>JBAMNC010000769.1:1522500-2005000 GCA_037902135.1 Cetoscarus ocellatus
GTGTGTATTCAACACACAAGACAAGATCAAAACTATGATAAAGAAGCTATGGTTTTGGGGCGAGCTGTGTGAGTGGAAACACACTCCTGTGTTTTCCTACGCTTCACACGTTCATGGGGGAAAATGAGGTACACCTTGGTGAGCATGTGAAAAGTCTCATAATTGAACACCTCAACCAACTCGCAGAGCAGCTATGGAAATACTTCCCTCCTTTGGACACATCTCAAGCATGGATTCGCAACCCATTTGAAGTTTCCCTCCCAATCCCACAGCTGTCATTTCACGAACAAGAACAGCTGATCGAGCTGTCATCGGATGGAGTGCTGCAGATGCAGTTCAAACAAAAGCTGCTTGTGGATTTTTGGACCGAGTTAATGTCATCCCACACAGTCCTGGCAAAGCAAGCCTTGAGAGTTTTGATGCCCTTTGCCACAATGTATCTGTGCAAGGCAGGTTTCTCTGCCCTGACAGCAGTAAAAATGAAACATTGCAAAGACTGGATGCTGTGGAGAAAGATTTGAGGCTTAAACTGTCCTCAATTACGGCAAACATTACAGAGCTTGGTGCCAAGATGCAGGCCCATCCGTCACATTAATATGGGTAAGTATTTGGCCAAATTGTAATTCAATCAATCAATCAATCAATCTTTATTTGTATAGTGCCAATTCATAACAAGTGTTATCTCAAGACACTTTACAATAGACCACAAAGCTCTTCATATTATGGATACACATATATGCATAGATACATATATACATATAAAAATACACATATACATATATATACAAATATATACATCCAACACCCAACATGAATCCATATAGCCAATCATGAATCCCTCCATCATGGCGGCAAGAAAAAAACCTTCTGTTAAGCAGCAGGAAATCTTGAATGTGGACCCCAGTCTCATGATGAACAGCAAATCCACACGATGCTGTGTTGGGTGTGCGGGCAAAGGGAGGGAGGTAAGTGGAGACAAGTGGATTAAAGTAAGAACTAAAGCTAGTGACAGATCAAAGGACCAATCATAGACCTGTTGCCGTCAAATTTGTTTCTGCTGCAAACAAATTTATTAGAGGAGGGTCCTCATGTCTGTGTGGTTGTGGTGAAAAATTTATAGAAGTATAATCAATAAAAGGCTTACAGGAAGTAAGAATTTATGGTAGTGACGAACTCATGGGTGCCCAGACCACAAGTGCATCTCTACCATATTTGTCTCCGGTAAGTAAAAATGTATTAATGGTAGACCTCTTGAGATGTGACACCTCATTTTCAAGAGGGATCTCATGTCCATGTGGAGCTAAAGATAGTTACTATAGATGTATCAACCATGGATAGAAAGATCATGTTAATATCAACATAGATATCAGTGTGCGAAATACGGGGGTCAGACCCCCTGATTAAACAAGGAGATCCCCCTGAAAGCCTCAAAAGCAAAATTTGAAGGGGGTCTCAAATTTTGTAAAAAAAAAATGAAATAAAAAAAATAATAATAATAAATTATAATAAATAAATTACAGATTTTATTGTCATGACTAGTCTCTATTATGTTTTAAGCTCGCCATGTCCAGTATTCAGAATTTTAAAAATGTATTCTCAAATATTTTTTTGCCAAGCAGACCAGCCAGTCCTATGCGTGTATGCAAATTAGCCATGTGCGCGCCAAACAGAAGAAAAACAATGTTGAGAAGTCATGAAGGTTGATAGAAGTGATATTGTACAAATCATTAAATTGTAAACCAACAAAATTCATTAAATCAAGGCATTTGGTGTTTTAAAGTCATGATATTGATCCAAAAGAGATTCTACATCCCATTCGCGTTCAGATGCAGTTGCTGAGCGCCGTGCACGCTGCACTGTTCAATAGTCAGTTTGATTAAATTTATGATCACTCAAAATTAAAAAGTAAAAATCTAAGAAGAAGTTCTTACTCACATTGTGTAAGGTTTCGGATGGATTCTTCAGGAGATTTTGTCATCTTTCTTCAGTGAGCAGCTCTTGTTGCCACAGCCTGAAGCTAAATCCATCAGATGCTGCAGTATTTCAACCAGATGTGTTTTGGATAAAGTATGAGTTCAGTGTTTTTGAAACTTTGGGCAAATGTCAGATTTTATCCCTCCAGCTCAGCGCACAATTTGCATTTTCATTGTTGAAAATTTTGAAGTATTTCCACACAAAGCTGGTGTCAGTTACTGTGTCAAAGTTACTGTGTTAAGTGCATGAACACAAGAACCGCCACGGCAGTCTGACGGATGGTTTGGGATGTTTGGACACCAATAAATTTGTCAAAATAAAAATCATGTCATGCAATGACTTTTCCTAAAATGTATGCTCTGTATGTTTTCTGCAGCTTATAAGGTTATCTAATGAAGCACTAAAGATTTCTGACCATTTATTTCTTGAACAGCTGCTGTGGAATGAGTCATAATGATATAGTTAGTGGAGGTGATGTACCCGCTGCTATCGTGTTTGCAGCGAGAGCCACACGCACCAGCAAACAGGAGGCAGTGCCAAATAAACAGCCAGTGCAAAAACATAATACCCTTGTCACCTGTAAGGGTTGTGACCTGCACTGTGAGGGCTGAGCTTTTGCCCTGAGCGTGCGCTGAAGTTGCAATGCGCTGTCCGTGGTGCTGATCCTGTTCATTTGTCAGGTTAATATTTTTGGTTGTTTTTAGGCCTACTTATCGAGTTGATCATCACAAATACTTATCTTCATGTCACTTTCTTGTATCTCTCTTCAGGCACATTATTTTGCAACATTATAGCGGAAAAGCAGTTAAAGATGACTGATAATTTTACTTTCAAGGGTATTCAACAAATTGCTCATATCAACTGCAGCTGAAAAATACGGTGAAAAAAACCCACAATCACATACATTTTAAGTGAAATTCACATGATATATTAATAATGCTTTTAATCCTGCCCAGTTTTCACTGGTATATTCTGTATGGTCATGCCTACTGCATACTGAGAAAATTTAGATCAGTATTGCGCAACAATCAGAAGATGGGGACCACCCTGAATATTAACGGGTATTTTGCACATTGATTGATATTTATGCTACAAATATACTGGAAATACCCCCCCCCCATTCTCCCTCTCGTACTGCAGGCTGCAGCTGAGCCACCTGTCCTGCTTTGCACTTGACAATCCTCCTCAGATGGATCCTCTCTGAGCCTATGCTCTTTTGTTATTGGTGTTGTGGTTGGAGTGACTTTATTACATTTACTTCATATGACTTCGTTCTAATTTCCATAACAGCTGTTGTACTGTGTTTGCTCCACAGACGAACTTTCTGTATTTTTGTGTTTTTTATCGTGATTGAAAATATAGCATTTTTGGTAAAATGCTTTATCATTTGGGCTTTTGATTGAAACCAGCTTTTTCAGTGCTAAAACCATCCATTTTTGCAACGGGGTTCCAGAGTGGGAAAGTTTGAAAACGCCGCCCTGTCAGGTGGGCATTGTGAACTGCAGCGTTGTCCTGTTGAAAAACCCTCTGTGTGGTCATTACCACACAGATGAGGGCCTTCAGTCATGAGGAATGCCCCCTGCAACATCTCCCCAACCCTGCTAATAACAGCCTGAGCAAAGCTCTGCCTCCCCTTACTGAGTTGTCAAAAGGTTTGCTAGAACATCTTTGAGGCCAACCAAAAGTCCTTCTCCATGGCTTCGCCAGACTTCTCCCACACACAGGGTTTGCTTCTGCAACCAACAAAGGTGTAGTCCTCCAAGCCACTTGGTACCTGTCAACTGACTCCGGTGACCCCTGGGCTAGCCAAGCCTGAAAGGATTCTTTCTTAAGCCTGACAGCTTCTTTCACTACTGGTGTCCACCAGCAGGTCCTCAGGTTGCTGCCACGACAGGCACCAATGACCTTCAGCCCACAGCTGTCAGCAGCCTCTTCCACAATGGAGGTCTCGAACCTCTCCCGGAATGCACAAGGAAGTTTTCCGGAGGTGGGAGTTGAAAACCTTAAGGACAGGGGCTTCTGCCACACATTCCCAGTTCACACTTACTACCCCTTTGGGTTTACCAGGTCTGTCTGGCAGCCTCCCCGCCATCTGATCCAACTCACCACGAGGTGGTGATTAGTTGACAGTTCTGCTCCTCTCTTCACCCGAGTGTCCAAAACATACGACCGCAGATCAGATGATACGACAACAGAGTCCACCATTGATCTTTGGCCTAGAGTGCTCTGGTACTGGGTACACTTATGAGCATCCCTATGTTTGAACATGATGTTTGTTATGAATAATCCATGACTAGCACAGAAGTCCGATAACAAGGTACCACTAAGGTCAGTGAATCCCAGCCACCAGACACTAGCAGTTGAGCTCCTCACTGAGGTCTGGCTCCAGGGGAGTGCCCCGGTTTCCCTATTTTGGGCAAGGTGACTAAAGTCCAAAGATGCCTTTTCATGGGAATCATTTGAATTGCACTTAGAGTGGATCCTCCCCAAGGACAAGTTTGTCATAGGAGGTCTTACCAGAGGCTAAGCCCCGGACAACAGAGCCCCTGGGATCACAGCGCCACCTCCACCACAATAAGGTGACAATTTTTGGAGGGGTCATATGTCCTTGTTATTAGCTAAACAAAACTGTTTCATTAAAAAAACAACTAAATATACAATATTCCACTCTTGTGATTTGTTTGTTTTTGGTTTTAAATCTATTTCCTTTTTGATGAACATTTTAAAGTGTATTTGAGTTATCTGAAAAACATTTTTAATAAGAAGCATTTTACTATTATCATTCTTATATTTATTATTATTAGAACTGCTGACTTAACAGCAGGATTAAATAAGCCTGCCTGTTAGCCTGATTGGGGGCAGGCTAGCTGCACAGACTAAACCTCCCTGGTAACGTATGTGCCTCCGTTTTCATGGAACGGCTAAATTCATCCAGGATAACAGGAAGATTCTGGCTTAATCTGCTATCTGCTATCTAGATTTTGTGAAATACCCCTTAGGATCACTGTAACCACCCAATACAACTAAATCAGACTCAGGACACCAACACCCCTCAAACCAGACCAATCAAGTCATTAACCAACATAAAGACTACATAATACTAAGAAGCAGTTCATGATGCAAACTGGGGCTGCAAGCCCTCACATGGATGTTGGGCTCAAGCGCCCTCAGTGGGAGATACACGTTAAACATGAGACAAAGCAACAAATCACCTCACCCTTGTGAGTTTCTTTGGGTTTTTTTTCAAATCTTGAAAGGGCAAGCCAGTGAGCCATAAAGCCACACTCACCAACAAAAATCACATCATCTCCTCTGTGACATACTGGGAAATTTTCAACCAAGTTCCATGATTTTACAAGAATTTTGTGATTTCCTGTTTCATGGCAACCCCTACAGCCATAGACCCTTAAAATGTAAACATGAAAACAATGGTAAGATGTTCTAAAACCATTTTTGGAGGTATTTAATTCCCAATGAATTTGTATGTCTTTTTATTATCCTGTGTAATTATGATGGTGTTCTATTTTGTGAGCTCAGTATCATAATAGCCTAAATCCCTTTAAGCTTTTCTGGAATACTGTGTGAGACATGGTACTTAAAGGAGGCGCTGTAGCCACGCCTTTTGATTCATCAAAATTCTCAGAATAACTTCCGATAACAAATGTATCTTGTTCATCGACACCAAAGTTGAAGTCAATCAGAATCCATAGGATGAGTTTATTCACATAGCAGCCAAGTATTTGTCTCAACTTTTTTGAAATATTCAAAATGGACAACTTCCTGTAGGTCTTCACATGACATGCAAGCCTATCAAATGCCAAGATCCTATATCATCATACATTTTCTACACTTTGCCACAGGGTTGTAAAACAATATTTAGCCACTAAACTGATCATTTATTTTCAGTGGCAGACAAAAAATTGCCACTGTCAAAGCATTTGGCGTGATTTATTCTGGAACCTTGCTGGTCATTTTGTTTAGGACATAACTTAGCAAGGTTGAATGAAATCCCTTGAAAGTCCTTAATTTGGAGGCAAATATGGAAAATGTGGCAATATTTACTGCCAGCAGGTGGCACTTTACCTGGCACACCAGATGGACCGTTCAATACACTAGTCCATCTAGGAAAGAGCCCAAAGTAAGTTCTTGGTGAGGGCAGAACCTTTTTAGAAGAATATCCAGCAGGTGATTGGCTGATGGTTCTGTCATTCAAATGTATTACGGGCCAATCAGATAATGTCGTAATGCCATGGTTGGCATTAGTGCATAGTTTGAGTTGTAAGAATCTCCCCATGAGAATTCTTGTGCTATTATGATACTGAGCTCACAAGGCTGCATTCTAGGCCTGAAACGATTCCTTGAGTAATTGCAGTTATTCGATTACAAAGAAGCTTTGAGGCAAATTATGTGCCTCGAGGCTTTGTTTAACTCCGGACCACTACACAGCACACTGTGTTTGACACTGTGATGGTCATTTCTGTTGTGCAATGCGCTTGCTGCTTCCGCTGCTGGTCCGCCACAGTAACATAGATGTGAGGCGCAGATTGCAAAATTATGCCTGAAGAGAGGGGCATAAAGAAGAGACTCCGCAGAAGAAACAGCAGAAAGTATCCCAAATGTGGGATCACTAAAAGTTGAAATGAGAAGAATACATAGTGCAGTGTGTTTATTGTAAAACGGAGATAGCTTAGCATAATAGCTCATCATCAATGCTACAGCACCTCAACAGTAAACATCGGGTGATGCATCAACGGACTGGACACAACAAGATAACGCTCATGATACATTAGCAGTTAACAGAAATCAATGTGATCAATAAATATAGTAGTTATAGTATAACAGTTCCTCAGTATAAATTAGCATCGTTATAGAAGTATAGGCAAAAATATAGCAGAAAGAGATAACTATGAATACTACTACTACTACTACTACTATTAATAATAATAAAAATAATAAGAATAATAATTCTAATAATATAAAAATCACCAAACTAAAAAGCATACTAAAAAGGCAAGCTATGACCAAGGGAAAAAATAAAACTGCAAGATCAATATAAGCAAAACAAATTTTAAAGTTCAAAAATATTTACACCATTGCACATAAGTAAATATCAATCATTTGATTAATTGTAACTGATTTAGTGCTCACTGCAGACAGTTCTCATTATAACTATAAGGGCCTGTTTATCCATCTAGGTTTTTATGTATGCGTACGTGTATGAGCTGTACATTTTTTTTAAATATATGCTGTAGAGATGTCTGCCTTCTCTCTAGTATAATTGGACTAAATGGCCAAAGTCCTGTGATGCTCAAAGCACGAAAAATACATTAGAAAAATTCAAAATCAGTGTCTCATTCTAAAGATCATGACCAGGTTGCTCAAAATAATCTGCAGACCTTGTTGAAAGCAGTTTTACGTAGGAACTACTTTTCCCGTTTATGCAATAAAAATGTTAAAAAAGGAAATAATTGTTCATTTAAGAGACCGGCTTATTTTCTGTTGTGTATGTTACTGATGCTTTTCAACAAAGCCACAGTGATTCAATTTAAAAAAAAAAAAAAAAAAAGATTCAGCGTGGGCAATGTATCTCTTATCCAATTGCTCGATTAATTGCCAAAATAGTCTATAGAATACTCGATTACAAAAAGAATTACCAAGTCAGGTTGGACATTTGTGCAAAGTTTTATTTTTTGTTTTTATTTAACCTTTATTTAACCAGGTTAGTCCCACTGAGATCAGCAGATCTCTTTTCCAAGGGAGACTTGACCAAGAATGGCAGCAAAACACAGTTTCAACAGTCACACAGACTCAAAACAGTACAAATAAGTGAGAAAAACAATAAAAGTCATCAATTAAAACAGTGACATTCAGAAAGTCTGCATTCCAGAGTTTTCACTGCAGATTTAAAGACATTCAATTTGCCAAAAAATCATTTCAAGCTTTCTGAAATACTGCGGTTTCTGAAAATCTGCCCTGACTATACAGGAGTGTCACAGGTAGTGCTTGTGCTTCCCAGCAATAAAGGTTGCCAGACAGACAACGCAAGTAGAGGCCTTGTTTGAAGTTTGCATGTTCTCAAACAAAAATGTTTGGGCTTTTATTTTTGGATAATCAAATAACCACATCATGTGTGTAAATGGTTGTCTATCTCAATATGTTGGGCCTGCTTGTATTAGCTTGCAACCAGTCCAGGATGTACCCTGCCACACAATGTCAGATGGTATAGGCTCCAGCCCCTTGTGACCCCAAAACGGATAGGCAGTATAAGTAATGGATGGATGAAAGAGCTATGTCATCTCAAGTTGGTACATGCCCACCTGAATGTGACTGATTAGGCCTCATTTGCAACAACAACGTTGTCGCCAGGAACTGAAAGGTTTTTCCTTTGCGTTTTCAAAAGCGCTCTGGATTCACACACAGACAATGTGAAAATGATGTGAGTTCACATGGATCTGCGAGAACAACTGAAAACGCTGTAGGGCCAGTAGTTGGCAATGTAGGTTTGTAGTGAAACAGTGATGTTAGAACATGCATATGCTTTCCGATGAAGACAAACTTTTCACAAACAATGGCGAGTGGATGCTCAAAGACAGGTGTTAATTGTCTGGACAGCAAATCTGCCTGGATATTTTTGTCTGGACAAACCGAGCACAGTAAGCAGCACACATGTTGCTCAGTAGACAGCCGAAGCTGTTGTTGTTGTTGTTCCTGGGTGGGTGCACAACCTTCATCTGAAAGAGTACTTCGCATGCGCCACGTGTCATCGTTTTCCCTGAAAATGTTGATGCCTGTTTACACAGAGATGGATACCGTAATGTTTTCAACACTTTACACCCTGGGCCTTGAGGGGTATTTCACCAGTGGAATTAAGACATCCAGGATAACCAACTAAAGCCAGATACGACGGTTCACACACCACTGATAATTATTACAGTCCATTTATGTTGTTTGAAGATGTAAATAAATTCTAAACAGTGGAGAAAACACTTTCAGATGAAATCATAGGATAAATGGTAAACAAAACTATATACTAAAAGAACTTTCTGGCATTTGGACAATTTTAAGCACTTAAAATATTTTGGGTATCATATAATCAGTCTTTAAAAGGTTTGAAACTTTTGAAGATGATACATCTGTCTCACTGTATAACCTGTTTTCTTCTAAAATGCAGAATATTTTATAGTGCTGAACGGTTTCAGGAGGGGATCTAATTGCGATTTTTCTGGCAGATATTGCGATTTCAATTGGATTCACGATTTTCTTCAAATCAAGCTTCAGTGCAATATTCACTATGTTTACAGTATAGACAACAGTAAGGAAATCAATGATCAAAAGCAACAACACAATATTCATCATCTACTATTAATGATGAATAATCTGTTATCATTATTTAAGGGATACTCATCTGTTCAAACTCTCCCACTTCCTCTGATCTTTTGCACTGTCTTTGTATTATATTGTTTGCTTTTATACTTGTTTTATGCATTTTTTGTACTTTTTGTAAGGTGACCTTGAAATAAAATGTATTATTATTTCTATTACTTGTACTTCTAAACAAAGTCTTTGTATTGTTGACCTGCTTACCAGCACTTCAGTAAATGCAAATTACCTGCAAATGTGTAAAACAGTATGTGTAAAACAGTTGACACAACAGAACCTGGGTCAGTCAGGAGGGCTGCAAAAAAATGCAGCTTTGGCGATCACAAAATTGCCTTCTCTGAAATTGTGATTTCGATCTGAAAACCATAAATCGTTCAGCCCTAATATTTTAACATAGTGTTTAGTAAAACAAAAACATGGATTAAACTAATATCCTCTAATAAATCTTCAAAATGACCTTTTTTTAGATAATTGATATTTTATGAGTGTGAACAAAGGAAAAGATGCCTGAATTTTACATTTTTTGCAAATAAAAACAATGCCTGTTTTTTATTATTGTATGTGAGAATAGAGACCCAAAGCTATGGCAAAAATTTAAAGATTTGTTAATTAATAAATAATGATACTATAGTGTGAACTAAAAATCACCAATGTAATTAGATATGATGAAATATGAGCACAAGTTTTGTTCTGTTTTGTATAGCAGTGTCAGGTTCATTTTTATGTAATCTTCTTTGTTTATCAAAGTGTAAATTTAATCTCATCTTCCGACAGAGGGAAGTGAGGATGTTTTATAATATTCCTATTCTAATAACAATATGATTCAAAGTCTTCAGAATATTTATCCTTGTTATTAAAAATCTAAACAAAACTAATTTTCATTAGATAAAAAACCTTAGACAAAATACACGAAAATATGGGATATCTTAATAATTTTCTCAAGTTACTCTTGATATGTGTTTGCTTTTGGTTTAAATCCTATTTTTCTTTTTTATCCTCATTTTAAATTGTCTGACTTCTTTGAAAAGCATTTTTAAATGAAGTGTATTATTATTAAAGGATAAGTTCAGTTTTTTGACACCTGGACCTTATTTTTAGGATTAAATACTCTCGTAGACTCACCCTGACAACTTTCGTGGATGTGCAGTGGTTGCTTGTTCTCTGGCCAGCTGTTCGGCTCTTTCCCTCTGCATCCTCCTTTCAAATAGCTCCTCGTATATTCTGGCTCAAAACGATACAGGCATCCATTATACTCAAAGTCGTCATCAGACACTTCTACATTGGATAAAAATTCCGCCATGTTGCACAAAAAGCCGTGTAGCCGTGTAGCCTAGCAACAACAGCGGCTCTACTCATGTTCTTGTCTGTGACGTCACCAAAAGTTTCCCGTCCTTGTAAAGCCCCGGATGACCATAACAACAAAGTTGAGCTGACATGGTGATAACACTGGCCATTCATTTATAAAATGTAGCTGAAATCAGCAAGTTTCACAGCAGATAATGTCTAATTTAGGGGCTTCAATTTCTGGCCCCGTCTGCTACTACGGCATGAGGAAAAATGCCGTCGGATGGATCTAAATTGCTCGAAAACGGCTCCGAGCTCCGCCAAAATTGTCTGGGTGAGTCTACGAGCGTATTTAATCCTAATAATAAGGTCCAGGTGTCAGAAAACCGAACTTATCCTTTAACATTCCTATACCTCTTAAGCTGAGTTCACACCGAACGCGACTTGGCAACCAAGACCACGTCACCCACCCAAGTCGTCACGTCATCACGTTCTCATAAATACCTCATTTTGGTAAAGACCCTGCCGAAAAAAACACAGTCACCAAGTCACCAAACTCCTGACGAAGCGCCGCTGCACTCAGCTGCATAACTTGGATGAAAGCTGACGGTTGAGCCTGCAATTTTGATGTGGAGGACGAGTGACTAAGCTGCTTTGCACATAACTGACACACAGCCCAGTCTTTGATTTTAAAGTTGCCATCAATGGTGTAGAACCCAAAATCCTACCACACAGCACTCCTCAGATGATTCGGTGCTGTTAATGTCCGCTTGGAGTGGCAACTCGTTGTTTACTGAGGTCAAGAGAGCAGCACATGTGGCTGAGGGTCAAGCTGCGCTGAGAGCGCCCTCTGTTGGATGAAACGGTCCACTGCTCCAGGCGCCCTGCTGTGCCGCAAAACTCAATATTTTACATTCGAATATTTATTTACTATTCGGTTACGGATATTTATCCCCATATTCGAACGGTTATTCGAATATCGAATATAAGGTGACAGCCCTAATGTACTCACTACCTTAATGCTCCCACACGGACATGGATTGTCACTCTGTGATCTGAAATAAAAACAGTCTGTCACGGGTACTGTCACACACCCACACAATGCTGATTGGCTGTCGCGGCATAGCCACAGGCGGTGTCACCTGAAGAGTCCAAATTTTTCACCTTGGCCCCCTAGCAACGAGCGACCAGGTCGCCCAGATTGTGTCTGTCAAATCGCAGAAGGGTTAACCCCGCCCCATTGCGGCTGTACATTGACTTGATATGGAGAGTGGTCAGCCAGGTAGGCAGATTTATAGTCATTATCATTATTATAACTGTAAGAAACATGCTGGTTTCATACAAGAGAGCTGCTGACTGAACAGCAGGATTTATTAAGCCTGTCTTTTAGCCTGGTCAGGAGCAGGCTAGCTGCACAGAATAAATCTCCATGGTAACTTACGTGCCTCCACTTTAGTGAAACCAAATCACAGCTAAATTCATCCAGGATAACTAGCAAATCCCGGCTTAATCCCCTATCTAGGTTTTGTGAAATACCCCTCTGGTTTCATAAGCTTGCAGATTCAGGTACTCTGGGCACCGTTGTTTGTGTAAACAGATGGTGCAAAGGCAACAAAAACTCTCCGTTTTCGGTCGTTTTCATTGTCGTGTAAACAGGGCCTTATTTAGCCTCCTGGAATTAGCATATATGAAAATAGCTACAACACTTGCTTTTTAACAAGCAAGCTGTGACATTTTTCACTCTTGTGAAGAGGTGCACTTCTATTTTCTGACTGACTTGTTTTGTTACTTTTTATGAAAAAGACATGTTGTCACACATACATACTTAAACAAATGCTGAAATTGTCCAGAACAAAAGTTACATGACACATTGTACCAACTTCTTAACCTTAAATCAGTCAGAACACTGCAAACTGTACACATCTGCTTTCAATGCTTCTTTCAAAAGTCCAGACACATTATTTAAAAAAGTGATTGGGTGGCACAACTACTTAATGAGGTTTTCTGAGGATGTCCATCTGCGATGCCACCTGAGCCTTAAAAATCTGAATCCAGTGAGCAAAGACCTGGAGGATGGGGTCCTCCTAAAGGGCTGTTTTGCAAAAGAATTCCAGGAATGTGTTGTATGCAGCTCAGAGGAGAGCATGGACTACTGATCACACTTATGCAATTGAACCCAGATGGGCCCCCGTCTGTCCTCCTTTTGTTTAGGTGTACCCTCCAACAGATGAAGTAATAATGCAATGAACTAAGTGATTGGAAGGGTAAAAGAAGACTGGAGTTTGTGTACTGATAAGTTATGGAGAAGTGCAAAAGAAAAACAACTGTCTTAAAACTAAATCAAAGAACTTGTATCCTAATTCCTAAATTCTCTTTATCAAATGATGACAGTTCCATGCTTTTTACTTTATGCAGAAGAAAAACAGCTTTTAAAACTAATATAAACTTTTATCTTTACATTTTTTCCTCCTCCTAACGCTCTGAATTCAGAATGTTCCTTGATAAGTTTTTAAAACACAAAATGTCTATAAATTTGGATGTTTCCTTCAAGACCTGGTAGAATGGCAAGAATTCAGCAGCAAACATATGGTCAACACTCTTCAAGCATGAAAATATATGCTTGGGGAAAATCAAACTTAAAAGTTTTGCTTTGACACTGCAAGAACAGTGCAACAGCAGACAGTCGGTGAGAGAACATTAGTGGGACAGCATTAATTTCAAGTAAGACTGGAACTCTACTGACAGCAAAACAAAGGATCAAACCATGAAATTACTCAAAGAAAAATGTTTTGTCAAAAACTGCAACAGGCTGGGGTGTAGCACCCTAAAATGTAATAATTTCCTGAAAATGTAATAACGCCTGAAAATGTAATAAAATTTGCACTTAACTCAATCAAAAATGTAATAAAACCCAATAATGTAATAATTTCACCAATAATGTAATAAAATATCCTGACTGATATTGTAATAACATTTTAACCGATAATGTAATACCTTATTACATTAGTGGGGATTTATTACATTTTCAGTTGGGCCTTTTTTTTTACAAAACTGATAATGTTAAACTTGACAGATAATGTAATATAGAGTTCTATAGGAATATTAGCAATAACCCAGTTGCGTGCAGCCATGTAAACACCAAAAAACCTTTTGAAAAACCGGAATATGCTCGTATTCCGGTTTTTAAAACCCTGAATATCACCTCTGGGTTACTCCTTTTCTAACCCGAATACTTGGTCATGTATACGCCGATTGGGATATCCCCATCAAATGGAACATTAAGTTATGTTCTGCACATGTTCTTTTCGCAAGGAATCTTGGTCTTTTGAGTACAGGAAGTACTTGTTACATGGCACAGCTCCAGCTCAATTTCCTATTTCTTCACGTTCTCGCCTTCCATCAATGAAGAAACTGACAAAGAATAGTGTCAAGTGCTGGTGGTGGGTCAGTACCAGCACCAAAGTGCAAACGAAGCCAACTGTTAGCTGCTCCGGGCCGTTCATTATCCGCCGTGCTGCTGCTGTTGTTCTCGTTGCTATTGGATACAGGAGGAAGAAGCAGAAATGAAGCGCATTGCGTCATGATGTTCTACGTTTGAGCTGTTTTGTTCGGGACACCATGCATAGAGGAATAACCCTGTTTGCTCACACATGTAAACCGGGGTATGAATGTTTCAGAAACTGGAATATTGATCTTAACCTGAATATTGACTGCATATAAACGTAGCCAATGTTATAGACACTGCATTTGAAACAAGAAAATGACTGTTGCTTCCCTATACATACCACTTCTCTCCACAGTTTTCCAAAAAATTACTACCTCGTGAAAACAACCACAAACCAACAAAACAAGTTTAAGTAACACTTCATTTGAAGAGGGTATACACAAGTATTTATAACACCCACACATTAAATGACATTTGACATAAATATAGGCCTATATATCCACTCATAAATGGTTATTATATCACTTTCAATGTCAAATTGACATCATCCTGGCCACTAGATGGCCTGCAATGGAGAACTCGATCAGGGTCTCTTTCAGTGGTGGCTGGCCAATAAAGACATTTCTCCCTTTATGTGACCACTTGCTAAGTGAGTATGCAATGTCTCAGCAACAATACCTTCAGATTTCTCTCATACCAGAAAAAGGCTGATAATGGTTGGGTAATGGTAGGCTTTAGACAATTTTTTATTGACATGTGGCTACATGCTAGTTCTTGATGCTAACTTCTTGACACTTTAGCCAAGGCTTAGCTACTTCTTTAGATAGCTTAAGACAGGGGTTCCCAACCCTTTTATCACCGTGGACTGTTCACAGGTGAGCAATTTTACCACGGACCACAAGTTTAATTAACAATTTTATTTTTTCAAGCATTATTAACTTTGAACTTCTTAATGGTTAGTTATGGAGATTAGGACATATGGTGATCAGTGTTGCTGGGGGTCTGCCGCCTCTAAGTTTGCTTATGTGTATATATATCTATATATATATATATCTAATATATATATATATATATATATATATATATATATATATATATGTGTGTGTGTGTGTGTGTGTATATATACATATATAAAACCTGCATATTCCGGTTTTTCAAAAGGTTTTTTTGGTGTTTACATGGCTGCACGCAACTGGGTTATTGCTAATATTCCTATAGAACTCTATATTACATTATCTGTCAAGTTTTACATTATCAGTTTTGAAAAAAAAAGACCCACCTGAAAATGTAATAAATCCCCAATAATGTAATAAGGTATTACATTATCGATTAAAATGTTATTACAATATCAGTCAGGATATTTTATTACATTATTGGTGAAATTATTACATTATTGGGTTTTATTACATTTTTGATTGAGTTAAGTGCAAATTTTATTACATTTTCAGGCGTTATTACATTTTCAGGAAAATATTACATTATAGGGTGCTACATGGTGCTACTGACATACACCCAACTTAACTAACTTAAAGTTAACCGACTTAAATTAACTTCTATTTGGCTACATATTAAGGTTTTTGTTTATGCTTTATTTCTTTGAGTGAGAGAATCCAACCAATGCAAAGTTCCCTTTCACTGAACCAATTGAGCATTTTACAGGGAAATTTCAGGGTTGTATGTGTGAAAAGAGCTGTCAAGTTGTGTTCACAACCATACATGAATTTCCATTTGTTGGGCAATGAAAATACATCAAAAGTAAATGGGATGACGTGTAATTTGTGTAATTTAGTTTGTTTCCATTCCCTCACTCTTGGCTTAGCTCAGTCTAGCCTCGCTTAGCATTTAGCTGCAACTTTGACATCTCTCTTTGCCTCTTCCACTCCTGCTCTTCCTGCCTGGTGTTCCACACATTTAGCTACTTGTCGTCCTCCTTTACCAATGATGGTAACTGAATTAACTGTAGCATATTTTTAGCAATGCAGGTTAGGGTCACTGATCGAGAGGCGCTCAACACCACTGAGCTAAAGCCCTCATTTTCAGCTGTAGTAGCCAGCTATTCATGTTGCAACTATTCATCTACTTATTCATTTTAATAACTTTACTTAAGTAATGCAGTGCAGTACAAAAAACAACAAAAAGATATTATGGGTAACACCATGTGGAAGGTCCAATACTTAGGACAATGCAAAAAAAAAAGTGAGTGAAAGTGAGTGGAATAGGGAAATGTTAGGATTCAAATCTTACTTTCGTTGGGCTTAAGAGGTACGTGGTGCATATAGATGTGTATGCAGACGATGTAACAGTATGATGCGCAATGTTGATGTGATTTACATGATGGAAGAGGTGCTGTTTATTGTGGTTTAAAACAAAGAAATACATGTTAAAATCAACAGTAATAACAAAACTGGTAAAAAAACAAACAAACAAAACAAACAAAAAAAAAACAATAAAGGCTAAAAATGGCAAATAACAATTGAGAAAATTAAAGGAAAATGGAAATTCATGATAATGATGCTCTGCAAGCTTGCTCTGCAATAAGTCATTTTGCTGTTATGTTTGTATATGGTTTAAGATTATCTAAGAAGCCTTTACAGATTTATAAGGTGGATGTAATATCAACTTTATGTGCATATCTATATACTAGAAATTGGTTTCCTACCTCTATTTTGGTTTGGCAAAATAGAGGTAGGGTTGGTGTATGGAAGTGAGTTGGTTGATTTCAGGTTTGTAGAAAACTAATGAGGGATGACCGGATGGAGGGGGGTTCTATTGTAGAATTGCCTGTGGAGTTTGGTGAATTTTATATTTATTGTCAAAGATATATTCCAAAAGCACTTTTTTTTACATTGGGTGATGTCTGTTTTCTTTTTTGTTTTCAATCTCCAGTTCATTAGGATGGTTCTCTTGGGGATAGTCAGGGCTGTGAGGAGAAATATATTGTTCAATGCAGACAGATTTTGTTGTTGATGTGTTTCAGAATGAACACAGTGTGGGGGATAAAGGAATGTGGCAGGCATGGAAAGCAGTTAGTTTTCATCTCATCTGTCACATTCAAAATTAACAAACCAATGTGCAATGCCAGATAACAGGCACTTAGCAAAGGTAAGTGCCTGGGGTGTTTTGAGTGTAATTAGTAAAGGTCTGAGGTGAATTGAGCAGCTATTTATAATTCTTGTCTCATTATCAATCCTAGACCAAGGCTAATTACAATTCTTTTTTAAAGAATTCTTAGCTTATCTTATACTGATTCAAAAACCTGTCTGACATTTTATTTGCAATAATTAGATTAGCTCTTGTACTAGACTGTTTGTTTCACACATGGTGTTAATCTTATCACTTTTTCACCACACCTTTGACCTTTTTTTTAGTATATGCCCTTGATATAAATTTAAGGCTAAATTTAAGGAGGCCATTCCTGCTGCTTTAAATTCTTGGCCAATTGAAAACTCATATATGGGTAGTCCCTCTCAGGTGGATCAGCTTGTTGATAGCTCTCCTAATTTGCTAAGATCTACTTTGGGTTTAAATGCCTTGCTAGGATTAAAAAACAATTAAACATCAGAGGACAGCTTCTTGGTTTAACTCTGAAAGTCATGCAATTAAGTTGCATAAATTAGAAAGAATGTGGTGGTCCAATAAAAGGTAAGAGTCGCATGTACTTTGGCTCGCTCATTTTTAGTCCAGTTTTGATGAAATTAGTGTTTGTTGTTTCATCTTACGACATGACCAGTTGATAACAGAGAAATACATAACTGTTTTGATTTGGTTCTATACAAGTAAAGATTGATTGACTGATTGAATGATAGCCAGCTCTAGGGAAAATAGGTCAGGAAACAATGTGGTAACACATGTGACCTATCCAGAAAAATTGGGGAAAATTGTAATGGCTTCCAGATGTTCCTTCGTCAATAATTTCAAACTAGAAAAGCACTCAGAGAGCGCAGACCTCCGCCAAGCAGCTACGGTCCACTTTGGCGAAATTGGTCCTATCTGGCAATGTTAAAGAATCCTTTAAAAAATTCCTGGATCCAGACGGTGATCCGGATCACCCCCAAAATTTAATCAGTTCTTCCATATCCCATTTCCGACAATTCCTGAAAATTTCATCCAAATCCGTTCAGAACTTTTCAAGTTATTTTGAACACAAACAAACAGACAGACAGACAGATAAACGCCTGCAAAAACATAACCTCCTTGGCGGAGGTTATTAGGCTATTTGACCTGAAACAGGTCAAGATGAGAAAAACTAACCCCTGGTGGAAAAAAATTAAGTTGTGCAAAGACAGCTACCTAATTCATACAGACGGCTTCTGATAAAAACTGTTTCCGTATTCAATCGTTTTATCATCAATCGCTTGTGCACAGGCTTCCACTCGATCAACTGTTAAGTACATCAATTGGATATATTTAACAGTATATCTGGGCAACATCACATAGAAAGTGATTGAGAAGGGCATAGCCTTTAAAGAAAAACTAGAAGGTGATTGAATGTTTTGATTGTCGCATTTATTATGGGCTTGCAGACACTTCTGGCTTTCAGAACACAAAAACACACTCATAGCTACAGCCTCTTTGTCCTCAAAAGGACACTTAAAAGCCCAGTCATTTTCTGACCGGTTCAAGCACAGATGCAAGAGAGATCTGACTGATGATGGACATAGAATCAGGCAAATCCAGATGCAAGGTAAGCTTTGACCTGGATCCTCCTCAAATACTAGTACCACCGAATGTTCCTTTTATGGGTGAGACAAGAGATTTTCCAAAAGTAATTGTGTGTTAAATTCTTGGTTTGTTACAGGGGTGTGACTCTTCCAGTGTTATTAGATTATGATTCTTGCAGATCTATTTCAATTCAAAATCCATTTAAAACTGATTTATTATTCAAACTGACTCATAATTCATACCCTATTTGTTGTAAAGTCAGTTAGACAGATCTGTCTGTCTGCAGCGTACCAAGAGGCTGGTTGATGTGATTTGACAAAAAAAAAAACAGTCACGTTAGGAAGAAACAGCCAGCACACCACCTGCTAAGTATAAACATACAAATGAGACAGTGCTGTGCTAAGCTACTGCTGAAAACTTCCTTTATACAAAAGAAAGTGTATTTAAAAATGAGTACATAAGAAGATAATTGATATTTTTAATTGTTTCCGAGTCCTTTATGAATAAATTTATTTCAAATGCAAACAATATTTTGAACACATCCAATATGTTAGACTTTGAAATCTATGCAGAGTGAAATGACATTTTTTCTGCATCTTTCCTTGTATTTTCAGACATCTGTTGTGTGTTTGAAAAAAAAAAAACAGACTTAAGTACCCCCATAGGTTGTTTCATCATTATAAAAACTAAACACAATACAAACTAGACAGGGCTGTACAGTGGTACAGCTGGTAGTGCTGTTGCCTCACAGCAAGATAGTTGCTGCATCAAGCAGGTTGGGAGCTTTCTGTGTGATGTTTGCAATTCCTCCATGTGTGGGTTTTCTTAGGGTACTCCGGTCCCCACACATACATCTAAAATCATACAAAAGCCCTTAGGAAGTGGCCAATGTAGAAACAAAGTCACATTTCTTCTTCAGCACAAAACCCAGATCTAGCACCATTCTCTTCTCTGTAAGTCAAGCTACATGTTATACAACAGCCACAAACACAATATTGGATCATCCTGACAAGTACAAATAAATGTGAGACAAAAACAAATACATTTTAAAATAAATAAAGAAAGCATCAGCTTTATGTCACCAAATGTAACAGGTGTGAATATGTGCAATAAATAATTAACAAAAAGAGGAAATGCATGTGTGATGAAATAAAGATGTAAAAACTGTATCTAAAAATGCTTGAGCATTATATGTGAACAATGTATATGATAACTATGCACTTTTAAAAATGTGTTGAAAATTGTGAGAGCACAAACTTAATAGCAGGTTTTGTGATAACTTTATTCTTGAGACATTTCTTACAATCCCAATAGTAAAGATATATCCTTTGTTACTGGAGCGGCCCCCACTGTACTGCTGTTTTTGCCTTTACTTATTTACATACTCTACAAAATATGGGTGTGATCTTTAAGATGGAGACAAGTGATAAAGGTTAGTACAGCAATGTTTTTTTTAAAAATAAAGATATGTCTTCCATTATTTACATTTGTAGCCATATTTCCACATTTCTAAAAACTGTCAATGTAGTAAAATTTAATTAAGATGTACCTGCTTTCCTCTGTTTCCGTGTTTAATTAAACCTTTTGTATATACCAAAATTATTGATTAATTATTCTTAGGGCACAGTTTACTTTTATGAAGAACACTCGTCACACAGTCCGGATTTTAAAAGGCCTGCTCCCATTAGGAATAAATCGACTGCCTGTTGATGTCGGGCCCCTCCCTAGACAGGCACACAGCTTTATCTATTTTCTCTCCAAAACAAAAACATCGCATTAAAGGCTTTATTTCTTCAAATTACACCACCCATCATATTTTACTCTGCGAAGGGGCCACAAACTTTAAAGTGCTTCACTGCCTGATTCCATTTGGAAAAAGGGGAGCGGAAAATACTTTGCCCACCGTCGAGGGAGAGTAGTGTCGTCTGACTAGTTTGGAACCCTCCGTCTACCCCAACTTTAACAGAAAGCTTCTTTTGAATACAATCAGGAAAAACTTCATGAAAGCGCAAATTGCTGTAGACCACGAATACTAACAGCAAGGATTTTTACTGAGTTAGAGATGCTTAAACTTCACATACCTTTCCTCTTCTTTTGCTACAGTTGACATAAGTTTGGGGTATTGTTGATCATAATAACAATATCGGCGCGTACCCTGTCTTAACTGCAGGACAAACAACACTTCGAGTCTTCAAAAATACCCAACAACAGGTATTTCGGGCACTCTTGCAATAAGAAGCTGAGTTTGACGTCACCTTGAAAAATATTGTTTCTGTGTGTCTTTTGTCAACAAGGAAAATAAGAAATGGGAGAAAAGGGAGGCTGGCTGTTTACGCAGGAGGGCAGTTTGGATACTAATGTATATAAGGTGTTTTTGACTTACTCAACTATCCTGGGGTGCTAAATGTCGATTTACGAAGATTACATTACACACTTACTTTGCTTCTCACTTCAGCTGACAATCCGTAGGATGGTCCTTTATTAAAATGGGCCATTTTCTTCTTTTTTCGATAACCCCGAATCAAAGTCCTTCGTTAGATGGTGATGACTTCCTTCCTCTGACAAACTCGCCAAACAATGGTTTCCTCGGCCCCAAAAACGTCTGGTTAAGAATAGATTAGGCCTTTATAACAAAAACAGCACCACCGAATCCACTTTCTTCAGAACTAGCACAGATTGCAAAAAATGTCGTCGGGCTGTTGACGTAGGCGCCACGACCAATCAGCGCAGTCAAATTTTAGGGGTTACGCCCTCTTTTTGATGATCCTCGGGTAAGGTGGTGGGACAGTACCCGAGTTTCCAGCCAATGCACGAGTTTATATGAAGACGCCCTTTTCTATCAGTGCTAAAGTGGAGAAATCCTTTATTTTGATCAATACATCAATAAACATTGCCATCAATTTTCCAGGGTGCGTTAAGTCGTTCACTGCATGTAGATAATGTAGATAAAATGTAGATGAGCTGTTCGGTCGACAGGACAGGACTCACTCTCTTACAGTCAGAGTGAGGAATGCTAAAACTTATCAACAGTTACCTCTGATCTTGTAAAGCAACTGCACCTCTGTTGTTCTCCACTAGAGATACTTGATCTAAGCGCATACATAAAGGTTGTATAGGGAAATGCAAACGTGGGCTTTTCCTCCCCAGCGCTTCTCCGAACAAGGTACGTGACAATACCATCAGAACTAAAAACAAACTTTTAAAGAGTACCCCTTACCCACCAAAGTGCATACCAATAACTCATTTATTCTTCAAAAGATTTATTTCAGTGCAACATCAAATATACAGCAGAGTTAAATCCTGCATAATGTTTGGTGTCACACCAAATGAATGATTATTGTAGTAATATTAAAAAATACTGAAAAAAACATTTATTTATGAGCTTTCCAAACATAATCACAACATAATAAATTCTCATAGATTACTGCACTCATGAGTAAAAATTTTCACACTATTCTTCCAAGGAAAATGGATTTGGGGTACCTGTCCCTCAAGGATGACCACTGCACAAAGAAGTAGTCAGATATAGGATAAATAATCTTCCCTGTGAGAGACAGTGTCTGAACCCTGCAAATGCTTTCAACATAAACGATCAGGACTTTCTTCATCCCCAGAATTCCAAGCAGTAGTCCAGCCACACACAAGGGAACACAGGTCCCTGGGCCATTACAGAGCACCTGGAAAAAACAAAGAAACAAAAGAAAGAGCACATTTCTGAGAAGTGACAAAACTTCAATTCTCTTGAGCCCTTATGAAGTAGAATTTGGGGATATTTGATAATATTCATACACAAAGTTCTCTAATCATATAAAATATGCCTTTTAAAGAGACATGTCTTAATTTTTAATATCTGCATATCCAGACAAGGCAAAATGCTAAAGTATTTGTTTCAATTCAGTGTTTTTTCTGGGTTGTAAATTACTTATTATTTTGTAAGAGGACCACTAAAAGTCATGCATTTTTCCACCCTTACATTGAAAAAGTAAGAGTAGTATGATGTTCTTCAAGTTAAGCACCTGAGAGCTAAATGTGCAACACTAAGCAGTATTACAATGTCCACTCCTGATAATTCCCAAATAGATAGTGAATGGATTTGAACTTGTAAAGAGCTTCTCTGTTCATCTGACAACTCAAAGCACTTTTTACACCACGTCACAGCTGCCCACTCACACTCATTTTTACTTACTGATGGTTAAAATTTTCACCTAAGTTTTCCATCTGTATTTTTTAATTACATTGACGTACTTTCATACCCTTTCACATACCACTGATGCAGTAGAGGAAGCAATTAATGGTTAAGTGTCTTGCCTAAGGGCACATTACTGTGTGACAGCAATACCTGGCCTCAAACCCTCATCCTCCAAATTGACAAATCAGCAAATCCCAAAGCCGAGCCCCTGGTGTCCCGGTTTATAAAAAATTCAGGACATACAGTACTGCTCCTAAAGTGCTCTGAATTTGTTGTGCCTTTATATTGATGTTAAATTGACAGATTTAATATTTAATAGAAAAGCAGAGGTGAACATACTGGTGAGCAGAAAAGAGTATAAAAGAAATTTTTTGAATGTACAAACATTGCGCTGGTTGCCAGCAGGTAAAATAAACATTGGTACACCAGTCGCCTCTGTTTCAGAGTTCTGCTGATAGGGGCAGATCATTTTGTTTTAATTATTGAATGTAATGTGCTTTCTTTGACAAATGAATAAAATAAGCATTATAAAAACAGGAAAGGGGGTGGCTGAAAAAAATTCAAAGACAGGGTGAAAATGTTGATGTTTGGTTGTACATTGTGCACCTTGACCCTAAAATTTCAGGAAGTTTTTAGGAGTTTACAGCATGTGGATACAAAAAGGGAACATAAATATGGTAAATGCATTGTGCATATGCTTTACTGGCAAAAGTAATTTTGATGATAATAGCCCAAAGAGCTAATTCAGGCAGGGGGCAGTTGAGGGAGTTTAGGTTTACAGAAAACCAGACAGCTCTTGTGTCTGGAGAAGTCATCATGCCCAAGAAGAAAAACAGCAGTGCAGCTTGTCTCAAGTTTGCTCTGGAAACAAAGCTGCCCTCTAATCTGCATTAACAAAGAAAAGCAATTCTACTAAACCTTAAGTTCCACAGGTTTGACAGTAGAAGATGAACTGTTTATGAAACCCTGCTTTTACCATGGACTGCATTAAAGGGCCCATATTATGCAAAATCCACTTTTTTAAGTCTTTTGAACACAATTTTGGGTCTTTGGCCTTCCTCCCAGCCCACAAAATGTTATCTTTTATAACAAAACCTGTATTTAGTAGGCTGACTTGACTGATGACAAGCAGCATGTAAGTCCTGAATTTCTTTCTTTTACCTATGTGGTTATTTTATGCACTTTGCATTTAAGTTTGAAAAAATTGTTATGGTCCAAACTGACTAATGATGTTCTTGGTTTTATTCCTGCACCAGCAGCAACATTACTTAAATGCTAATGAGAGAAGGTAAAGGTTTACCATCATTCTGGGCCATTCTGCAATCATGGACACCACTGAAACATTCCTGGCATGACTAAACTAGTACTAAGTCCCTGCTTTGTTTGAAACCACCACAACTAAAAACCAGAAGGTTCCACTGAACAGACACACAGAATGACTCCTCACAGGTCTAGAACCCGCTTTAAAATCTGAGCAGATAAACAGACAGCTTACACAGACCACGGAAATACTCAAATTCCCCACAAAGTATGACAATTTAAACAGGTTATCCAAACCTTCAAGTAAGAAAACACCAATCATTGTCACCAATAGTAAAAAATAAAACTTATGATTTGTTGGTAAAATCACATTTCTTAAGAAATATGTAAAGACATATTAGAAGAGGTTATACATGAAGTTATACAGTGCATGGATGTAGTCCTGTTATAAAGAAGAACACTGATCCTTGAGGTTTTAACTACAGTCACTATTGCCTTTGAATTTATGTTTCTGGTATCTGTGAGTAAAAAAAGACTGAAAGGATTTTTCTTTTTTTGTTTGTAAGAAATGCAGTCATATTTATTTCATTACATATGTATTCTTTGTAATTCAACTACAAACAAACACTGATACCTTACCAAGTCTACTATATCTGACTGGGCTCATTATCATCCAAGCCAGTGCTTTCTGAAACCACGTTAATTTCTAGGTTGGACAAATGAAGTTCATGGGCACAAAGTCTGCCTGAGACCAGGGTTGTCATTATTGGACTGATCTTTACCATAAACTTGGTTAAAAATAACATAATATGACCCCTTTTAGGGGGCTAAGGTTTATATCATCTTCAAGTGACTGTTTTTACAAGCAAAGCCCAAAAACTTGCACAAATACATATTTATTTAATAACCACACTCTCTGTCTAAGACTAAAATAAAGCATCTTTGTATCCCCTGGTTTTACTGAACTCAAAATCGTTGTCAGCTTCAATATTTCACCAGAATGTTTGTCATTCACATATTTTTTGGACATGTCCCAAAATTCAAAGTCTTCAGAATTGTTGATCTGAAAGTCACTTTTTGTGAAGTCTGAATTTCTTCTACGGTTAATCACATGTTTGAACTCTTCTCCCTGGGTTAAAGTGCATACTACTGTAAAACCTTTGAAGCACCATTGTCTGAAACAATAATCACAGATCCCTTGTTTAAACTCTGGATCCAGGGTGGGAAAATATATTTTGATATCACTTAAACTCTTAACAATCTTGCCTGATGTTGAGGTATTGTTTGATGAGTTCATTGGAGGTTATTTGATTCAATTTATTTGCTTTGTCTCATTGTGATGATTGAAATTGAAAAAATTATTCTCGGTTCCCATATCTTTCCTTCATACCAGTCAAAAGAGAATATAAGTAAAGAAATAATCTTACCTGACCTGGATAAAAATAGTGTCTCAAATTAGGCAGTGACAGTACTGTTCATCCTCCTCTTTGTTCCATAAAATTGTTTTGTACCTAAACCTTGGCTTCTTTTCTGCCCAGAGAAACCTAGATAGGATCTCAACAGGGCTTCTGTGTTATACTGTATGAGGAATAGATTGATACTGTCCAACAGCCTTGGCAATACCTTCCTCTTTATTGCCTTGATTTGCATACCAAAGTCTGGATTAAAAGCTGACCAACCCAATGACTTCTTGGATACTGTTGTTCATAATTTATTTCTGACACTTCTTCATTTCCTGAGTAAGAATTGTAACTCTCAATCGAATATATACTGTCTTCATTTAATATTGAACAGGTACTTCACATCACTTAATAGCTCACTTTCTAGAAGCCCTTTAAAAGCTTGAGAGAGCAGCAGACACAAGTGCAGTGGGGACCCACCCATGAGGCATGCAGGTAAGACCGGACAGGAAATTCATATTGGACTCGTTGATTACTAAATTAAAACACCCACTAACAATAGTACATTTTGCTATAGTTTTGAACTGAGTCCGCAAAATATTTATTGAAGATATAAAAGAAGCCTGAGTCATATGAATGAGTGTAACTATTTTGTGACCTCATCCCCCTTCTCTTTTAAGAATATAGTACAAGGTATGGCTAACAAAAACAAGAGTAATACTGTAATGCAATTTATTGAACATAAACATTTCTCAGTGTCTTTCTCCTTCAAAATACTCCACTTGCATCAGCATACCATTACATTCTGGTCTTCCTCTGATCAAAGCAGCAGCCTTTTTTTCAGATTTCAAGTAAATGTGTTGCTCAGTTCTTAAGCTAATCATTTTCCAACACCTAAACATAAATGTGCAATTCAATCAGTAGCTAGCAATAAACTAAAGATGTCACTTATTTGAAACTTACAGCAGATGTGCTGAATACCCAACCTTTAATATATAACAATTGGAGTGACTGTGAGCCACATGTTTTTTTTCCTTATAAGCACAGTCTCATTATTTAAAATCCATACCTCATATATCACAGTTTAAGATACAAGATAGATTTTTGGGGCATCTTCAGGAATTTCCACCTGCAAGCCAATCTTCTTCCTCTTCTACCTCTCTATGCTTACAGGAAGAATGGTCTTCCACTGCATGATGGTAACTAGCAAGACTTCCCTCACATACACTGAGAACCTAAAGGAGCTTTTTCCGTGTTTCCTTTAAAATCTACCAGGTGTGTGTCCCCTCCCCCTAACCTAGAAAACAGTAGGGCTGTTTCACATTGTTCAAAACATTACTGAGAAATGGAATTCTACCAATGGGCATTTAATTGGAGGAAAAGCATTTTACTGAATGTTGGAACCTTGCTTTATCAGAAACTAAAACAGGTTCAGTCACACTGCTGGAAACTGCCACTGTTATGCAATCCCAAACACGCAGTATTATTTTGCATTCACGCATAAACAACAGCTGGACCATTTACCTTATCAAATAATGACCTTTTTCAATGATCTCCTTTTACAGCTGTGCTCGTGTATTGTCTATAAAGGCCACATTAAATGACAGAACCTGAGTAGATCTCTGTTTAAGATCAATCTTACAAAAGACACCCCCAAATATAAATAGGGGTTTAATTGCAGAGTTTATTTCTTCAAGTTTATCGCTTATCTCAGTTGTAAGTGTTTGCCTATACTGGAGCCTCCATATTAGACTGGTGGATTAGTGAAAGGATTGTGAAACTGCAGATAAAAGCATCATTTTTTGCATGATGATTACTTAGGGTCAGTTATTGAATTTTAGCCTAGGAGCCCTTGGCAAATATCTATTTTAAATATCAAATTGCAAGACTTTGAATATCAATGAAATATGTGAAAATGCACCTAGTATTTTTCAGACTATATACATCACAAAATGATCAGATTATTTCCAAATGTAATAAAGTTGACTTACTTTCACATTATTAAAGTCAAAGAACATGAACCTTTAATGCAATGAAGAATAAAAATGAATGTGCATCATAGTGTGAAAACATGTTATACAGCTGTGCATTCTGTCTATCTGTCACAATTACTTGGTCTCAGAGTAGAGACGGCAGTGAATTATGGGTAAATCACAAAAAATAAGAGCAAAAGATGCAGAGGATAGGTATAAAAAATATATAAATAAGTTGGTATGGCTAATAAGAAAACAAGAAAACAATACTATAGTGAATTATTAAATAAAAGCAGTAAAAATATTAAGGCTATATGGGGAATAATACGCAGTGTAATAAAGAAAGATATAGTACTGATTGATTTTCCAAACTATTTTTGTGAAAGATAATAAAGACATATGTGCAAAATACAATAGTAAATGAATTTAATAAAGAGAAGTGGGTCCAAATCTTGCAAAAATATTCCAAAATCAACAGAAAATAAGGCTGAGGGCAACTAAGTCAGAGGTACTGTTAGTAGTATTTTTCTTGGTAAAGCAGAGAAGGAAGAAATACTGAATACTGCAAAAAATTTGTGCAAGTAAAGGATTAATTGATTGTAAAAGCATTGACATGATACTCATAAAGAGTATAACAGAATTTACTATTGAACCACTTCTGTAAAAATGAAATCTGTCTTTCTCAACAGGAGTTTTTCCTGATGAGATGAAAACTGCTTAAGTGATTCCACTTCATAAGAGTGGAGATAAACGTAGTTTCTCAACTACAGACCAGTATCCTTGCTTCCACAGTTTTCAAAAATATTACAAAACTTATTTGTTGCCAGGTAAGATGCATTTCTTGACAAATACAATGTTGAAGTAGCGGTGAGTTTGGATTTAGGGCAAATCATTCTACATTAATGGCACTAATGGATTTAACAGAAATTGACAAGAAAAATCACTTTAAGCATCTTTGTTGATCTCAAAAAAACATTTGACACCATAGACTTCTTTAAAATCTTGGTAATTCCGGTATTAGAGGACTGGCACATCGACGAAGATCAAGTTATTTAGAAAATAGAAAAAAGTTTGTTCACAGATAAATTATATAAAATCCATGAAAAACATCACCTCTGGGGTATCTCAGAGGTCAGGCCTAGGACATAAACTATTTTGTTTGTATGTAAATAATTTTGTTAATGTATCTTAATTGCTTAAATGCATTCTTTTTGCAGATGACACCACCTGTTTTATTATGGAAATAAAAAACAGGTGTTGGATGTGGTCAAAATGGAGTCAGTAAAATAAAAAAAAAAATAGTTTGATATTAATTCATGATCATTGAATCTTGAAAAGAAATATTTTATGATTCTTAGTAACAAAAGGAAACACCTTAATGCTCCATCAAATGTAGATGGTATTGTAATTCATAAAGTAAATCAAATTAAGTTTTAAGGAGTCATGATTGATTAAAATCTGAACTGGAAATCTCACATGAATTACATAAAATGTAAAATATCAAAAACCACAGAGAAGGGCTCATTAAATGATAAAGCACTGTGTCTTTTATATAACTCAGCAATTGTTCCTTATCTGACCTATTTTGTGGAAGTTTGGCGAAGTGCTTGTAAAACATATACTCATTCAATATTTGTTTTACAAAAAACAGCCCTAAGAGCGATCAATAGAAGAAGATATAGAGATCCATCAAACCAGTTATTTACAAAGCTATAGTTGTTAAAATTTTATGAAAGAGTGGATTTCAGTATCCTTCAAATTGTGTTTAAAGCTCATAAAATTACTTTACCAACGAACAAACATAAAAGATTTTAAAAAAGAGAGTCAGTATAGCTTAAGGGGAACAGAGCTCTTTAAACAGCGAGGGTGTAGAACCAAACTGTTAGGCTTATTAAATTTAGCACCATCTGTTGGTGTGAATGTATAGTGACACAGTATTTGTGAATTTGAACAACTTGATGCTTAAATGTAAGAAAAAAAAATAAAAAGAGGGAACTCTTTACATAGACAGGACATTTTTTCTCCCTTTTTTAAATTCCGCCTATGCTTTGCTGGACTTTATGGAAGATGTACAGGTACCAGGTGTCTTGGTACTCTATTTTACACATCATTAGGGGGGTCTAATAATCAATGGATAAATAAAAAATCAGTTTTCAGTTCTTTAATGGACAAAAAAAAAAAACAATTTGTCATCAATGTTCTTCTTATGACTCAAGAAAACTATTATTTTACCAATAAAAAACAACTTTGGTGTTGTATATGGACATTTTGAATATCTGTGTTGTGCTCCTAGGCTAAAATCTTTTAGTCAGCCTTAAAGAAGCCTCAAATAAAATTTGGCACTTTTATCTGCTTTTGCACAATCCATCCAAAAATGTGCACTAAGCCTCTGGAATACATGTAAGCCACGCCAGATGGTTGCATACTTGTAAATTATTGAGGTATATGTTTTGTCTAATAATCCAACCTTGAGACCTCATCCTAAATAATGTCATCCAAAAATTTTCAATCAATTTGCTGCTTTTTAAGTGACCTGGTTAGCCAACACAACAACACCATGTTTACCTGTTTGTGGTCAAGTGACCTCGCTCCTGGATGGAATCCCAGAATTGCATGTTTCATGGACAGTATTGTCCATAATTTAAAATGAACCATGTACGGACCTGGGATTTACAGTTTGAGGTATCAATATCATTTGAGTTTATGTTTAAATATGCTTGTAACACAGACAACCTGAGTAGGCCTAATTTTTCCACACAAGAAATCCACAAGCACAATAAGGGAATCAAAAGGGAGATGCATCGATAAGCAGAAATGATTATGGCTTTGGTATCAGTAACATTATATCATTTCACATCTAAATTTTAGGATGAGGCATAAGTGGTTTGTGCTCTTAATGAATATTGTGTAAAAACAGCCATTGGCTAGTCTCAAAGTCCACTCACCACGTCAGGTCTGAGTCTAAAAACAAGTGGGAGAGAATACTGCAGGGCATTCAGAGTGCTGATAACGGAGGAACTCCAAGACTGATGTACCTCCCGGCTCCGTGGGATCCGACTGATGGTGAACTGGAAAAAGGGGAAAAGTCATTAGGCACCACTTTCTTCCCTTAACCTCCCATTTTATTTATTATATGTCTTCACAACAGCAAAACTTCAGTTTGTCTTAATCATATAAGTACAATTCATTTTTGCCTCCAGCTTTGATCCATTGATATGGATTCAATTCCATCTGTCAATCACAACATATCACACATATCCACCCACTGGCCTCACTCCTGAGCACAAATAGCTAACAGCCAATCACATGGAAGTAACTCAGTTAGGCATATAAACTTGGTCAAGACAACTTGCTGAAGTTCGTTCAAAGCATATGAATAGAAAAGAAAGGTGATTTAAGAAACTTTGAACATGACATGGCTGTCAATGCTTGACAGGCTGGCCTCAGTATTTCAGAAACTGCTGAACTGGGATTTTCATGTACAGTACAACCATCTTTAAGGTTTACAGAGAATGGTTGAAAAAAAGAAAATACCCAGTGAGTGACAGTCCTCTGAGCTATAATGCTTTGTTCTAGTTAGAGGTCAGAGGATGGTCAGAGAGTTTCAGGCTGTTAACAGTAACTCAAAGAACCACATTACAATAAAGATATGCAGAAGACCATTTCTAAGTGCATTATGTACTGAATCTTGAAGCAGATGAACTACAGCAGTGGAAGACCACCACTCCTGTCAGCTGAGCACCTGAGAACATAGACAACCTGAAAGCATGGGTCCATCCTGCCTTCTATCAATGATTCCAGCTGGTGGTGGTGTAATGGGGGATATTATCTTGGCACATTTTGGCCTCTTGGTGCCAAAAGCTCAAATCATCTCAAACATTTTTCTGTAACATGGCAATGAGATCACTGTTCTCTAGTGGCCTTACATGAAGGCAGACAAATCTGCAGAATCTGCATGATACAATCATGCTATTATGGATCAATACCTCGGAGAAATGTTTACAGCATTTTTTGAATCTATGCCACACAGAACTGGCAAAGTGTACTGAATAAAGTGTACGGTCTGTGTCTATGAATACATCTGAATAGAACTGCAATCTAACCAAGTGCTTTTTATTTGAATCTTACATTGACAGTTGTTGGATAAACTGATATCCAAAGTATAGTCTAGCAAGTGTTAACTGGTGATGCTATTTAAAATATGATGGCTTAGTATAACAACAACAAAAACCTTACCCATAAACTTACCTTTAACAGATAGGGTGAAAGCACCTGTAACTCAACAGAAAACATACTGATACTTTCACCCTTGAGGTCTCTTCTATAGGTCTTTAATAAAAATTGTCATCAGTTATAAATGATAACTGATGAATAGAAAACAATTTTAAAAATAGTTTTTACTTCATTCCCATTAATATATGATACTTTTCATCAAATCAACCACGCAAACAAGTCACCTTATTTATTATCAAAATGTTTTTTCCCAATAAAAATGAAATTATTATTTTTTTTATTATTTTTGTTCACTTTAGTTTTCACCATCACCACTTTTTTTTTTAACTTTCACCCACCTTAAAAAATATGCCTTTATTATGTATGGACAAATAACTTAAAACTAAATAAATATAAAATACATGTTTCATAGAAGTGTGTTAAGTGTGATGCTTAATTAATGGTTAGTTCTGTGTCACCAATATAAAGTGTTATCCATAGTGCTTTCAGTTGCTGCATAAAGAACTGTGGTACTTAAAAAATAGAGTTGAGGTGATGATGTGGTGCTGAATTGTAATGCAGTGATTATTTGCCATTATGTGCCAGTATGAGAATCACAAAAAAGCTGTTATATTACTCTTGTCATGTAATTTGCTTAAGGAGAGTGCAATTTATTTTTAACTAAGCTCTCTGAACTATTGCTGTAATAGATATACGGTTGGTTCTCTTATGTGTTGTACTCAAACAAGCAGGCTTGGATTTCCCATGTCTTGCTTTTCCACTTTCTGTTTTTAGGTAGACATAAGACACATTAACCTTGGATTTATGCATAGGCTTATCGATACAACAAAGTGGAGTTAAATGACTAAAATTGTAAAACCTTAAAATTAGATAACTTGTGTGTGGGAATTCAGCAGCACACTACATGTTTAGCATCAACATTTACAACATTTATAGAGATACAGTGCTTAACAAATTTATTAGATCATCTGTCATAAAAACAAAAAATTTTAGAAATCTTTCAAAAATTTGTTTAAAAAAAAAAAATGTTATTGTTGTTTATTGTTAACATTTTGAACATGAATGAGGAATTTCAAACTGAATTCACCTTTTTATGCCAAAATTCGAGTAGGTTCAATGGGCTTCTCTGAGAAGTCAGACATTAATCAAGCATAACATTCAACTTAAAGTATTTTTTTGTTCAGGAAAGAAGTAAGTCCCAATAATTCGAGATTTTAATCAAGGAACAAACATGTGTTTTACTTTTTTTCTGTTGTTTTAGGTAAACAGTCACAGTAAATTTTCAAATTTATGGATAACAAAAATAATTATACACTAGCATTAAAAATATCATTTCAGTTAAAGAGCTTCTCGGTACTGGTGTATTAACCATTACAGAAACTCAAAAGAAAATTTGTTAGGCACTGTATGTTAATACTAGGGCTGATCAATATGTCAATAAATTTTCATTTTTGTTGGAGAAGGTTTAAAAAAATAATAAGATTTCTTCCTTATCTACTTCATCACCCATTTTGGTCCTTCTAAGCCTCTGTTTCCCAAGACACAACAACTTTTTTTAGGTTGTGGTATTGTCTTAAGATAGAAATATTTATATTTTAACTCATTTTAAATTAGTGCAGCTTTCAGTGTCAGTGAAGACAAGCCTGCCTCTGTCCAAACTACATAATGTGACTTAGAGGAAAATTCTGTGTACTTTTATGACAGATTTGATCAAATTAATTTAAGACTTGTTTCCGTTTTAATTGTTTTTTTCCCCTTCAAAGAAAGGAAAAAGTACAAATGTCAGAGAAATTACATATAACAACTTTTTCTGTGAAAAAATCATGGACTTTGTTTTAGGCCATATTGCTTAGCCCTAGTTAATACCATCTGTTACCGTTATTAATCCAATGCACAGTTATGTACCTGCGACTTTTCTGAAAGCTCTTTTGAGTTTTCAAAGGTGTAGATTTTCTCCTCACTCATCTTGTCAGTGTCAGCAATAACATAGTGTCGAGGTGTATAAGTTGTAGACAGGCACTCCATTAGCCGCAAGATTTCTGAAGTATGACCACCTAGAAGGTACAAAAGACACACTGTAATTCAAATATGATACGTAATCAAATATAACCCCCCCCCCCCCCACCCCCCCCACCCCCACCCTCGGCAACAAGGCCACCCCCAAGCACATCCATAAATCCGCCACTCCACAGCAACACAAATCATAGAAATAGAAGTTATAACATTATTATTAATAGCCGTCAAACAATCCTTAATAATTATGCAAAATAAATAATATATGTAAATAATGATATAATATATATAATGATAATACATAATAATACATTATAATAAATATTATGATATCTAAATTATAAATACATACACATACACAAAATATATATATATACGTATACACACATACACATACACACATATACATATATAGAGAGAAAATAAACAAATAATAATAATAATGATAACTATAATAATGATAAAATGAAAAAGGAGATAGGTATCAAAAATAAGAACAATCACAATAAAGTTTTAGTATGGTTAGTTGTAGTGGTGAGAATCAGAATGATCAGAAAAGTAATAGCAGCAACAGTAATAAGTTACAAAAAAAAAGTAAAATAAATGAATAAATAATTTAAAAAAATTTAAATTAAATTAATTAAATAAGTAAAAAGATAAAAATACAAAAATTAATAATAATAATAATGATAATAGTAGTAGTAGTAGTAATAATAACAATAAATAATAGCAATAGTAATAATATTAATGTGACAGCAATAGTAGTAGTAATAATATAATAATAGTATTAATAATAGTAGAAGTAATAATAATAATAACTAATAATAATTATAATAATTATAATAATTATTATAATAATAATTATAATTATAATAATAATTATAATAATAATAATAGTAATAATAATAATTATAATAATAATAATAACAATTATAAACAATAATTATGACTGAGAAGCTATTACAGGGAATGGGCATGGAGATAATGAGGTACTGAGGAGTTGTGGTGGTTTATGTGAGACCGGTTTGCTGTGGATCATGATTGTAGAAAACTAATGAATGATTGCCAGATAGGGTTGTTTTGGGTGTCAGAGGAGTTTGTATTTTCTAGGGAGATGTAGTCAATGAGAAGGTTTTTCCAATGTGTGATGTTAATGGAGTTCCGTGATTTCCAGTTCATGAGGATAGTTTTCTTGGCAACAGTTAGCGCCACGAGAAGTAAACGGTTGTGTGTATGGTCAAGTTTTGATGTAGACAGGTCTCCTAACAAACAGAGTGTGGGGGAAGGTGGGATGTGGCAGCCCATAATTTGTGATAGGATGTCTGTAATGTTTTTCCAGAAGTGGTGGACAGGTGTGCAGTGCCAGGTTGCATGGATGTAAGTATCTGTACAGTTTTGTGTGCAGTGTGAACAGATTCCGGATGATGTGAAGCCCATTTTTTGCATTTTTTGTCCAGTCAGATGAGTTCTGTGAATGATTTTGTATTGTATGAGTTGTAAGTTAGCATTTGTTGTCATGGAAAAAACGTTCTTGCAGATTTGGGGCCAGAAGTCGGCATCAGGAGCAATTGTGAGGTCTGTTTCCCAATTTTCTGAGGGTATTGTTGGTAGGGTGTTGGCCTGTGAAATTAATTTGGATATTTTGGATAGAAGATTTTTTTGAAGAGGATATGTTAATGAGTGCAGAGGCTGAAGGGGGGAGGTTTAAGTTCATATTTCTGTTTTTCATTGCTGATTGGATGGATGATGAAACCTGTAGGTATTGTAGAAACTGTTGGCTCCTGATGCCGAACTTCTGGGCCAGGAGCGGGAATGGAACCAGGGTGTTATTGTTGAAGATGTGTTTGAGGTGAGTGATCCCTTTATCTGCCCAGGTGCTTAAATGTAATGGTTGTTTATTGCTGGTGAAGTCGGGGTTGTGCCAGATGGGGGTGAAAAGTGAAGGTGCCAGAGTGGAGTTAGTCATGTTGTGAAATTTCCACCAGGCTGTCAGAGTTGATGATATTGTGGGGTTTTGGAAACAGGGGTGTTTTTTAATTGATTGGCTGAGAAATGGTAGATCTGCTAACTGTATTTCCTTACTAACTGTCTGCTCTATATCTAACCAGGTGCTGTCTGACTGAGTGGGGTGGGTCCATTTGTAAATGTACTGAATTTTATTTGCTAATGAATAGTGGTGAAAATTTGGTGCATTGAGTCCGCCTAATGTTTTTGTTTTCTGAAGTGTGGTCAGTTTTATTCTGGGGGGTTTATTTTTCCAGTAGAATTTGTTGATGGATGAATCAAGATTGTTAAACCAGGTGAGAGGTGGGTGAGTGGGTATCATGGAAAGGAGATAATTAATTTTGGGGAGGATTGTCATTTTTATTGTTGCTATTCTACCTAATATGGATAGTGGGATGTTCATCCATCGTTGGAGATCACTGTTTATTGTTTTGAGTAATGGAGTGAAATTCAGATTGATCAACTCTGACAGCCTGGGGGAAATGTGGATTCCTAAATAGGTGATGTGACTTGTGCAAAAAGGGATAGGTGTTGTAAGGGCTGCCACATCCAGACTGCTGGTGTTTAATGGGAGTATGGAGGATTTGTTCCAGTTTATGGAGTAGTCGGAGAGAGAGGAAAATGAGTTAATGACTTTGATTACTTCTGATAGCGATGACTGTGGGTTCTGAATGAAAAGTAAAATATCATCTGCATAGAGGCTGATTTTATGGTGCATGTTGGGAGTTTGGATTCCAGTAATGAGGGGGTTCTGACGGATGGCTGTTGCAAGGGGTTCAATAAAAATGGTGAACAGAGAGGGAGAGAGTGGGCATCCTTGCCTGGTCCCCCTGTGTAGAGTGAATTTTTGTGAATTTTGTCCATTAGTAATGACTGTGGCTGTAGGTGAGGTGTACAGTGTTCTGATCCAGTTAATAAATGATTCCCCAAAGCCAAATCTGTGAAGGGTGTGGATGAGGAATGACCAGTTTACTCTGTCGAAGGCTTTTTCTGCATCTAGTGTGGTGATGATGGTTGAATGATTGTGTGTGGCTGAATGGTGCATGATATTGAACAGTCTGCGTGTGTTATTGGATGAATGTCTTCCTTTGATAAATCCTGTTTGGTCTGGGTGAATTATGGATATGATTATTTTTTCTAGTCTGTGGGAGAGTGCTTTAGTGATGATTTTTATGTCGACATTGAGGAGTGAGATGGGACGATAACTTGAAGGCAGGGTGGGATCTTTGTTTGGTTTGAGGAGGAGTGAGATGGAAGCTGTGTTCATGTTTGGTGGAAATCTGGAGTTTTGTTGAATTTCAGATAACATGTTGTTAAAAAGTGGGGCTAAGATGGACCAGAAGTGTTTGTAGAACTCAGCAGGGAAGCCATCAGGACCAGGAGCTTTATTGTTGGGCATTTTATTGAGGGCAGAGTGGATTTCTTCATCTGTTAGGGGAGAGTCTAGTGTGTTTTTTTGTTCAGGGGAGAGGTGGGGTAAGTTGAGGCTGGTGAGAAATGATGTAATGTCTTCATCTTTTGGGTTGTTGTCTGAGGAGTAAAGGTTTGCATAAAATTCTCTGAATATCTGATTTATTTCATCTGGAGAGTTAGTTGGCTTCCCTGCTGAGTTCTTGATGGTGGAGATGGTGGATTTTTCCTTATTTCTTTTGATTTGATTTGCGAGATATTTTCCTGATTTGTTATTGTAGTGGAAGTTTTCTTGTCGGAGTCTGTTGATTAGAAAGCTGTTTTTTTATTCAAGATTTGGTTTATTTCTAATTTATACTGTCTTAAATTCTTCTCATTTTCTTCTGTCGGGTTAATTGCATTAGTGATTTCTAGTTGTTTGATTTTTTCTTCCAACTCAGATTCTTGTTGTCTTTCTATCTTTTTCTTATAGGCAGAGTATGATATAATGATTCCTCTTATGACGGCTTTACCTGTTTCCCATAAAAGTGTGGGTGATGGCTTTGAGGAATCATTTATTTCCAGGAAGGATGCCCACTCTCTATTGATGAGGTTGTTAAATTCAGAGTCTTTAAGGAGTGAAGTGTTAAAGCGCCATCTGGGGGTTGGCTTGTATGGCCTTGGGTGGTTCCATTTGAATGATACTGGGGCACGGTTGCTGATGATGATGGGGTGGATGAAGTGTTCAGAAATGTTTGGAATCATTGAATTACTGGTGAGGAAGAGGTCGATACGTGAATATGAATTATGTACTGGTGAGAAAAATGAGTATTCTTTTGTTGTTGGGTGTTGAAGACGCCAACTGTCCCCAAGACCAAAATCTCTCATGAACTGGATTATTGTTTCTGTAGATTGCCAGGTGTGTTCATTTCCGGATGTGTTGGATCTGTCTATTGATGGGTCTAATACTGTGTTAAAGTCACCGACGATTATTATTTGAGAGTCAGAAAAGCTGGATATAGATGAAAAGAAGTTGTGAAAAAAAGACGGGTCATCAGTGTTTGGGCCATATAGATTTCCAATTGTCAGAGGGCTATTGTTGATTGATATGTTAATGATTATAAATCTTCCTTCTGGGTCAGTGATGGTGGAGTTGTGGATGAATAATGTTTATTTGGTAATTAAAATACAAACTCCTCTTTGTTTTTTATTGTAGTGAGATGAGAATGAATGGTTGAATTGGGATGAAAGTAGTTTGATATTATCTAGTTCTGAAAAGTGTGTTTCCTGTAGTAAACAAATATCTGCTTGGAGTGAGTTGAGATGATTGAATATTTTATTCCTCTTTAACTGCGTGCCCATTCCCCGGACATTCCATGTTATAAATTTTATGGCTGACATACTGGTGGGTTGCTTTCAAAGAAAAAATGGGACACTATGCTGAGTGTGTGTGTGTGTGCGTGGCTGTGGACATATGTGGGTGTGTGTGTGTGAGGGTCTCTGTAAGAGAGAGTTGCATGGAAGGATTTGTTAGAACAAAACAAGACGAGAGCAAACGTAATAACAACAAACAAAACAAAAACATTGAACAATAACAAACAGTGGCAGCGCCGTTTATCAGAACGCATACTGTGCGGAGTGAGACGTAGGTGCTTATGGTAAATGGTTATGATTGTCCATGAGTCATTGGAATCAGCGGTGGAGAGAGAGAAATGAGGTGGGAGGGGGGCGGGTATGTTTACATGAGAGAAGGGGGGCTAATACAACCAGGGGGTGATGTCCTTACTGCGGTATAACTGTCCGTTATATAGAGTTTGTCCACTGAGATTACTGCTTTCTTGCCTTCTGAGATCATTTGTTTACGGATGGGGAAGAGTTTTTTGCGTCTGTCCATGATTTCTTTCGGATATTGATCGTTCAGTCCATAGTTCGTTCCTTTTAGCTGCTTTCCTTGATGTTTGACCAGTTCTCTCTGTTTAAAATGTTCAAATTTAGCGACAATCGGGTGGGGTCGGTTGTTGTTGGGGTTTTTCTGTCCTAAACAGTGTACGCGGTGAAAGGTGATGTTTTTGATTGTGTCCGTGGGGAGTTTGAGCTGAAGTTTCATGAAGTCCAAAACTGTTTTCTCTGGGTCTTCTGTGGTGCATTCAGGGATGCCGGAAAAAACTAAGTTGTCTCTCATGCTGCGTGCTTGTAAGTCCAGTATAGTTTCCTTCATTGATTTATTTTCGGCGGAGACGGAGGTGAGCTGATTAGTGATGATGTTGATGGTTTTATGGAGGGTTTTCTTTTCTTTAGTGAGGTTTTCGATCTGTTTGTGGCTGAATTCTAGGCTTTGATGGAGTGATTGGAATTCTTTATGAAGTACTTCGACGAGAGCGATTCTGGCGTCGAGTCCGGAGAGTTTCTGGTTGATGGAAATGAGTATGTCGCTTACCTCTGTATGGCGGAGTGAGATTAGGGATGACGATGTTGACGAACCTGAGCTGGGTAGAGAATTTGACCGCGCTCTTTTGTAGGCTGGAGAGAGGCTGGATTTTCTGGGGGTGAATGAAGTGGCCATGTTCGCTGTGCAGTATGCTTTAAAAAATGGTCGATGTAGTCCTCTAATGGGTCCAGGTCGGAGAATGAGTGAAATAATCCGTAAAACAAGAAAAAAGACAAACGAGCAAAGTAGAAACAATAATTTGAAAGGCGGAAAAGAAAAAGTTGGTGGATCTAGCAGCTGGGCGCCGCCATCTTGCGTCTTGCACCGTCACGTGAGTGATGCGTTCACAGTCGCATGGGAACTCTCACCTCCTTGCCAAAGAAGACACTGACGACATTGTTTGTATGCTCTTTGATGTATTTAAAAGGTCTCATGTCTTGCAAAATCAACTTTCTATGCTTTTAATGTTGTTGGAGGGGCTTGGGGAGCAGAAAAACATGACATCATTTCCTAAACTACCTTCATAGAGAAATACACTATGATTATCCAAGGAACGTGCCACTTTAAAACACTGAGTTTTTCGCACTTACTGGGGTTTATAATGTCAGCTTCAACCTACGTGTGTTTTCTGCTCGTTACAGACAGATATCATGACTGTCTTTAAAGTCCTCTCTGCAGCCTGTAACCCCTCCTCCCCCCTTCCAACAGACATTATTTGGGCAGCCAATTAATGCTGAGCTCTTTTTCATAGCCTACCTTCGTCTCCTCTCCACTCAGATCTGAGCTTATCCATAGGGGAGGGGAAAAGAGCCGCATCTGAGCCCCTACAGAGTGGAAATTCTTTTTCCATTTTTTAAAAATTCAGCTTAAATTAAATCCATGTTTAATAAACACCCAAGACATGATGTAAACAAAGTGACGGATCTAGGATTTTTCTAAGTAAGGGGCCATCAAGGGGCCACATGTCTCACAGAGGGGCAAAGTGTTTGTCTAATATACACTGCCAAAAAAAATTGCCACCTGGATTTAACCTAAGCAAATAGGTACGAGCCTCCTAGTGGATAATTACTGCATGGGCAATTATCTTTCAGCTGGCAACAGGTTATTTAACCCCAGCTGATGCAATGAGTAGCTTCTCATTTTTTAAACAACCATGTCAAAAGACACATCCTGTGGTCTTGGAAAAGATGTTAGTCTGTTTAAGAAGGGTCAAATCATTGGCATGCATCAAGCCGAGAAAACATCGAAGAAGATTGCAGAAACTACTACAATTGGGTTAAGAACTGTCCAATGCATTATTAAAAACTGGAAGGAAAGTGGGGAACCATCGTCTTCGAGGAAGAAATGTGGTCAGAAAAAAAATCTGAATGATCATGATCAGCGATCACCTAAACATTTGGCCAAATCAAATCAAAGAAAAAAACAGTAGAACCAAGGGCATATTTAATAGTGAAAGTAAGAGCATTTCCACATGCACAATGCGAAGGAAACTCAAGGGATTAGGACTGAACAGCTGTGTAGTAAGATAACTACTAATGAGTAAGGCTAACCAGAAAAAAAGGCTTCAGTTTGCCAGGGAGCATAAAGATTGGACTCTGGAGGCCTGGAAGAAGGTCATGTGGTCTGATGAGTCTAGATTTACCCTGTTCCAGAGTGATAGGCACATCAGGATAAGAAGAGAGGCAGGTAAAGTGATGCACCCATCATGCCTAGTGCCTACTGTGCAAGCCTGTGGGGGCAGTGCTATGGTCTGGGGTTGCTGTAGTTGGTCAGGTCTAGGTTCAGCAACATTATGTGCCCAAAGAATGAGGTCAGCTGACTACCTGATATACTGAATGACCAGGTTATTCCATCAATGGATTTTTTCTTCCCTAATGGCATGGGCATATTCCAAGATGACAATGCCAGGATTCATCAGGCTAAAATTGTGAAAGAGTGGTTCAGGGAGCATGAGACATCATTTTCACACATGGATTGGCCACCACAGAGTCCAGACCTTAGCCCCATTGAGAATCTTTGGGATGGGCTGGAGAAGGCTTTGCGCAGTGGTCAGACTCTCTCATCATCAATACAAGATCTTGGTGAAAAATTAATGCAGTGCTGGATGGAAATAGATCTTGTGACATTACAGAATCTATCAAAACAATGCCACAGCGAATGCGTGCTGTAATCAAAGCTAAAGGCGGATATATGAGTGTGTGACCTTTTTTTTGGTGCAGACTTTTTTTTGGCCATGCAGTGTACAAGCAGTCACATTTTAATAAGGCACAACCAGTCGCACCTTTTTCAACATTTTAATTTAAAAAGTGTAGACGCTAAAACTCATTTTTAATTTCACATTCGAGGATGTGAGCATCTTCAAAGGAAATAAAATAGTATTCAAAAATATGTTTCACAATTTCGTTTTCAAAAACATGCACTTTTTATCTTATATTTCGTGTTCATTCAAGTGATAGTCTTCTTCTGTCAGCTTTATTAGTGGGGGACCATCCCCACATCATGCCTCAGTACCATGGGTGCCCGAGCCTTCAGCTGCTCAGCACCCAGACTCTGGAACTCCCTCCCCCTACACATAAGACAGTCAGACTCCATCACAGCATTCAAATCCCAACTCAAAACTTACCTGTTCAAACTGGCATATTCCCTCTAACTGGACACTGTGCACTTCACTTGTTTTTATGTTGATGTTTTGTTTTAATAACCTCTGTGATCGCTTATGCTTTTATGCTTTTATTTTCTGTAAGGTGACCTTGGATGACTTGAAAGACACCTCCAAATAAAATTTATTATTATTATTATTATCATTATTATTATTATTATTATTATTTGGCGCACTACTGCCACCAATGGCTGAGCATGGAATTGCATTCACCTACAATTGTCATTCTCCAGCAAAACGACTGATGAGTGGCAGGACAGGAGCACTTCAGGGGTCCAATTAGATTTCAGATGGGACCAATGCCCCTGCAGCCCCACCTCTACAACCGCCACAGTAAACAGTCACACGCAAGGATATAGGACCTCTAAAAAAAAACAAATCAACGACAACCTTAACTATGAGTCTGTGTTTATAGGGTAAATGATTTGCTGTGAAAGTAATTCAAACATATGAAATGATCCCCATTTCACTGCAGGACCCATGTCTTTCATTTAATTTGGGAATAACTATTGCAGAATGCATTTATCATGAGTTATGCTCTTCAAAGTAAAAGTTGTGACATCCAACCCTGGGGCCTGTTGCACGAAAGTAGGATTCAGACATCCAGGATAAATGACTTAGCCTGGCTCATCGAATCCAAAACATGAAGGTTCAAGCTTAATTGGTTGCACAAAAGACCAAGCAATGATCAGAGCACACGGATTCATCAAGCCAGGTGAAACCAATCCTGGATCAGTGCGCACCCGCGATTCCTTAAACAGACCCCACGATAGATCACAGAATCATAGATTCACCATGACAACAAGAGCGGCGTGCTTCTCTCCATCGGAGCAGAAAGTGCTACAGAGAGCTAAAAGACCTTATTAAAAAGAGGAAACACCGCCACGGTAATACAGCAACGACGGAAAGCACTGCAGACCACCTGAATGCTTAAGTAGTGCACTGGTACACACTCAGTACTCCACTGAAACATCACAATATCAGTCCAAATAGTTCATTAATGTCTCTGAAATCATAGTAAATCTGCGATTTACTTACATAATAAATTGAATAACATTGTTTTTACCATTGTCTTTAATTTATAAGAAAACGTGTCACCAAATTTACATGCTTAACAAATTATAAATGCATACAAAAAGTTCTGAAATACAATATAAATACCCTTACCACAAAATAAAAACTGTTTAACTAGGTGAACTAATAACTGTTGTAATAAATTATAAGTACAAAAATCAACATCAAACAATTGAAATAACCACACAGGAAGCACATAATAACTCTATACATGAGCTACATTTACAGTATGCAATGACTGTACATTTACATTTGAATCAATGTGAGCTTTTCTATTTTAAGAGTTAATAGTAATAACTAGTTTTAATATAATTATGTTGAAGGTGAATTTTCTCACAGATTTTGTGGCACTCCTCTGGAGGCCATGGCGCCCTTAGCTTTGCCTATATTACTTAATAGGCCAGACGGCTCTGCATGCATGTGTATGCTGATAGGTCATAATGTAACCATTTAAAGCCATGTGGGTGAGTGTGTGTGTGTGTGTGTGTGTGTGTGTGTGTGTGTGTGTAGATTAAACATGACTGGGCCAAAGCTGACATGGCATCAGGTGCCATTGAGGGTGATTTTGTGAATAGGAAGTCCTTTCACAGCAATAATGTTCACATGAACATGGCGTTTTGATATGCCATTTAATGAACACTGTGCACTACTTGTGATGCGCATTTAGTGGTTTAATAGTCTACATCTTATAATGCAGACTGCCTGATCAGCAATGTTGTGGCAAATTGACCTGCAATCTACAAGCACCAATCACAAGACGAGCCACACAGCCTCTATTGATAATCACTTTAGTATCATGGCTGTGTCAAGAATGTCACTCTGGTTATGATGATATTTTGTTTTCACAGGTGAATTCTCAGATGTGTTGCTGGGGGACAGAGCGTACCTGCCAGCCTTTTCTCCTCACACTGTTTACATGAGCACAGGGAGCACAGCAGCCATACAGTCATGCCCATGCCAGGACAGGGTCCCGAATAGCAATGCCCTTTGACCTCCTAAAGGCACGCTTTCATTGTCTCCAAAACCTGAGGGTCAGTCCAGACAGGGCATGTACATCCCTGTGACCTGTGCTGTCCTCCACAATGTGGCCTGTGCTGTCCTCCACAGTGTGTCCTGCCTGAGGACGGAGAGACCCCCAGAGTGCCCTCACACATAGACTGGGACAAGACTGCCATCTTCCATGACGACAGTGGCTGGCTGGTCAGAGACCAATATGTCTTAAATTGTTTTAGTTATGCATGCTGTAAATGTAAGTTAAATATGTCCTGCAATGGCAGACAAATGTGTTTAATTTTAAAGTAATTTGTCTTATTATGTTGTTTGTGCTGTCCACATGGCTGCAGAGGGGGTACTGCATCATTCATCTGTCTTGTGTTTGGATTTGTCCTGCATTTATTACCTCCACCTAGGAGGTTATGTTTTTGCTGGCATTGGTTTGTCTGTTTGTCTGTCTGTCTGTTTGTCCATTTGTGTTCAAGATAACTTGAAAAGTTATAGACGGATTTGGATGAAATTTTCAGGAAATGTGTGGAATGGGATAAGGAAGAAATGATTAGATTTTGGGACTGATTAATATTGCAGAGGTAACTAGACAATTTCCACGGAAATCGTGGGGGTGCATTTCCAGAATTCAACATCAAAGGGCCAAACATCAAAGGCCATCAAAGACACAAAGGGCCAATCAAAGACCAGAACACCTTTGTGTGAAACTTCAAGGAAGAGAAAGTGCTCCGTTGTCATGGTAACCGTAGACTGGGGGATTTCCAAAGCAGGGAATACAGACATGTGCATACATGTATCTGTCTAATACAGTGGTTCCCAAACTTTTCACAGCCTGTACCCCTACAGCCACTCGACCACCAGCCATGTACCCCCTACTCTCACGCACTTATAGCAGCTACAAAAAGAAATATGTTTGTAAGCCTGCTGCCACCCCCATCTCACACATGTAACATGCATAACATACAAAAAAATCTCTTCAAGTGAATTATTTCTCAGAAAATAGATTTACTTACCAGCAATTTCATTGGGTAACACCAGTTCACTTTCGAAAAAAGAAATTTACATTTCTGAAACATATTCATTAATGACCATGAAACTGTTAAGTACAAACTCACCACAGCTTTAACGTAAATGGTGTCTAACTGAACTTATGTTACTATAAGAATCTTAGACAATTCAGGACAGATTTCCTTCTCCAAGATGCCTCACCAATCCAGCCCCCAGCCTCTCTGCCAACACTTTAAGCCTTTATCAAAGTTCACCATACAAACATTTTCCAGTTTGAACTTTAAATACTGTAACAACTGATTGAAACCTGACAGGTATTCACGTACCCCCTACGTCACTTCGCGTACCCCTTGGGGTATGAGTACCCCAGTTTGAGAATCACTGGTCTAATACATGTATGCATGTGTGTTAGGGGTGGACTGAAGCTGCTTGGCGGAGGTCTGCGCTCTCCGAGTGCTTTTCTTGTTCAACAAAGAAACACCATGTGACTCTTTGACTTTTATTTTAACTAATATGGGATGTACATTTTATATAAATTCTACAGATAACTCTTATCTAATGATTGCAAAATCATATAAAATCATAATTTTATCTAAAATGATTGCAATTAATGATCACAAAAGTTTAAATAATGACAGTGGGTCTTGTTGAATGTGATAACGATGTGTGGTGTGTGGTGGGCAGTGGATTAAATACTGGTTTCTGTTTGTGGGGACTGCTGACTGAGAAAAGGGATGAGATTAAATAAATCCTGGAATTTAGCCTGGTCTGGAGCAGGCTAGCTCCACAGAATAAATCTCCATGGTAAAATACATCAAAACATGTCCCACTTTCCCCTATTCCACTTTTGTGCAACCACACCATGGATTAGTTGATCCAGGATAACCAGGATATCCCGGCTTGATCCCTTATCTTGGTTTTGTGCAACTGGTCTTCCCTTCATTGCCCTTCGTAAAGTTTCAATAAAGAAACAGAACAGGAATGAGTATTTATGGCCCTCTACGTCAATGTAATCAGACAGAAATTTTAATTTAGTCTGTGTTATCACAAACATGTTTAGTTAATCCTATCTTCCATCCCAGTCCTTTCCAAGATGTTATCGAAAAGGAAGAATAAAGAGAGCCACAAATTGCTGTGGAAGCTAACAACGTAAGCGTATAGAGGAACTCCCGAATGTGCTCGGTTTGGTTGATCCTATAGCCGAGCATTTAAAAAATCCATCAAACAAAGAAGAATATGTCTGCGTATTGAGACGGCTAAATGTGAGGACAGGAAAGCAAGAGGTACCGCTACACGACAATGCAAACCAGCTTACCCGATCCAGCGACGACGAGGACACCCACTGGACCCGTAGTACCGGGTCGATAGTTTGATCCATTCTTCACAACTCTATATAATTGCACAAAAAATAGGAAAGTTATAACTGTTATGGAAAGAATGACTCCAATGAGGAAGTCCATGTCGACTACGGCAGCCCTGTAGGACCAAAAAGAGGTGGTAATATTATTTGCAGCGCTGCCTCTGAGATGCGTTCAAATACCCTCCCAGCACATCGATGTCTCCACAACCGTTCACTTCTACCGGGCTAAAAAGCAACTCTAGATCTATCAAAATTGACTTTCGGGTAGCTTGGTACTCACAACGGGCCTGGTCTCTTACTGGTAATAAAATGGGTTTATTTGCCCCAAATATAGTGTAGTTGACTTATTAAATAAAGTATTTCCGATCTTCCGTAAGGGAATTCAACGCAGCATCCTTTGATAGTTGTGAACAGCATCAGCACCAGGATGGCTCGCTAGCTGCAGGTCTCCGTCTGTTAAGAAGCAACAGCTCGATGACGGGTTGGTGAATCAACATTCTCTTATTGGTTGTAGCCTCATTACTGACTGTCATCAGCAAATCGATAAAGCTGTGTGCATGTTGATATCAGCTGGCCGTTTTAACATGGTGTGCTGTGCATTGCAGAGTATGCGGTTATACTGCAGCGCTACAGGTGAGCCTGTGCTCACACGGCCGCGTCCTCATTATTGTCTTTGCAGACAGAAGGTCATTAGAACACATCGCTTTTGTCGATGGGTGTGGGCGGTCTAATTAGTTTTTGCCAAAACACTACGCAGCGTGGATAAAGATATCTGATGCCGTCATTGGGTGCGTTGATCCTTTCCCCATAAACCCATAATCCATCTTACTGAATTCAGTCATGTTTGCTGTTTTTAATAGCTGTAAAGTTTTATATTGAAGACAAGGAACAAAATTTTTGGTTGCCTTTAGGAGAATTGTAGTACATTTTCAATGTATTGAAGTCATAGAAAACATTAGGTAAAACACAGATGACATCCATCAAAAAGCCTCCAAAGCTAATTTGAGCCACTTTTTGGTAAATTGCTTAGGAAACCAAGAAAAAGCTATGTATGACATTAAATTGTGTTTTATACGTAATAAGGACTGTTCTTAATATTTTTATGTTGTATTGGTAGAATAAAATATAATTGTTTAGGTCCTACAGCTTTTGAAAAATCAGCTGTCCCACATTTTTAGATGAGCAGAGTTCAGGTAAAATGGGCCACGTGATCAGTTAAAATGAGCCACTGATCAACTAAAATGAGCCACTCAAATTGCAGTCATTTCTGATAAAACAACCTAATTACCTTTAATTGTAACACACATATAACACAATATAACAACTTTAAAATAATTCATGAATAATAACATTAGATAGGCCTATAATATAAACATCCAAGTATCATGAATTCAGAACTAGAAAAACATTAACATTAGTTCATAACATAGCAATGTTGGAACTGTATGCATATGTGTGTGTGTCCATGTGTGTATGTGTGTGTGAGTGCATGTGTGCATGGGTGTGTAAATGCATGTGTGCATGTGTCTGTGTATGCATGCACATGGGTATATTCACACGTGGACAAAATTGTTGGTACCCTTCCATTATAGACAGAAAAACCCACAATGGTCACTGAAATAACTTGAAACTGACAAAAGTAATAATAAATAAAAATGTACTGAAAACTAACTAATGAAAATCAGACACTGCTTTTGAATTGTGGTTCAACAGAATCATTTTTAAAAAAACAAAATAATGAAACTGGCCTGGACAAAAATGATGGTACCCTTAACTTAACATTTTGTTGCACAACCCTTTGAGGCAATCACTGCAATCAGGTGATTCCTGTAACTCTCAGTGAGACTTCTGCACCTGTTGACAGGTATTTTGGCCCACTCCTCATGAGAAAACTGCTCCAGCTGTCTCAGGTTTGAAGGGTCTCTTCTCCAGACTTCATGTTTCAGCTCCTTCCACAAATGCTCAATAGGATTTAGATCAGGGCTCATAGAAGGCCATTTCAGAATAGTCCAATGTTTAGTTCTGAGCAATTCTTGGGTGTTTTTAGCTGTGTGTTTGGGTCATTATCCTGTTGGAGGACCCATGACCCATGGCTGAGACCAAGCTCTCTGACACTGGGCAGCACGTTTTGCTCCAGAATGCCTTGATAGTCTTGAGATTTCATTGTACCCTGCACTGATTCAATACACCCTGTCCCAGATGCAGCAAAGCTTAAACTTCTGAATAATATGTGAAACCGTAGTCACAGGAACATCAAGCTGCTTGGAGATGGTCTTATAGCCTTTACCTTTAACATGCTTGTCTATAATTTTCTTTCTAACCTCCTGAGACAACTCTCTCCTTAGCTTTGTGTGGTCCATGTTCAGTGTGGTACCCACCACGATACCAGCACATTGACTACTTTTCACCCTTTAAATAGGCAGACTGACTGATTACAAGCTTGAAGACACCTGTGATGCTAATTACAGGACACGCCTTAGTTTAACATGTCCCGATGGTCAAATCATTTTCAATCTTTTCTAGGGGTACCATCACTTTGGCCCAGGCCACTTTCATTATTTTGTTTTTTTACATGATTCTGTTGAGCAATTCAAAAGCAATGCCTGATTTTCATTAGTTAATTTTCAGTAAATTTTTGTTTATTACTTTTGTCAGTTTCAAGTTATTTTAGTGACCATTGTGGGTTTTCTTTCTTTAACTGAAGGGTACCAACAATTTTACTGTACATTACTGTACCTGCCCGTACCCTCCGATCCTCTTCATCTGTCCATCTCTCTGTCCCCTCCGCTCGCCTTGTCACCATGGGGGGCCGAGCATTCAGCCGTTCGGCTCCCCAGTTATGGAACTCACTCCCTCCTGATCTCCGCAACACTGAGTCCTTACCCCTCTTTAAAATAAGACTCAAAACTCATCTGTTCAGACTCTCCTACTCCCTCTGATCATTGGCACTGTCTGTTGTATTGTATTGCTTGTTTTTACACCTGTTTTTATGCCTGTTTTTATGCTTGTCTTAATGCACTTTTTATTTGTACTTTTGTAAGGTGACCTTGAGTGTCGTGAAAGAAGCCCTTAAATAATATGTATTATTATTATTATTATTATTTTTGTCCACGTGTGTAGGCCCTGTGTGTGTGTGTGTGTGCATGCATGTAAGTGAAGAGGTATGTCACATTATGCTAAAACATATTTATATATACATATAATGCTTTTAATAAGAGAAACCATCAAAATATCTGCTAAAACTAATATCTGAGGGTGGCTCATTTTAACTGAACATGCATGGCTCAGTTTACCTCAATACATTAAGGTAAATTGAGCCACCAACAAAAAATGCTTTTTCATAAAAAGTAAGTAAACTAAGCAAAAATTTGGCATTGTATCTGATGAAGGTCATCACAACATGTATTTTACACAAGTTTTAGATGTGCATCTATTTTTTACTAAGTTATGAACCTTATCATTTTTAAGTAAAATCTGTTTGCCAGGCCACTTACCTTACACTTCTCCTCACCAGTCTGCCCTGCCCATCATAACAACCACAGACCAATCAAATCAATTGTTTTGTGCCAAGTTCAGTTGTGGCAAAAAATTTGAAATCATATGCAGTCATTGGCTGTTAAAATTTAAAGAGCTGGGAGGCTCAAACCTTAATTGGCTCATTTTACCTGATGGCTCAATTAAGCTGATGTCCCCCTTGTACATTTTCAATGTATAGAGGTCATAGCCTATATGGAGAAAACATTAGGTAAAACACAGATGACATCCATCAAAAAGCCTCCAAAGAGGCAGATGTTTTAGATAAAAAGAAAGAAAAAAAACAGTAGTGCATGAAAGATAATCCAATATAAGGCTGCGGTCCATCTAAAGTTACCTTTTTATCTTCAGTTGAGAAAACAGGCCTTCATTTAACCACTCTATGAAATTAGAACTGTTGTGATTTAATGGAGGTTTTTTGTGAAATTGTGAAATTCTAGCTTGAGACAACTACAAAACAGGCAAAAATAACAAAAGCATATATCTAAGTCCAAAAAAAATTCTATGACACAAATGTGCTTCAGTTAAATATGTGTCGCAAAAAGTTAAAACAGACACATTAACAGCAAATGTAGCATTATACAGTATGTTGAGGGTCAATGTGTGTGTGTGGGTGTGTGTGTGTGTGTGTGTGTGTGTGTGTGTGTGTGGGTGGGGGTGAACCTGGTTTGAAAGTGAGAAGACTGGGGATATGTTAAAATGTTATGTCTGAGAAGACATTGCCGAAAAGGGAAGTATGCACGGAAAAAGGAACCAACAAGATCAATTATATAATAAAAGAAAGAGGGGAAAAAAGAAACATTACCATCTTGCCTTGGGCTCTCATGGGCGGAATCTCCTCTGAAAACTGTGAGAAGCCTCCTGATTGGTCAGTCTCACATATTTTGAAGGGTCACAGAATTTTCTGTAACACCGGCTCACTGCGGGGCTGAAGTTGTCACCCCATCTCTCTGACTGAGACTGACCAATCAGGAGGCTTCTTACAGTTTTCAGAGTCATGAAGAAATGCAAACAAAAGTTCAGGAAACGCAAATGAATCTGTGGTTCATGAGAACAATATTTTGGTTTGTAAGCAAAACTTGTGGATTTATCAAGATACAATTTTAATCACAAACATATTTCATTTGTTCACCTGCATTTTTTTTGTATTTTTGAAATCATAATTTTGTTTGCTATTTTTTTTTTTTTGTTGTTGTTTTCAAATCCATTCTTTTTGATTGCATAATAAAGAAACAAAATTCTCTCCATATATATCCAACCGTTTTTCACTTCACCAGTCAGTGGTCTTAATGTTACGACTGATTGGTGAGTTGTTTTCTTTGCCAGTTTTTAATAAATGCTTTGGGTTTTTTTTTTTTTAAAGAATGTTTGGGACTTTAAAGTCTTCTGAAAGAAGGAGTCAATGGGAAAGCCTCCTGATAGAAGGAGTCAGTGGTACAGCCTTCTGGTAGAAGGAGTCAATGGTGAAGCCTTCTGATAGATGGAGTCAATGGTAAAGTCTTCTGATAGAAGGAGTCAGTGGTAAAGCCTTCTGATAGATGGAGTCAATGGTAAAGTCTTCTGATAGAAGGAGTCAGTGGTAAAGCCTTCCGGTAGAAGGAGTCAATGGGAAAGCCTCCTGATAGAAGGAGTCAGTGGTTACAGCCTTCTGGTAGAAGGAGTCAGTGGTGAAGCCTTCTGATAGACGGAGTCAATGGTAAAGTCTTCTGATAGAAGGAGTCAGTGGTAAAGCCTTCTGATAGAGGGAATCAATGGTAAAGCCTTCTGATAGATGGAGTCAGTGAAAAAGCCTTCTAATAGAGGGAACCTTCTGATAGACGGAGTCATTCTCAGTCATCCCCAGATCCAGGGGAGGAGGCTGGCCTATAAGGGCACCTCCCACCAACATCTCTCCCACACCCCCCAGACCTGATGGGCAAGAGTCTGTCCATCTGAATGGAGACCTCATCAATTTAACATCTCCTTTTCCAACCTATTTATCAGACAGAGTAAGGGTAAGAATTGCAGATGCCAAAGGAAACAAAGCAAGACAGTGAACCAGGAGCAAGAATTGTGGAGGCTATAAATCAAAGAAAAATTCATTTAAATAGGTAACTGGTAAATACTAAGTAACTCAGTGGAGACAGGAATGGAATAAAAAGAAAGAGAAAAAGAAAGAAAAAAGGAAAAGGAAAAAAAACAAAAAACAAAAGAGTTTGTTGTGTTTGGGTTTATTACAGACGTGGTGAAACAATGTAGTGAAAGAATTTGGTGTGTGGATGGTTGTATAGTAATGGCAATTATGAGAATATTATTATTGTGAAAATGATACTAATCATAATGTTGATCAAAATTGTAGTAATGTAACTCTTACAGAGTGAAAATCAAAACCAATTAACATTAGAAAAGCAAGGAGTTATTAACATAATCATTATACTCACATTTATATCACCATCAACATTCTGTAATTTATTATTATTATTTTATAATAATAATAATAATAATTATTATTATTATTATTATTTTATTATAATAATAAAAATAATGCTGATAATAATAATAAAAATAATAATAAGTCAAGTCGGAATGATTATAAACACAGCAGTCAGAATGTATAAAGAAGCTTTATTAATTATCATTATTATTATTAATAATAATGATAATAATAATAATAATTATTATTATTATAATTATTATTATTATTTTATTATTTTTATTATTATCATTATAACAATAACAATAAAAACAATAATTACCAAACAGAAAGAAATTGTAAGAGGAAATAATAGTTCTTGGGACTGTTTGGAGAGTAACAAAAATATTTTACAAAATTAAAATCATAATGATAATAAAAATTATATCCAGATCAGCAAACTAATACTGACGACCCCATTGTATTACTTCATAATCAGTGTGCGTGCGTGCAAGTGAGCGTGCACTTGTGGAGATTTGTAGGGAGATTGGGAGATGTAAAAATATTTTGTTGATTTGTGTGGTCGTATGGTATTTTGTTGACAGGCAAAAATAATAAGAACTAGAAAAGCACTCAGAGAGCGCAGACCTCCACCAAGCAGCTTCAGTCCACCCCTAACACACATGCATACATGTATTAGACAGATACATGTATGCAGATGTCTGTATTCCCTGCTTTGGAAATCCCCCAGTCTACGGTTACCATGACAACGGAGCACTTTCTCTTCCTTGAAGTTTCACACAAAGGTGTTCTGGTCTTTGATTGGCCCTTTGGTCTTTGATGGCCTTTGATGTTTGGCCCTTTGATGTTGAATTCTGGAAATGCACCCTCACAATTTCCGTGGAAATTGTCTAGTTACCTCTGCAATGTTAAGAATCCTTTAAAGAAGTCCTGGATCTGGATGGTGATCCGGATCAGTCCCAAAATCTAATAATTTCTCCCTTATCCCATTACACACATTTCCTGAAAATTTCATCCAAATCTGTCCATAACTTTTCAAGTTATCTTGAACACAAACAGACAGACAGACAAACAGACAGACAAACCAACGCCGGTAAAAACATAACCTCCTTGGTGGAGGTAATAATGAACACAATGAATAATTGAAAACCAAAGGGAAAAATAATAAATAAATAGGACTTGTGATGATCAAACTTATAATAACTATTTCAACTAATGTTTGTTAGTGTTAATAAATGATGATTCTTGGTATTGATGGAGGAGTATGTACATTTAAGAGAGATGTGAGCAGGTTTTTTCCAGCGTTGGACATGGATTGTGTTCCAGTTCATGAGGAAAATTTTCTTGGCAATAGTTATGGCTTTGATAAATAAACTACTGTATGTTTTATCCAGTCTCATTGTAGTCTCCTAGCAGACAGAGAGAGGATGATAATGACATGTGGCAGCCTAGAAAGTGGAATAATCAATGATATTTTTCCAAGTTATTGACAGATGTGCAGTGCCAAGTGGCATGGATGTTGTTGTCTCTGCAGTTGTGAGTGCAATGTGAACAGATATCTGATGAAACTCCCATTTGAACACTTTATGACCAGTAAGGTAAGTCAATTACAATTCCAGACGTTGTGTAAAATGCAAATAAAAACAGAATAAAATAATTTGCAAATCCTTTTCAACCTATATTCAATTGATTAGATAGACAATTATTAGAACACTATTTAATGTTAAAACTGATAAACTCCACAGTTTTTTTTTCCAAATAGTCATATTGAATTTAATGCCTGCAACGTGTTCCAAAAAAGCTGGGGCTGGGGCATGTTAACCACTGTGTTACATCACCTTTACTTTTTTTACATGTAAACACCAATAGTAGTTTCCCAAATGGCTAATATTGCTTTGATATTTGGCCCTATTCTATTCTGTAGCCCCACTGAGGTCCTAATAAGCAGAGCCGCTGGGAAAGACCAGTAACAAGGAGAAAGAATGGACAGCATCTCTATGATGGACAACAGCAGGAGCCCCATGTTCTTCACAGCCTCCTCCTCCAACCACCTTCAGGCCTGTTTCCTTTCTAGCCCTATGAAGAATGGAATTGGAGATGGAGGTACTTGTCTGTCTGACCAGCCAAGAAAGCCTACAGTGGCTATCTTGGGCTCAGGTGACTTTTCCAAGAGCCTGACTTTACGTCTGCTGCACTGTGGCTTCCATGTGGTAGTGGGCAGCCGTCATCCCAAAGTAGCAGCCCAGTCATTTCCCCATGTGGTGGATGTGACACACCATGAGGACGCTGTGGGAAAGGCAAGCATTGTGTTCCTGGCAATTCGCCGAGAAAACTACTCTGCCGTCTGGGACCTCAAGCATTTATTAGATGGTATGTAACAACATATCAGGGAAAAAAACAGCAACTTAGACGACGAACACATAAAGGTGATCTGTCTTAGTATTTTTTTTCCAATCTGCAGGCAAGATTGTTGTTGATGTGAGTAACAACAGAAGGATGAACCAGTATCCAGAGTCCAATGCAGAGTACCTGGCTTCATTGTTGCCAGACTCCATTGTGGTGAAAGGCTTCAATGTCATTTCAGCCTGGGCTATGCAGCAGAGCTACCCTAAAGATGCAAGCACAGAGGTACAATATTTATACATGATCTATCATGTGTACATGATATGACACACATATTTGGATAAGACTCGAGTTAGTTATTCAGTGCCAGTAGTCTTAATTGCATTCAAATGTCAGGGACTTTTGAGAACTATAACCACATAGATTAGGCCTGTATCACAGAGTGAGATAATCTGGCACTCTGACAAAGAATATGTGTAATTTCCCTTTTGAAATAATTATTTTGAGGTATAAATATTTATGTGTCATATTCTGTTAAAGAAGTTTCTTGTTGTGGAACGTAGAAATCTACACTATGGGCATACACAGACTTTTAGGTCAGGGATAAGAATAAAGCAGACCTTTTCATAGACTGCTACAACTCTATTAAAACCAAGCCAGAAGTAGGCAAACCATCTACAGAGAAAAGTTGAAAGGTTATTGATGGGGTGTCAACTGTTAGCAAAGTTGTATCAGCCAACTTTAACATTAGACAGGAAGGACTGGGATACATATGCAACCAATATTTTCATTCACCTGGGGTATCCAGGGTCATGTAATAAAAGTTAAATATTGAGTTAAATATCGATTTTGACATTTCTGTAGAGCAGTGATTTTCAACCTTCATGTATTAGCTTAAAGCACACCTCAAATCACGTCACAGTCTCAAGGCACACCACAATCAAATCAATGAAAAATAGCGTCTTTTACACGTAATAATATTTTATCAGTGTAAAAGTGTAAATCATGGAATGTTTATTAACACATTTTAAGAATAAATGTAAAGCTTTTGGTCACAATTATAAAAAAAATAGTTTAGCTCAGAAAAAGGAAAGATGAAATCCTTTAAATAATAAGTTTACCTGCCAATTCTGGTAACTACAAAAGCCTGCAAAAGACAAGGACCCTCAAATTTTTAAAAGGATGTCTTAGTTACAGAATTTTGCTGGTGTATAAAATGATATTAATACTCCTTAAGGACTGAGAGATTATACTAAAACATAATTGATTAGTTATTATATTGTTGTAGAGATTGTGCAGATGCCCACATTTGGACTTGCCTTACAGCACACCAGTTTGCCCCACTACCCCATTTAAGAAGCGCTGCTATAGAGTATAGCCCACAGGGATCTTAATCTTTGTGAGTAGGAATGTCGACTTTGTTTTTTTGTTTTTTTTTTAAAGAAATCCACAAAAATAAAACGGAAAAAAATTTAGAAGATTCATTGAAAGAGTATATTTGTTGGTCTTGTAATAATTTTAAAACTACCCCCCGAATGGCGGTTTTCAGTTGCAAGGTGGCAGCCTGAAGAGCACATCAGTTCATTAACATGAAATTGTACATTTTTTAAGGTCTATTTCAGCAGTGGGTCATTGTGTATCTGCTTTTCAAAGTTATGTAACATAATGTGTGTCTTAATATGTTGTACTCTCAATCATGTCTATTCATTGATATTACAACCCTCCTATTTAATTTTGTTGCACTTCTAATAATTCCTCTCTTTAATCCTGCCACTGTTTAGGTTTTTATCTGCAGTGACTCTTTGAAGGCTAGACAACAGATTATGGAACTAGCCCGCCAGCTTCACTTTCAGCCAGTTGATATGGGCAACCTGTCTTCTTCACGGGAAATTGAGGCAATACCAATACAACTATTTCCCAGCTGGAAAGGCCCTGTCCTAGCTGCTGTTGCCCTGTCTATCTTTTTTTTTGCTTATTCTTTTGTACGAGATATCATCCATCCATATGTGAAATACAAACAGAGTGACTTTTATAAGATTCCAATAGAGATGGTGAATCGAACACTCCCAACAGTTGCTATCACTCTTTTGGCACTTGTGTACCTGGCAGGTCAACTAGCAGCTGCCCACCAGCTTTACTATGGGACCAAGTACAGGCGCTTCCCACACTGGCTGGAAGGCTGGCTGCAAAGCCGGAAACAGCTTGGCCTCCTCAGCTTCTTTCTGGCTGCAGTCCATGTTCTCTACAGTGTTTGTCTGCCCATGAGGAGGTCTGAGAGGTACCTGCTGCTGAATACTGCCTACCAGCAGGTCAGTGGGCTGTAAAACTCTATCATTATGTCCGTACTGATACTTTTTCCATAGTTGGCTCTTGGCTGACTTTACATATATGGAATCACAGCAGGGGTAGAGTCTGTGGTCAAAAATACCTATGACATGACATTTGGGGTCCAAAGTGTATTTACTTTTGTAATAGGTTCTTATTGTAACCCACATTTAGTTATCCAATACGACAAGAGAGACCTCTGTCTTTTAGATGTGCTAACTCATTACAGTTGTACTGATATGATGTGTTAAATAAATCAAAATAAAGCAAATATTGGGTTTGGTCCGCTACTGTATAACAACACATCTTAACCATGTGGCCAACCAGCTCAGCTTTGTTAAAACATGTTCTGTGGTCAGTCTGGCTCTGCATAAAAGGAGTGATAAATGGGGACTGTCATGAGTTCCATCTAAGCATCTTCTTTGTTGGCAGGTTCATGCTAATACTGAAAATTCTTGGAATGAGGAGGAGGTGTGGAGGGTAGAAATGTATGTTTCCTTTGGGATCATGAGTCTGGGGCTTCTGTCACTTCTGGCCGTCACATCCATTCCCTCTGTCCACAGCACACTCAACTGGAGGGAGTTTGGCTTCATCCAGGTAAATAACAAAGGCAGGAGTTGTTCTGGAATAATATGAAATCATTTCACCATGCTATGATGATTGACACAGTGGAAATAATATTGTTGAAAACTGTAGTTACAAAGACCTGTGATATGTGTGAACTGCAAAAAAATTGTAAAGTGTGAAACGTGTAATTTCTCATAAACATTTGTTTCAGTGCAAAAATTATGATTCTGAACCAAGATTACAATTGTTCTGGATCTTTTGTTAGTTTAAATTTTCTTTAATTATTATTTTAGTTTCAGTATCATTTTAGTATGTCAGTCTGAAGATTCTCAAGATTCAAATTTTGTTTTAAAATGTGGCTATTAGTGTGTGCAATCAAGATTTCAATTGACTCGCCATGCTTCTATACCTCTCTTATGAACAGGAGAGGTTTGAAAATTTCCTTTTCAATCATTTGAATTGAGCCTATAAATATTGCAAAATAAACAATTTACTCAGTTCCAGTAACCTATTCAACATTAGGTGTGTTTAATACCTACTATTTTTCTATTTCTAAAAATTAGTTCTGTGGGCAGACAGAGAAAGAAGAAATGAAACTGATTCAAACATTTTAGGGAAAGATTAGCTGCAAATAAAAAATACCACAGTAATAAAAATAACAAAATGTACATTATAAATGCCAAAGTAGCAAGAACCACAAATGCTAAAGAGTAAAAAAAATACATCCTGTAAATGATTAAAAAAAAAATCATCTAATCATACTTACTGTTTCACATCAATATTTCAATTCAAATACAATTTCATGGCTTCAGATTTAACATCACTTTTTGTTTCAAATAAAAATGTGTAGTCCAATTGAAAAATGAAACACAGTTAAAATAATCAACTATTATTCTATCCAAACCAAGTCTTGACACTATTCATCAAATGAATACCAAATCAATCAATTCACTACATCATGTATTCCTGCATTTTTCAATTCATATGCATTTTTTTCAGTCTACTTATTAATTCCCATGAATATTTATCACCTACACCTATATCTATTAATTCTTTTGACTTTCTTTTAATAGTATTGTTGGTTTGAATTTGTTTTTTATGTGGGGGTGGGGGTGGGGGTGCGGGGGTCAGTGAGTTGTATTTATAGTTTGTGGTTTAGAGAAAATATCAAACAGCTTCTTTAAAAATAGTCCACGAAACTAAAGTGGTAAGTTGAACGGAAGTTTTAACTTCTACAGATGGCAACCAAATCCAAAATTAAAACTCAAGATTAAACAAGTCTCTGTCCATCAGTTTTTTGACTGATCAATTAATCAATCAATCAATCAATCAATCAATCTATCTATCTATCTATCTATCTATCTATCTATCTATCTATCTATCTATCTATCTATCTATCTATCTATCTATCTATCTATCTATCTATCCACTGTTATGCTTGAACAGTTAGTGATCAGTAAAGTCTTATTTTCATTTAAGATTTGGCTACAAAAATTTATGTTTATATTTTAGCTTTTGCAATTTTGTCAGTTATGTCAACACCAGAACTGCACCAATGGTCATTTTAAACTTCTACATTTTTCCTTGTGCCATAACTTTGTAGAGAATAAACCTAGGTAGCGCTAGGAGTCTGACTTTTCCAAAATGCTCTGTTAACTGTTTTTTTTTAAATCACAGAACACAATGGAGCTTGAAGTATCTCTGCCTAGAACTACCATGGGGGTCCTTTTAACCATATGCAAAACAGAGTATGAACCAATACTTTTTCCTGTACACCTGTTTAAGTGTGTCACCATTGCCCACCAACTTTTATTTCAGAATGCCATCACAAACTTAAAACTGAATATTAAATTGCAGTGAGAGGAATCCCTATATATAGGAGCATGTAATTATCTTTTAATTTTACAACATGATTTGTTAAGCACTCTAAAAATGTAGGCTTGTCAAGAAACATCTACCTGTCGTTTAGTAATTCTTGAATTACTTTCTGTGATGCAAGATCAGTTGTCTATATGCTACTTTGGAAAAAATATCCATACATGTTCATATTGGGTTCTATTTAACAATGAAATGTGTGTGTTTTTTTAAGTAAATGAATCTAATGATTGTAGAAAAACTAAATTTCTTCATCCTTTGAAGAATATTAAAGGCCCAACAGGTGATTACAACAACTTGTCATTTAGGCTTAACTAACAAATGTACTTGCTTGGGTGTCAGTGGTGCAGTCTGATATTGTGCTTTATCGGTAATTGGAAGATTGCAGGTTTGAGCCCAGCTCAAACATAGTCCTTGGACGAGACACTTAACTTCAAGTTGCTCCCACTGCTGCATCAGTGGCATGTAAATGGGTATGAAAAGCTGTAAATGTGTTAGTTGATACTGATGGACAACTGATAGAAAATCCAACCATGAGTGAATGAATGAGAGTGAATGCATAGATGCAGCTACTTTGAGTAGTCAAAGACTAGAAAAGCGCTACAGAAGTATTGTATATGCAGTCAAAATGACCACTATGGTAGTTCTAGTAGCTATCAAAATCTGATAGTTTGAGTGTTGATGGTAATGACCTTTTTCTACACTGGCTAACATTCTTTGTCTGCTACATGACAGCAGGACTTAAAACTTCATGTGTCGTCATGCATCCTCCTGTCTTTACTGCAGTCTACTCTTGGCTACATCGCCCTACTTATTGCAACCATTCATGGCCTGCTGTTTGGCTGGAAGCGAGCCTTTGAAGAGGAGGCCTACCGTTTTTACCTGCCCCCCTGCTTCGTGGTGGCACTGGCCCTACCAGTGTGTGTCATACTAGGGAAGATGCTGATGCTACTACCCTGTGTTGCTCGCAAACTCCACCACATTCGCAGAGGCCTGCAAAATAATCATCGGCGCAAGCCCCTGGAGTCAGTGGTCTCAGCTATTCAGACTTCTCCTGAAAGGGTGACAATCATGTGATTAGTGTTGCATAAAGCTGTCTGTTCAAATTATGTGAATTTCATGTATACTGTCATAGTTTGTTTAGAGGCAAATAAAGTACTTAAGTGAGTACTCATGCAGTTCAGTTACTCTGGCCTGTGAACTGTTATCGCTTGGGTGTCTACTTTTTTCCATGTTAAATGATAAAGTATAGTTTATTACAGCTCATGTATCTTAATATGGGTCTGTATGCTTTCCTTTACAGATTTTTTCAATATGGCCTATGTGTCAAATACTTTGTCCCTTAGTCAGACTTAAAACTGACGTACTGAGTGTTAACCCTGAATTGAACTTCGACTAATGGTACTTGTCCTGCTTTTTTCTGTGAATAATTTAAATGATTACTTCTTTGGCTCAAAATATTTGGCAAGTCCAGATACATAACTCAGATGATGGTAAATCAATTTTAAGTAAGAAAAGAAATATAGATTACTTCAACAAATATGCTGTGTTTCAAAACATTTGCCATGGACTTAAAGAGATATTCTTTTAACAGATCAGATATGTGCCATTTTTAAGATACCATTTATAAAATAATATTAACAAATCATCTGTCAGTCCAGATGCATGGATGTGCAGAGAATTTGTGTAGTTTGATTCTTAACAAGAAATGTTTTTTTTTTTCAAAATATAAAGCTTAAACCTCTAAATAATATGTTTTTTGTTCTCAACAGATTATAAGTTCTTATTCCTTCGGCAAAATTGATTACTTTAACACATTAAAGTAATTTGTCAATGATACAGTTCTCAACTTGTCTGTAGAAAAATCACTTGTGTACAGCTCAATGGCCAATACTGAAAAGTAAACCTCAGTTAATAGACAGTGTCACTAAAATGAACAGTGTTTTGAGTTTTTTTTGGTTTTGTTTAAGACATGCTTGTCAAAATGATCAGTTCAGTTTGATAATAATATGACTATGATTTTTGCAAGACTAAACTGGGGCAAAAAAAGGGAAAATTGGAACAAGCTGAAAAAAAGCATTAATTTACTTTAAAAGCCAATTTAAATGCAGATAAAAATAAGTTATTTTCTCATTATTTGGGCATTACAGGTCAAAATTTGTAGTAGCTTTTTTACCATTACTGAGAAGAAAACACATTGTATTTTAGGTAACTTGTTGCTTTTTACCCCAACCATCTATTGTGCTTTTCCAACTTTATAGAGGTGCTGCACTTCACTGCACCAGCTTGATCTAGGAGCAGGTTCAAGAGGAGAAATGTTAATCGTCTTCTGATTAAGCTCTGCAATTATTTTTTTCCCTGAAACTAACAGATGGGGTCAAAATGAAACTGCACTTACCAAGCAACAATCACTGGGTTTTGATATGAAATGTGGTTTGGGGTATTACATAAGTGCTCAAACTTTATGAAGGCGTTCTGGTGTTGAATTAAGAGTAAAACCACAAAAAATGAGCACTCAGCAGGTGCTGTACCACAAGAGGGTGCCACAATGGTGCATCTCTCAGTTAGGCATAGATTCATAGAAAACTTGTTTGCTATGCCACAGATAACACTTCAAAAAATGTACACATCAAAATTCGGATTAGTCAAACTTTGTGCTTGCTGCAACATGTTTTGTTTTAGCAGGTAATCAACAACACATCAATGGGAGAATGATTTGCGTCATAAACTTTTGTGTATGATATTTGGCCATTTTGAGGGCCTTCATGCCTTGTTTAAGCGCTTCTCTGCACAGTTTGGGAACTCAGCCAGCACATCTCCTGAAAGCAGTTGCAATTCCACTCTTAAGCCCGCATAAGAACCTAAGCCTCTTTGTTTCTCAACCCAAATTTGAACAGACTGAGCTAAGAAATTGTAATCAACCAAATAAAAACAAGTGGGTTTGCTAAGTTTTGAATAAGGAATGGTATGGTATAAGTTATTTAATTAACTGTTGAATAGCCAGCATGACATGAGTACAAAAAGGAGTAAAAAAAAAATCTTGGTATTAAAAAAAAACATAAAAACAAAACAAAACATTAAAAAACACATTTTTATTGTGACATATAAATAATCAGAATTTGAGAACGCCGTTTAAAACAACAGGATAAAGCAAATGAGGCTTCCCGCTGGCAAAATTCTAGAGTTGTTAGTTTAACTAGGCAATTCAAGGGCTTCCTTCAGGTAAAAAAAACAACAAAAAACAGAATATATCAGCAGATTACTCTTTTAGCAAAACTCGGATATAGTTCCCGTAACTTTGCAGTCAAGACCCCTCTTTGACGTAATGGCAGTTTTAAACAAGCACGTCTTTGGTGGTACTACGGTAAAAATAAAAAAAAAATAAATAAAAAATCATTTTCAACACTAATTTCATCCCAAGACTTGCTCTGACTTCATAACTTAAACGCCCTTTCGTCGGTATTTAGAGTCACTCGTTTATGAGACAGGATTCCATAGGAATCCTGAATTTAAGAAAACCGCTGCTTCAAAATTACAGTTACACTTGTTAATATCATGAAGCTCACACTTGTTGTTTCTAGCACCAGCAAAACAATAATAGTAATAATAATTATAGTAAAAATAGGGTCACATTCTGGAGCGTAGTTGCAAAAGTTGAGGCAACAACTCCTGAGCAGTTGGTCTGCAGCTTCCATCTGCGTCCCAGCAGCGGCTCAGCAGCGCCTCACACAGCCGGCCCAGCTCCGACTGGAACGCAGAGTTTGTGTGAAAAGACGGCCTCAGGTTGTGAGCCACAACCGCGTAGAGCACGTACTGCCTTTCACCGTAGTAAGGTTGTTCCCTGGTGATCAGCTGCCACATTGTTATTCCAAAGGAGAAGATATCTGCTTGAGGAGACACTCTCTCACCCCTCAGCAGCTCCGGGGCTCTGTGCGTGTACGTACCGCCTACGTGGCTCACCTCACGTCCACTTTCTAATTTTAAAGAACAGCCAAAATCAGCGATTTTGCAGACATCCTCACTCGAAACAAGCACGTTTGCTGGTTTAATGTCCAAATGAACAACACTGTGAGAATGAAGGAACCGCAAACCGTGTACTATGTCCGTGGAGTACCTGAGCCACCGGTCCTCCTGGAGCGGCTCAGCGCACCCATAAATGACCTGTTGGAGATTTTGACTTCCGACAAACTCCATCAATATCGTCCCAATGCTGCAGTCACCTTCAAAACCCTCTGGGGCGCAGGTGGTCGCAGCAATTACCCGAACAATATTTCTATGGCGCAGATGTGCTGCATTGAGCTCGGCCCAGAAGCTCTGCCGTGACGCCAGCTTGTTCTTGGTGCACTTCTTGACTTTCTTGAGCGCAACCGTTTCCCCAAAGTACTCCACCTTATAGACGGAGCCAAATCCTCCGGAACCAATGGGCTGCGCGGAGTGAAGCTCCTTCCAGTGGATGACAGGGGACCGAAACCGGCCACTAGTTCCTGCATGCAGCCGATGTGTGGGGACTTGTAATGTAGAGTCGTGGAAGTTTTTGTTCAGCGGGCTGCTGCAGATCCCGATGTGCAGGGAGGGGTGGAAATCTTTGGGGAGCAGGCGGGTCAGGGGGATCGGAGACGGCATTGTTTCTGTCGTGTCGTTCCTCTCAGTATGCTGCTATCTAAACAAAAGCATCCTCGTGCTCAAAGCTTTCCAGCCGACAGCAGTTACACGTTACCCTTTACTCACACGGCCGCTCACACCGCCGCTCAGTGGTGTGGAGGATGTAATGCATCCGTCCGGGTTCAACAAGTGGGTTCAACGGGTTCATTTTGATGGTTCAACTCAGTTTACTCCTCGTGCAGTTAGGAGGGGGGGTTGCACGAGTGGCTTTTGCGTTCTTTGATCGTAAAGGAACATTTGTATGGGTGGTGTAAAGTGACACATGTGAATCTGTCCATCAGAATCCAATGTGAACATGAGCTCGATGGCTGAACAGGACCGGGTGCCCCGTCCCCTAATAGCAGCGACTTCAATGTCATATCATGATGAAGGTTGAGAAAGAAGCACATACCTCATATCTGTCACCCAAGTTAACAATGCTGGCCCTGGCCTGTACTAAACAAACCCTCCTAAGTACAAACATTTGTTTGTGGTGATAAGGTTCTGAGAAAATTCTATAAATCGAGACTTCTCATCAGGTGTTCCCTTTAATTTAGTATACTACTGGATCAAGACAGAGGTTAGTGACAATTTAACCCCGCAAATATCGTGAAAAACTGCAAGTAGTTGTGAGGAGGACTTTAAATGTCCCTAAAACTAGGCAGAGGGGGAAATGGAGGGAAGGCAAAACGATGAGTTATCACATTCATAACTCTCTGTTTTATGGTAAAGGACAAAATAATACTCATTAGCCTTTTTGTTTTGAACCTAAATTTAAAAGCTCAACAAGGTAAAGAAACAACCCAAAAGAAAAATGTATTCACAAAAGAGTCTCAATTAAAATGTTATTGAATTGTAAAAGAGCAAAACGATTGTTCATACAGATCAGTCCATCTTGGAGAAAAGACAAAGCCTACTACACTGTGATTCCCTCTTTTTGTGTTTTATTCCGCAGGTGATTACATTTAGTGGGAAGGGCTGTGTGCCTGGCTTTTCAAACATTATAGAGGCTGTTTACTTTAAATCTTTTTTTTTAATTAAATGAAATATCTTTCTTAAATTATTTATATGTGACCGAATTCTATGCGTAGACTGAACGATTTCAAAGTCTTGCTTTGCCCATCATTAGAAAACAAGCTTTTTCTTCCACCTCTTTGGATCAACCAATAACAGCCTTTAAAAGAAGGGGTCAACCCCACCTCCTCACCAAGACAAAAGCTGCTGTCCTTGCTCAGGGTTGCCCTGAGAATGTTCCCAAATCACTTCAAGCTCCTCTCTATAAGTTCATAGGAGCTCTCTGACAAGCTTCTTCAGATTTTTGTGCATACCAGGCCTGGTTTCATTAATAAGATTGATTATATGCTATGTATAGATTCAAGCCTTTTGCTCAGAGAACAGTGGCATTATAATAAAGGCTTTAAATTCAAGAGGAACTGTCCTTTCAATGATAAGATCCCTATAATTTCTAAGCCAGCTCTAAATGGACCTTGAACTCCAGACCACAGAGATCATTGTGAGGCTTTCTGTTAACAACAGGACAAATCTGATTGACAGCTTTTACTAAATGCTATTTATTTAAAAACAGAAAAACAAGGATTTAACTTGTGGCTGTGTACTGTGGTGGCTCAAATGAAGGCTTTTACTTTAGAAAAATCCCAAAATGATCACATTAATTTGGGAGTCATTATGTAAGTACATATTTGTATGGCTTAAGTGGGCATTGAGCACTATTAAAATATTAACTTGGGCTAAAATAATCTACTAAAGATATTCTATGAGCTTCCTTATTCCTTAGTTTGCAGGGATGAGACAGGAAGGAGGAGCTGTCATGTAAGGAGAGTCAAAACTGCATCCTGGTCTGTAGATACTTCAGCAAACCTTCTCTCCCCTTTTAGATACATTTCATGAATTGCTAACATGATTGGATCATATGGGGTTGGGGTGGGGGCTGAAGACAAAGAACGAATTAAAGGAAATGTTAATTTTACGTAATTATAATTTAACATCTTGTATTTGATCTATCATTATTTGTCTGTTTAAAAGCAGATCAGTTGTTTAATGAGCCACTGCATCAGTGAGCATCTTCTATAGGAAATACTAATTCTTTCCAAAGCACCATTGGCTCACAGACACGCAAACATGGTTGTAATCATGTGGTACGTTTTAGAAATGACCAAACAACACAAAGGTGAATCTTTCTTGTATGTTTATTGAACTTTCATTATATTGTGTAAAAACACTGGAGTTAACATCTGCAGCTCTTCTCTCTCATAGCAGCAAGGTATGTAAATCAAATCAGGTTATTTTGCCAGACAATAAATAATCTGTCTCTTTGGATAATGTCAGTATTTTTAAAACGATGCATAAAAAACAATGCATATATAAATACATATATATGTATATATATATATATATAAATATATATATATATATATATATATATATATATATATATATATATATATATATAAATATATATATATATATATATATATATATATATATATATATATATATATATACACACATATATATATATATATATATACATATATACATATATATATATATATATATACATATATATATATATATATATATATATATATATATATATATATATATATATATATATATACACACACACATATACACATATATACATATATATGTATATATGTGTATATATATATACACACACACATATATATACATATATACACACACACACACACACACACACACACACACATATATATGTATGTATATATGTATTTATGTGTGTGTCTGTGTGTCTTTGTTTGTGAATTATTTTGCGTATATTTGAAAAAAATACACCAGTAGTTATTAAAAGAGATTTGAAAAAAATATTCTGGATTAGCAACAAGTCCATCATTGTAACAGAATGGCACTGTTGAAATCAAATAATAATGATAAAAAAACAACATACAAACAAAAAACATAACCAACATGGCTGGAATGCAGTTTGTCTTTGAACTTACTCAGCTCATTTTCAACTGTCACCTGGAGTCATGTTTCTGAGCATCTGCACTGATGTTTTCATCCCTGCTAAATGACTTCACTAAGAGAGTCTCCCACAATGATTTGGTTTCCCAATATCAAAACACAAGAGGAGTTGGGTGGAGCTTGTAAAAGTACAGGCAAAATGTAAAAGACTAATAAAGTCACAGTACAATATAAAAATATGTAGCTATATAGTTCAACCAGGCACACACAGGCCAACAGTTCAGCTAAATTGGATACAACATACAAATGATACATTTAAGAACAAGAAAAGAGGTCTGTAGCACCTTGAGGAGCTTTAGATGTGTGTTAGCAGCTTGATCCAATACCAAAATATATTGCAGTATTGCAGTGTTTCTTACATACACATTCAATAAAGTTCACTGGTACCACTGAAACTTAAAAAGAAGTTTGATGTGAATTGCTAAATGTCTGTATCTCTCACTGAAGAGCATCTCATATCCTATGGTCACCAAACAACACTAGAAGACATTATATTTTCCCAGTCAAGGCAGTTCAGACAAGCTTCAGAATTGTAAACTTCCCCTTGAAAACAAATGCTGCATTAAAGGGGCTATCCTTCAATAAACTCATATTTCAAAAAATGCTCAAAATCTGAATTGCTGTCTACCAATGTGTAGGTTTTTTTCTTGGTTCATACCAGTTACTTTTCCTAGATGAAATTTCTTTTATATTTTTATTTATTACGGTGCACCATGATTTAGTCATATGCTGAGTACAGTGACAGTAAAGGATCTGAATATCAATAAACCTCTTCAGCCCCATAGGACCCAAATTTGGGTCTGCTGGGGCTCAGGAGAAAAGCTCCTCGACACAGTAAAGGATCTGAATGTCATTAAACCTCTTCAGCCCCATAGGACCCAAATTTGGGTCTGCTGGGGCTCAGGAGAAAAGCGACACGACAGCACAAGCAGTGAAATGTGCCTTTAAGACTACAGTCATGTTGGCTTTTATTTGACAAATACATATATTTTTGACCTTTGGCTCAATATGCACTGTTTTTCAAAATCCTCGCCTGACCATATTGTTATCAACCTCTTTAATTTTTCTCTCCATCACTTTATAACAATAATCATTTACAGAGATGATGTAAAAATATTTCATTATTCATTTTTAGAGTTTCACAGCCACTCCAGCATCATTTCTAAGAGAGATATTCACAATAAAAAATGTTTTTTGTTTTAGGTGAGGATGAAATTTTCAAATTATTCTGACTTCTTACTTCATTTACTCTGTCCCAGTAACACATATACTGATAATTACACACCTGGACAAATCTCTCAAGCGTTACTTTTATTATGACACCAAAATTATTCAAATAGACCTTGTGGTTGCAGAGATACACTCTTTTCTTTATGGGTATGGGTTTCAAGCAGAAGGCTTAAAAAGGGGCTGGGGCTGAACAGGTTAATCAAATGGATAACTTAAGTTGCATCTGGTTATAACTGCACTCAGCTGATTAGAAACTTGTTTGTTATTATAAAATCCTCTTGACAAACATCGCTAATTAGTCAAGTGATATTTTTATTCAAAGTTTTAAAGATAATTAAAGTGGGCAAATTACTCTTGACAGAATGAGTGAACAAATCAGTTTTGTTTTGACTAATTTTTTGACTATGCAAGGTGACAAAATTAAATGCTTCATAACTTTCCATTTAAGCTTCATTATTGATTGTGTTCTTGTTTAAACCAGCGGGTTAACAGTCAAAAAGAGCCTTCTCTCAAAGTATGCCATAAACAGTTTGTGCATAAGGTACATTATTTGTCAAAATACCCCTCAATGAGATACACAGAACACTTGTGCAAGTAAAGCAAAAATGACACTTCAATCGGAAAAACACTGTCAATATTGTACCTGGAAAAATAACACCTTTATGTTGTATTTATATGTTACTGTTCTCTCAAAGAGCCTAAATATATCATCTTTACATTTGTAACAGATATTTTTAACAAAAGGTATTGGAGGAAATAAGGCATTCAATTTACAAAGAAAGTGCTATGATTACAAAAAAAAAATAGCGGCTTGCGAACAGCTCTTGTAAAAAAAAAAAAAAGAAAAAAAAAAAAGAAAAACACACAGACCCTCACAAGATTATTATAGCAAACTCTCATAAATGCTTTGTCACATAACACATTCAACTCTACATTTCACACATACCAGAACAATGTGGTCTCCACTCATATTTCACTTGTTAAGAGGGTACTTAACACTTCATCACTGCTGAGCACTGAGCACACACACATAAAAAGATCAGTATGTGAGGTAAATAATAACACTATTGGGTTATATATGCATTAGATAATTTGGGGAACTAATTGGCATTGCTTGATAAGTGATATAGTGGAAGGTAAAATTAGAAATTTGATAATTTGTCGCAAAACACTGTATGTGAAGAAAATGTTTGTGTTGTGAATTATTCAATTGGGATTTCAATCAGAAAACACTCAATCAAACATCAGGCAAAAAAAAATGGTTAATGGACTCTGGTAGTACAGCAAAATGTTCAGTATATTCAGTATAAGAAAGAGGCGCTAGTCATAGATTCATTGCTAACAAAAGCTAGAAACAGAAATAAATAGCAAGTAACTGATGCTAGAATGGCATTAGACTCCTAAGTGAGCTCTGATGTGTGTTTTTGCTACAAACACAAACACACGAATGACCTTAGTGTAAAGAGAGGTAATAGCAGTTGCTTATAGTTACTGTATATTGATTTCATTTTTGTAAGATATCTAACAAACTTTATTGTCGTTTTCATAGCAACATTTGTAGTCCAGCATAAAAATGTACTTGTCTGTTCTTTAATGTTATAAGGGGTGTTAAATGTTCATGTCAAACCCAAGACTCTGTGGATAGATATAAAATATTTCAAATACTTTTCACATCACCGAACAACTTGCAATTATTTATAGAATCAAAGGTCATGGAAACGTCTGTTCTACTTCAAGTTAAAAAACCAAGGTAGAATTTTGTATTTAAATAGACTAACTGATGAACTGAGGGCAGTTAACAGAGCTGAGAAGCTCTTTGATTGATGGCTTTATAAGGTGTGGAACTGTCACTATCAATTTACTTTTTTTAAATCACAGGTCTAAACAAAGATAACATGCACACATATACACAAACAAAAACACAAACTAACACACACACACATAACATATTTATCTCTGTTCCATTGGCATCAGTCCATGCAAACTGATTTGTTATATCTGTTAAGGTCTTGAGACTTCTCAAACAAGTGTATTGAAGTGATTTAAATTAGATTTTGTTACACCCAGCAAATGTGCAATTTTAGGACCATTTTAGATATTTTGAACCTTTTTTTAAAATAAAAATCTATACGTTTTTAAATCTAGTTCTTGAAACACAGTGTCAGTAATTTTAAGGAATATCTCTGACAGACTGTTCAGTATATTTTTAAAATAAAATATTATTATCAAATAACACTTTAAATGTAGTGTACCTCTAAGACAGATATCTAGAAATGTCTGCAAATCAATCCCAAATTGTTTGCATGGGTGCATTTGATTAAAATGCAGATTTAGAGACACTTAGGGTTTGACATAACTCAACTAGTGGTGGGTGGCCAAGATGTTGAGTTTTATATTCAGGCAGATCAAACTGTACTCAGTGGACAAGGCATAGTAGGAGGGAATACAGTAATAACCCACACCTAGTATGATTTGGCCCTGTTATAGAGGGCAATAAAAGAAGTTAGGAAAAGATGACCCCCCCCCCCCCAGTTCCTTTCTATGTTTGAAAAGTTCAAAGACTCTTTTCCAAATGTTTGAAACTCAAGAGAAAAAAAGCAAGTCATGGGGGCCCTAGTAGATAGCAAAACAATTTGATCATCACACCAGGTTCACCTGCGCTGAAATATTTTTTTCATGGAAACATAAATATATTGCTGTGAACCTTATGTAACTCTGACAACAGAATAAGAAGTGGTTGGTATCATTTTGATCAATTCTAAGACTGGAATGAGCCAAGCTAACAGAGTAGTCCTGCAGTGTTTTTGGATTATGTAAATGCAGATTCTAGGGGTATAAGATGCTAAGTTTTCATTCCTATTAACACTTAAGTGCAATTAGGATGAAGCTTTATTTAAACCTCTTTACTAGGTTGAAATAGATTTTACCATACTCTGATGGGGGGTGATTACATTTTACATTTAAGTGCTTAGCAGCCATGACATTGGTTAATCAGGGTTTGGATCACAGTGATTCTTTCAGTAAGCGCCTTTTAAGGTTGATTCAGACTTTTGGGATACTGTATGTGCTTGTATATCTATGCATGAGTATATGCCTATGTGTGTTTATGTGTGTTAAAGTGTCTTTGAGATGGGTCAGAATAATGGAAAAAAAAAAATGACTTCCTTCAGCTCTGGTAAGTGGTCACCACTTTTGGTAAGTTCAAATTAAGCTTATTATTATTATCATAAACTGATTATGAAACCTAATTATTTCAACTATATGAAATAAAATAATATAGACACATGCTTGTTATAGCTTTCTACTCTAGATTAATGACAGGACGACATCAATATTTTGCATGTGTTGCTTATTTACTTCTACAATAATAATAAAAAACGTTCATATAATCTTTAATCATTTATATATAGAACATTCAAGTTTATTTTATTCAAGCTGTCACTATCATAGTTTTTGTCTGAATATCAGATACAAACTTTGTCAGACTCAATGGCTGGCTGTGTTAGAAGACACCAATACAATGAATGAGCGTCCTGGGAAAATAAAACTTCCAGCTTCTTTTATGGTTTGGGTAGTTTCATGCAACAATTTAAGTATACATTCAGTTCATAGTGTATTGGTGCACTCTGGAAAGCTAAATCTTGATAAATTGAGTCAGACTATGCGGAAGAAACGAGAACAAAAAAGGAGAAAGAATGCAACAATCTGAGAGACAGATGTTTTTCAACTAAAAGCCTTGTACAACATGTCAAAATGGAGTGAGAATGTATTTGAGAAATTTGTAGTAAATGGGATATTAAGATTTGTGAAGGGGTCAAAAAATTATTACTTCATGAGGACTGACTGACTGATCTAAATAAATCCCTTATTTTATGGTTTTATTGAAACTAAAATAGAAGATGTTTTATTCTTCCACATCCTAAAGTATTTATCAAACAAAACGATGGTCAATGGAACATACTTCTTATGAACTGCTTACATGGTCGTGATGACCAAATGGTACTGAGGTATTTTTTTAAACTAAGTTAGACAGAATGTATAAACCTGTTTGTTCCACTTTCAGCACATCTCTACACCTTTCTGATTACACTGACTGTTGATGTGTGAATTGTAAATAAATATGACTGCAGATATTACTTATGAGGTATCACACTTTCTCTAATGTCTATATCTCAAAAACTCAATTTAACATATTGAAGGTACTGCAATAGTGCAGGGTTAATACATAGTCTTTAAAGGGGCTCAATGCAATATCCTTTCACTGGGTCCAAAGATTCTTTCAGTGCCCATGTGAACCAAATAATATTTAGATTATTTAGTGAGATAACCAAAAACATACCAAAACTAGATTTTCGTCCCTACCACATATGAGAGAGTCATAACTCATGACCAACTGTGATGAAAAATGAATTCACAAAGCTCAAAGTGATGCATGAAAAATAACAGACTGCAAAATCTACATGCAAGGTAATGCATTTTTTGAAGATAGGAGTTAATTAGTGAAGAGAAAAATAACACTGCAAGCTCTAAGAATATTCTAGAAGACATTTGAAGAAGACATTTATGTTTAGAATGGCATAGCTCTAATATTTGTGTCATACTTTCATAAAAATGGAGAGAAAGAAAGCTTTCCCCCTTTTTACGTGTATGTATTTGTTTACTTGAACCAGTGGAAAATTTCTGAAACTTGGAGCTCAACCTTTCTAACATTTGAAAGCAAAAACCATGGTAGATTTATGCTACCTATACAGCAGTTAAAGATATAAATTCATTGAGTAGCTTACAGATTTTGTTAAAAATAAATTTGCACTGGTGATCAGAACAATACATGATATGCTTACAAGCGACTGCAACTTCCGAACCTTGAGAATTTGATTATTGTGTAATCTGCATCCAGCAAGAGGAATTTCTTCTGCAGTCATGTGAACATGCCTCAAAAAGAAGTTAAAGAGGAAATTATGCCAACTCATTTGCTGCATAAACTGAAAACATAGCAGCAAATGGCATGTATGTATGTATGTGTGTGTATGTGTGTGTTGTTTTTTCTTTAATTTAAATTGGATCCCCTTAGTTGTCACAGGGGTAACACAGGTATTTGTGTGAGTGTGTGTGTGTTTTACTGCTGTCAGGGCTAAGCATCACATGTTTAACATGTGCTCATGCCACTAATGAACAGAAATGTTCTGTACATACTTTTTATCAGTGGCGTCTTGTTTTAGAACTGATGCAGTTTTGTCAATGCTTTGCAAGTTTTTTCTGTGTGATTGAGTGTGTGTGTGTGCCTTGTGCAGTACATACTGGATCACTGAAAAGCTTGATGGAAGCGGGGCAGTGTGGTAGGTGAGCTCAGGTTTGATATGAAGGAGGAGGGAAGTACTTGAAGAGGACCCTCTTCAGTCTCTGGGCCTTCAGGGGGCTGGGGGGGCATCTGGACCACAGGCGTGGACTCATCACTGGGTGTGTAGGTGACACCTTGCCCCCCTGCTTGGTTATATGGAGGTCCGTTGAGTGGCAAGAAGTTAAAAAGCTGTGAGAAGTCCATCAGAGAGGAGGATGAAGCCAGAGACTCTCCTGCAGTTGCTGCAGTGGATATTTTTGACAAAGACACCTCCTGGCTTGCTTCTTCTAGCACATGCACTTGACTTTCTAACTCATGTTTGGAGGAGAGTTGGGGCTCTTGTGTTGCAGAGGATGAAGAGGGCATGCTACTCTGCAGCTCCATCAGGTAGGTCTCCAGTTCTCCCTTTAGATTCTGCTCCCTCTCTTGTGAGGAGAAGGTATATGAGGTAAAGTTGGAGCCCAACGCGCACTTCAAAGAAAAAGGTTGTGATGGGGCGGAGAAGGACTCTGTGTCCATGACAGGACTTGTGTACATACTGAGCTGATGAGGCCTTGGTGTCACCATCCCTGGGAGCTCATCTTTTATGCCCCCTAATGCCAAGTCATAGACAACAGACTCCAGCGAATCAGCTGGCTCAGTTTTCACCCTCAGCAGCTCCCGGGCATGGCTCTTTTTGACATGACGAGTCAGGTGGTCTTTCCTTCCAAAGCGCTGGGCACAATATTGACAAAGAAAGTCTTTCCGTCCAGTGTGCACCACCATGTGGCGTCGCACATCTTTACGGGTGTAAAAGCGCCGCTCACAATGCTCACATCTGTGCTTTTTCTCTTTGGTCCCACCAGAAGATTTACCAGCATGTGTTTTGAGGTGTTCCAGTAGAACGCCAGTGCTGGGGAACACCTGCAGGCACACTTGGCAGGTAAGGTCTCCACTGTTGGCTGCATGGAGGGCAAGGTGGCGTTTGAAGCCCAGCTTGGTGTTGTAGCTCTTGCCACACTCCTGACAGGTGAACGCCTCCTTGTATGGGTCGTGAGTGTGTAGGTGATTCTTTAAGTGATCCTTGCGATGGAACATTTTCTCACAGTATGAACACTTGTGGTTTTTTTCTGGCGAGTGAGTTGCCATATGCCTTGGAACACAGACACATTCTATGAGCACTCAGAATTGTTGCAATCATGATTTATGTAGGCATGCTTTACATAAGACACAAACACATGTCCTGAAAATAAGTATTCATCAACATATCATACTAAGTACTACTGAATACTATATGACCAAAGGTGTAAAAAGAAAAGCAACATGCTGCAGTCTAATATGTACTGCTGCTTGTATGTACCGTAGCAGCTTGTATTTGGAGACAAAAGCCTTGGTGCAGTCGGGGTGGGAGCAGCAGTAGGGTCTTTCTCCTGTGTGAGAGTACGAATGCACTTTCAACTTTTCCAGGCTGTTAAAGGCCTTCTGGCACTCCTGGCAGGAGAAATTCTTCTTCGGCTTGCCCTCTGTTCTCCTGCGCCTCCCCATAGGCGGCACAAGCTTGGCTTTCTCCAGGACGTGGTCACGATGGTCCTGAGTTCCTGTGGCCATGGCACTTGAGGGCAGACCAGCTACATGGGCAAAGCCCAATGCCCAACTTGTACTGTAACAATTATTCTATTCCGTCCTATGTGCTCAACACTGCCCAGACACAGGGGCCTGTGAAAAAGGAAGGAAACAGAGAGAAAAACATTTGAATGGTTCAGTTCCAGGTTGCTGGAATTACAAAAGATTTTAATTTAAAACCTTGATGAAAAAAAAAAAAAAAAAAACAGAAAAAAGAGAGCTAGCGAGGTTGAAGCTGTGGTTTACTTTTTAAACCGACCTGGCTTTATTTAGCCTAACAAGTGATTCTGCACAGTTCATGTAAAGCTGAGCAACTGGCTCATCTTACACATTACTTAACAACATAGCTCACAACATAATAAGAAGCAGAGTGCTTTTTTCATAGTGACACCATTAAAGCCATGATTAGAAGTCTCAATGTAACAAGGCACAAATCATATTACCAACTTTAAACATTAAAATAATTTTGCAGTGATGACATTAAAAAGAAATAGGAAAATAGAAAACGAAATAAGTTGTACATACATTAAATGGCTTTACAAAAGTTAGAAATGCCCTTATTTTCATTTAGTTTTTAATTATCAAAATAGAAGAATTAATAATTTTTCGTTTATGACATAATATTATGACTTACGATGTAACACATATACAGTCAGGAAAGATGATATACAAGTTCTAAGTAGAAGGTATATGATACACTTGCAGGGGTTTAGGGTGAAAAATCTAATGCTTGATGAAGTTGATTTGACTATAGGCAAAATCAAATACTTTTGTTTGAAATTTATTTTGGGGTCGTTTTTTCTTCTTGTGAGGAAACAAGAGTGTTGATGCATATTAATGGCCAGGGAATGGATCAAAACATTTAAGATACATTATTATGCATCTGTTGTGTTAGTTTTATTCAGCTGACAGAAGATAAGGTTTAAACATTTGAGAGGGAATATTAAGAGCAAAAACAGAAATACACTCTTTAACAAATAATGAATATTTTAATTTTCATAACTTACAATTTTATTTGTCAGTGCTTCTCAGGAGTCTTGTCCAAGATGTCATGCACCTTCACACAATCACATACAGACAGCGCTGCCTTCAAGAACTTTGTGGGGTTAAGTACCCTGTCCATGGCCATCAAACTTGCAGACTTAAGGATATAAGAATTGAAATATCACCACCGATTTATCAACCATTTACATTTACACATTCCAACAGGAATGAAAATAACATTTACACCAGGTGGCTGAGCAATCTGTGGTTTGAATTTTGCCTCCTGGCACTTAAAAACTGAGAGGGACAGACAGTGGGCCTGGGATAACGAGATGAGCAATCCTTGTGATGGTCATTATCAACCTAACATATACAGTTCATTTCAGACTCAAAGCAAAATAACTAAATCATATTTTGTTGTGCTGTGTTCATTTTTAAATCATCAGAATTTTTTTTTTTACCACTATACCCACACAGCCATGCAGGTTTTTTCCTCTTTCAGAAACCTTACATGCACCTACATTAAAACATTTGTTTAAAAAACAATGATTTACTCTACAACAAGTAAGCTTCCACTGCAGACTAAAGACTCCATCCTGGTCAGCTTCAAAGGAAAAAGTAATATTCTGTTATCTGAGAACTTGAGTAGGGATAGTAAAACATGTAAGTCTGCTAAATAAAATGCTATATTTCAGAATCATGGCACAATTTGCCTTGCTGTAAAGGCACTATATCAAACTGTGCAGACCAACAGAAAAAACATCAGAAAACAGGGAAGCTGAGTCATCACATCTGCCATCACACATTTTTATATTTAAATCCTAATTTTAAAGATGAGTGTTCATTATTTTAATTGATATACTCATGCATTTGTACTCATCAGAAGATGAGGCTGCCCTTGTATTTCCTCACAAAGAAACATTTAATGGATAAGATATCAGTGCTGTCAGTTTTATTTGAGGAAGGTTAATTGATTTGTTTTCATTTGTTTTATTTTTTTTTATGCTGTACAAGCATCTCAGTCTTTGGGAATCATGTTTTCACCTTGAACTTTTATTACAGACTCTTGCTTCTGCAGTTCATTGTCTTTAATGAGATTTTTGAACAGTGGAAATGCCAGCCACACTGCAAGAGCTGAGACTATCCTCTTCATAAAATCTGGAGGAACATGCATTTTAAATATTTGTATGGAGGCATTTTGTCTTGATTAATGAGCAAACTAGAGACTAAATTTGAACAAGAGGTCACAATAGGTGACTATTAGGTAATTTTACTTTGTCACTTGTTGCACATATTATACTAACAGTTAAGTTGAACACAATAAAATCAAGTTTAGACATCCTTCATTACAAAAAAAAGTGCTAAAATGGATTTCATAACTGGAACTAAGAGAGAAAAAAGCTCCACAGATAACTTAGACACAATCAAAGAACATTGTTGACTGAAAAGTAAACAGCTTGTGTGGCCTTAACATAAGCAAACAACAGATTGATGCAATCACTGATCTCCTGGAGACTAAAGGATTAAGATGAAAGATTTATTTTAAAACAAAATTTGGATGAAGGGGGAAATGGCAACAAAATACATGGCTTAAATATAAAACCTCTACAACAGAGGCAAGTCACACAAGTCACAGAGCACATAGACTACATAACAAATTATGTCTCCAATAACGTTATTTGAATAATAAACACCTAGATTTGAGTTTTACATATATGCTGAGTTATCACGCTGACTTTTACTCTCCAAGCCTTTTCATTTACAAACACACAGTCCAGAAAGCCACAAAACAGTTGAAACCTCGTCACAGTTGTTTAAAGGAAGTCTTTAGGACTGATATAGACAGAGATGATTGCAGACAACACAACTGACACTTGGGAATCACTTTAGTACCAGCTTTAAAACCACCCACATCAACATTTCTACTGTTTGACTAAAAGGTGATCGGAGAAGCCTTCGACCTTTAAATGAGTGCCAGCAGAATTGTAGGACTTTATCATATAAACACGATTTTCTAATGTAGTACACAGAGCAACCTGCCACACCAATCACAGTGAATAGCTACAAGTTGGCTGTTGCTCTTCGATGAAGTTTTTGCCATAGCTTCAGGCGCAAACAACATTTAAAAAAAATCTTGAGCATTGCCTAATTTGTTCGCCCTAACTCCCCTCCGTTTTACCAGACTGCAGTCAAATACACTCCTTGACGTTTTAAAATTTTAGCCCAACGGCCATAGCCGGGCTATCATCCGCATGACACCGTGATAGATACCTATGGTGGCTTAAAATGCGAACGATAACAGAGCCCAGCAGTGAAGTAATACTAAAGAACGTCAATGTACCCACTTAATGGTCACCTTCGGCGTTAGTATTATGCAAAGGAGATGCTTAAATCGATAAGGGTATGTTGTTGCCACTACTTGGGATTAAGCATGTACGCTGCATGACGCAAAAATGGATATGAACGCTGATAAATAGAAAATTGACATTTATGCTGACACCAAGTGCGCCTGTCCTTGGCGGCCCCCATGCACTGTGGCTGTAATTATTTTTAAAGAATAAACTTAGTAAGGAGGCTATGTTAACTAATTTCAACTTTCGCTCTTTCTGTTGGTTCCTGTAGCCTACTCTTTAATATTTGTGGACACGCACCGTGACGCTAACAGCCTACCTACAGTGACATAAATTATTATTTTTTAAGTAAACTACTTCTGCCTTCCCTTGGTTTTCTCTGTGGTTCCAAACTGGGTGCTGATTAACACAAACTTTTTCCCCAGCTCACCCCTCTCTCATAATTTAAATAACCCCGATATTTTAATTCAAGAACTGAGTAACCAGGAACTTAATTTACATGAAACTTACCACGGACGCTTTAGCATCCTTTCTGTTGGGCTTTTCTTCACTTTCAACTATTTTCCGAATTTTTAATAATTTTTTTCTCATATTTTTTGCTAGACGCGGCGGGCCTGAAAATGTTTTGCTTTCCCCTCTTTCGAGCAGCCATTGTGTATGCGCTGCGATGCAACCGCACTTGGATTTAGCCACGCCCCTTTAATGTTTTGACCACTTGTGCTGTATGAATATGGGTCTATTAAAGAAGCTGCCAACTTCACTCTAGCGGGAGTTCCAGTTTATTTTGCTGAAAGTCATTTTTGGACTTGTAAGACACACTATCGATCCTTTGTAATGGACTTTGTCAACTATACAACTATAGGAAGAGCTAATTTGAGCAAATGAATTCTATTGGCCTATTCGATTGTCACTCCATATTGGTGGATTGGCGGAGTCCCCATTGGCCTACGCTGCTGTCAGTTATCGGCGACGGCGTAAGATACTTTCCTGGTGCGCTGTTACAGGGACAGTAGGGCTGTATTGGTTAGAAAGAGAAAGGCTCTAACCTTTAGCTGTCTGGTTAGCTGCATTAAGCGCTTAGCTGTTCACTAGCTTTCTGGGTCTTAATTTCAACATCTCATGTTAATGTAATGTTAATTAATAGCCAATAATAAGCATAAATCGGCTCAGCAGTAAAAGGATCCTGTTTGAACTGGATAACCTTCACAGACGTGGGTAGGAGACTCATCCACGAGTCAGAGGACTACGTTGGATAACAGTTTGTATTTCTGAAGGTAGGTTCATAAAGTAATGAGGCTTAATCTCCATTCACCACAAACGTCGAGTCCTTGCTTTTAAACGTGAGTTGTTTGGAAAGCTTGTTGCATTGTTGCAGTAGTGGACTGTTGATTCAGTATGCTCTTTTATTTGTCAATAACACGCGCTGTCCGTGACAAATAAACACGTTTCTTTACAACAGGAAGACATTTTTTTTATCAGGCAATGAGCTGAAGTCATCTCAGTGATTATAATCAACTCTTCACAGTTACATTCTAACTCATCGTCTCTTGTAACACATTGTAATGAGTGATATAAGAAACACCTGCCGCCTGTTAAATTTGAGTTTAAGTAGTATTAATTTCTGCATATGGCAGAAGAAGAAGAAGCCTAGTATCTTATACAATTTTGTTTCTTCTAAACTTGTTGACAGTGGCATTGAAAGGGCCATTCCTCATTCCAATTGTTAAAATGTTGCAATGTAAAATGAGTATTTTCTTTTTGCTTCCAAGTATTAGCTTTTACTTGAGTAGTTTTTGGTATGGATTGTACCCAGTTTAGTTTGTCTCGGCATCTTGAAAGTGGGTGAATCAAATAAAATACAAAGCTAAAACGATTCAAGTTTTCTGTCAAGTAGTGTTGTCAGGATTCTAATACCAAGCTTGGTGATAAAAGCCTACTCCATACTAAAATGACATTTGTAGATGAGGCAATATTGAATTCATTCACAATACCTTTATAGATTAGAGACAAATTTTTACCTAGTTTTGGGGGGGGTAAGGGAGGGTAACATACATGGACATGGAGGTATACCACAGATTATCAGTGAACTGCAAACATGTGCACGCGCCTGAAAGGAGCCTTGAATTGGACAAAAACATTCACTGTACAAGTGCAAGAGCACGGAAATATAAGCGCAAAGGGCCTCACATCAGCAGTGTTTTCTCTGGGAAGGTGGGAGATACTGCTGCCTGATTGGTTTGAGAAGCATTTGGAAGCTTAAGACGTCTCGCCGATCCAAGTGGAATATAGCTAACGATAGTTTAATATTAGCTAAAGGTAACATACCACCAGAAGAATTAAAGCTTGCTGAAAGAGGCGGGGCGCACCTGCCCTGCGCCGCGCCAACGGGGTGTGTCCAGGGCATTTTGCAAGTTCTGTGCACGGCGTAGTCTGGCGCAGGGAGGCGCACCCACGGCTCCATCTTTCCCAGCGGCTCAAGTAGCAGAGAGGGAGGAGAGAAGGCATGAGTGGGTTTAACACAGCCGAGTACAATCTTCGCCAATCAAATGAACGCCTCTCCTCGCCTTTAAATGCGCCGCAGGCGAGGCGCAGTGACAATTTCACCTCGGTGGAGATGAAGGTCAGAGCCGCTGTCACTTTTGCAGCAATTGGGAGAGCGCAGAGGCCACCGGGCCGCGCATCGGAGGACACGATGCGCGTCACCGTGTGGACCACCTCGCGGGACAGATGTAATCTGTCCCTGTCTCATAAATATGAGTACAAAATTAAGTGATAATTACATTTAAACACAGCAGCAGGCTAATCCATTCATCATGCTTGTGATCCACCTGCATTCCTGGTCTGTCATCGCCAAATGGCAGATCCTTTGGTGAAATATTCCCCCCGATATCTCCTCCTCATCCTCCTTACAATAATGTACTCCATCTTTTTAGATCACATTAAGAATGAAGATGAAAACAGAGAAATATGGGCAATCACAGGTAAATCCTTAAGACACCGAGTGACTTACATTTATTTAGCGAGCGTCTCTCTCTTTTTTTCTTTTGTTTTGAATTTCATGAGATGAGAGAAGCTGGATACTCCGTATCAGATGATGTGACTGTTTGTGGTTGGCTGAGAGATGTGAACTCGTTAGTTATGACAAATGTCTCTGATCTGACATCAGATGTGACGGGACAATTAATATAGATACAAACGTATGTGCTGGTTCAGACGGTTACATTAAATAGTGGTTGCTGTGATTGTTTATTGCATTGAAATGTGCCTGACACTCTGGATACCTGCCTGTGAGGTTTTGGTGACGTGTGCGCACTGTGCGCCTGTCAGCCAAATTACCACTGCCCCGGGTGCGCATCGTCTGCACTGAGAATAGACCAGGTTGGAGCTGGCGGGCTTTCAGCGCACCTTCCGCCCAGTTTTTTGGCATGAAATTGTCACTGCGCCAAGCTGAATCTTTCGACACCTCCCCCTGGTGCGCCGTCACACCCATCTCGGCGCAGCCGGTCTACCAAATTGCCAAATAGGCTGCGCACGGCGGTGCGCCAGACGAAATTACCACTGCGCGGGGTGCACCAGGCTGCGCCACCCTGCGCCACCCTGAGTTGCGCCAGGAAATTAGAGCCCAGAGACTAGGGTGCATATGAGTATAAGGGAGGAAGGAGCTAGCAAGATAAAGTTAATACAACTGTTATTTGGCCATTGTTATAATGTATGTGTTGTTGTTTTAGCTAGCTAGTTAACTTAGCTTTGAGTAAGCTGATTAATGTAGGCTGAGTCTGATAAACTTTACAAAATATTTATGATATATTCTAGGGTTTAGTCACCCAAACCAGCAGTTGGGAGAGAGACAGCCTACCGTCAACAACAGTACGTCAATGCCTGAAAAGAGTTACCCTATATTTCACAACTCAATGTTGGCAGGTGTGTGTGTGTATACAATATTTCACTGCTGTAATGAGTTTAATGACTTTCTGTTAGTTACAAAATGCCAAAGAAAAAACAAGATGATGAAGAATGGACAGCAGGCCAGAGTTCATAGAAGAAGAAAAATCAGCCCCCACCTCAGCCATCTCTGGAAAACTGCATCCTACATCTTTGTAAGGGGACAGTAAATGACAAGTTCATACCTTTGTCTTCTCAGGCTGATCCACTGAGTGCATTTACAGTTCCTGACAAAAGTCTTGTCACATAAGGACATAGTAATTTAAACTGGCATATAAGTTTATTTCTAATCAATTAATTGTTACAATAAATAGTTCATTTAATGTCAAGGGCTTTCACACTGATAACTGGTTGCAAAATGAAACCATCAAAAGTGTCCTAATGTTCACAGCTTGGTAAAACCCATAACATTTATTTTTGCAAGGACAAAAGTCTTGTCCTGTCCTGTAAATGATTTAACCAGTCACAGGTTGGAGCTTCACCTCTGACAAATACTGTAATTAACACATTCCCAGGTGTGTAAAAGAACCCCAGCACACCAGTCCTTCATGTAAAGTGTATCCTGACCCTTGACAACATGCCAAAGGTTCAACCACAGACCAAAGTGCTGATCATCAAGAGCCTGAAGACCAAGTCTGCTGCTGAGGGGACTGACATGTCCAGCTGTGGAGAATAAGAGAAAGATTTGATGTTCATGACAAGCCCAGGGCAGGCAGACCCCCTTAGACAACTGTTTAAGAGGACTGTTTGTTGCTTTGACATTTCAGGGCCAGCCCATTTTCATCTGCACCTGAGCTACATGTGGATTTCTCACCAGAAAACCCTGTATCTACAAGAACAGTTGGTCAAATTCTCTCACACAGTGGTCTCCATGGTTGAATTAGTGCTCAGAAGCCAGCATTAAACAGAAGACAACAACAAATCATGTTGCATTTGCCAAAGCCCACAGCTTGCAGGACGGATGGACAGTGGAAAAGCTGCAGAAGGTTGATTTTTATGATGAATCATCCATTGAAATGCATCCCAGTCGATGCAAGTGCTGCAGAAGACCTGTTGGAACCCGCATGGACCCAAGATTCACCCAGAAAACAGTTTGTTGGAGGAAAAATCATGCTTTGGGGTTACATCTAGTATGGGGGTGTGGAGAGTGGATGGAAACATCAACAGTCTGAAGTATCAAGAAATTCTTGCTGCCCATTCCATTCCAAAACAACAGGAGAGCGTAAATTCTGCAGCAGGATGGCGCTTCTTCTCATACTTCAGCCTCCACATCAAAGTTCCTGAAAGCAAAGAAGGTCAAGGTGGTATAGGATTGGCCAGCTCAGTCACCAGACATGAACATTATTGAGCATGTCTGGGGTAAGATGAAGGAGGCTTGGAAGATGAATCCGAGGAATCTGGATGAACTCTGGGTGTCCTTCAAGATGGCTTTCTTTTCTATTCCAGATGACTTCATCACTCAGTTGCCGAGACGTATGGATGCAGTCCTCCAAGCTCGTGGGAGTCATACCCGATATTAATAATTTTTTGCAAGGCACCATGACTTTATGTTTTGATATACTGTATCATGTTTGTGTATTCAAAATAAAGTATATAATTTCTACATTAATTTTGTATGACAAGACTTTTGTCCCAGCAAAATCTGACCCTTCTGTCCTAATTAAATGATAAAATTCAATTAATTCTACAAAACTTTATTCGGATATAATAATCATTATCTACAGGGCTTTGCCTTTCATATCAGCCATTTCTGATTCCAAGTTAAGATACGTGACAAGATTTTTGTCGGACTGTAGTGCTATCCATGATATCGAAAAGAAACTACAGACACAAATGTTGGACTGTGGTGGTATGCGAGATGTTTGTGGATCAATTCCTGATGAATTGTCTTCTGATTGTGGGTATCATAAAGACTGTCGACGCATATTTTTCTATAATGCTAACCATGCTTTAAGCAAATGTCAAGCAGAAAATGACTCCAGTAGACCAACAAGGGAGCATGTGGATTCTTCAGTTTTGTTTGGCAGTTATTGTATATCCTGCAGAAGTTGCACAGTGAAGAAAGTGTCCGGCAACAGATATACCTTACAGAAATTCCGATCAAATGTATGCAAGAATATAGAGAACTGATCCGCAAACTTCTTGCATATCACTACAGACAAACATTTATGTCTGTAGTTTCTTTTTCATATCATGGATAGCAGTAAATGCACTCAGTGGATCAGCCTGAGAAGACAAAGGTATGAAATTGTCATTTACTGTCCCCTTACAACCATGTAGGATGCAGTTTTCCAGAGATGGCTGAAGAGGGGCCTGATTTTTCTTCTTCTTTGAACTCTGGCCTGCTGTCCATTCTTCATCATCTTGTTTTTTCTTTGGCATTTTGTAACTATCAGAAAGTCATTAAACTCATTACAGCAGTGAAATATTGTATACACACACACACCTGCCAACATTGAGTTGTGAAATATAGGGTGACTTTTTTCAGGCACTAACATACTGTTGTTGACGGTAGGCTGTCTCCCTCCCAACAGCTGGTTTGGGTGACTAAACCCTAGAATATATTATAAATAGTTTGCAAAGTTTATCAAACTCAACCTACATTAATCAGATTACTCAAAGCTAAATTAACTAGCTAGCTAAAACAACAACACATACACTATAACAATGGCCAAATAACAGTGGTATAGGGATGTAACGGTATGAAAATTTCATATCACGGTCATTGTGACCAAAATTATCATTGTTATCATTTTTATCGCGGTATTGTCGCAGTGTGCTCCAAATGTTCAAAAAGTACTTTTACACACACTTGAAATCATTTAACCCCTTTAATATTACAATTTTAACAGGTCTTTTGTCTTTTTTGTCAATAAATGTGTCAGGAAGTGTCCTTTGAGTAAATTTTTTCACCCTTTTTTCATGAGAAATAAAAGTAAACAGTTCTGGCAAATATTTGTCATTATTATGTTATGCATGTTTAAACAGTGTGTAATTACAAGAAAAACTGATTTGAACTTTAAACAGGATTCTCTTCATAAACAATTGTAAATGAACATGTTCAAAGTTTTGAGATGACCAAAAATAAACGTAACCTATTTTACGAAGAGATTTTGAATCTCAACGAGTTTATTTTCCTGGTTAAATAAAGGTTAAATAAAAAACAGCTCATTACATTACACCATGTCCAGGCATTTGTTTACTGACGATAGTCCCTGAGGCAATTCCTGTCCAGTTAGCTCCCTTCATGACTCTCCTCTGGTCTCCCCTCTCCCTGACAGATCTCCTCCACATTTCCTCCTCCAATGTTTCCAAATTACGATTGATGAAATCCATAAAACACCAACTATGATAGAAAAAGACGATCAATTACGAAATACAGCAAAAAAAAATCGGCGAATAAACAGCAAAAGAAAAGCAAGAATACTCTCCAGAATGATACTAATGCTATTATTTACAATATTGATACATTATTTACACAGAAAATACTGATAAACCACCTATACCTCACTCAGGTATGGCTCTCTGGCTCAGTCAGCTCACTTACTCGAGGAGTCACAGTAGTTTTAATCATGCCCGTCTTTTTCTTTCGCCGCAGCTTTGTGTTTTAGACAGGGTGACCGTCTTCAATCAGTTTACCCTCGGCATCCTTGTAAAATCCAAAATTTGACCAGACTTTGTCCGTTTCGATGGGGAAAAAACCTCCGGTTTAGTGTCTGCGCAGGAACCAACCGCCATAACTTTCGCTCTCAGAGGTCAAACATTGCAAACTGCGTATGCACGCCTCCGGCTGAGGGACCGCAGCTGCTTTACTGATGAGCAGACACGTAGTTCCGGCTTCTCCAGGCAATGAGCTGCATCACCGCGAGTTATTGACAAAGTGTGGTAATCAAACTTGGTTTACCGGTTATTAAAACAGGACACGGTAATACTAACCGTCAGAAATTTTACCACGGTTTACCATTTTACCGGTAACCGTTACATCCCTACAGTAGTATTAACTTTATCTTGCTAGCTCCTTCCTCCCTTATACTCATATGCACCCTAGTCTCTGTCTCATCTGTTTTATGTTTTACCATTCTGACATGAATAAGGACAACAAAAGGAAACAACAATTCATTGTCTAGTAAGTAGAAAAATTAAACTAGCTAGTTAACCTTTCAGTTACTAATTTTTATTGGTAGGCCCATTGACATCAATAATGCTCTCAGTCTCTTTCTATAGCCAGAAAATAAGATTAACTTACAACCAAGATGTCTAAGTTCAGGTGGGGTGTGACGTGTAGCAGGGTTAGTGTACTGGTTGCTTAGTGTGTTGATGTGTGTAACCTGGTCACTGTGTTCTTTTATTTTGCATCCTGATACCCTAGTCTTCCTGGGGGGGGCATATATCATGATATAGTATTCACTTTTCATGTATTTCATTCCAGATAGTATAGCAGTACATAACTCAGGCCTCTGTTGTTTAACATATTATTTGAGATATTATTTAGATGCAATAAATAAGCTTAATCCCTTTTGGAAGGCTAAATCTTGAAAGTTCTTTTTTCTGCGATTTGAGATACAGTGGAGAACTTTAGTCAAAGCATGTGTAATCTTCTAGATAGAAAGCTCATATTGGGCTTAAATTAAGGCTTATAACCTTGGGGAGTTTTTCATATACATCTGAGGCTGTGAAATGTGTAATAAAATCCTTGAAAATTATCACTTTTGATAAATTGTCAGGCAGATAGGCATTTTTTTGTCCTCTGGAGTATGATGAGGGTGATATTTGAAAATAGAAAGGCAGCAAGCCCTATAATCTTATTCTGCTAGTTTCCCTAAAGGGTCAGGATACTCCATGCACAATTTGAGACTTTTCTGACCATTTATACAGTTGCAGTACCTTAATATTTACAATGACATAATTTCGCAAAAATTTTTTCACAAAAAGGTTTTTTTTTTGGCCCCTGAGACCAAACGGCCCCAAATTGGGGTTGGTCCCTATCAACTTATGATGGCCCAAGGTATGGTATGGTATTGGGCTCCATTTGTTTGGGATTTAAGTGCAGCCTCTGGCTGCTTGTTGGCAGCAGACATTCAGCCATTTGACTCTCCCTCTCTGTCATACATCTCCCTGTTACATTAATGCTTTTATTTCTGTCAGACATGAATGTTGCAGAGACCATGCTTACAAACTGAATTTTTATTCGCACAATATATTATTAAATGGATATATAATATATAATTTAAAAAAGTACTCTTTATTGAAAAATAATTGTGATGTGTATAATATTGTGATGCACTGTTATATACTGGACCAGTACCCATGTACTGTGTCTAGCAGCACCAGATGTGTAAACACTACTTCGTGTACATTTCAGATAAAGTACTTTTTACTTCAGCTTGTTTAAATTCGTGAAGACCAACTTTAACTTTTACTTGAGTTAAATTTGATCAAAGTAATGCTACCTTTACTTGAGTAGAGTATTTGATTACTGTTCCAATCCCTGTAGCTGACCCTGTATACTGGCCAACATACACATACGTTTATCACTAGTATAAAAGGGTAATGTCTGCTTAACAGGAGAACTGATTGTTTTTGTCCCAAAACAAATAAGGCTGTGGCTCAATTTTTTTTTACTGTTTTATAAGAAAAAATGTCAGTCTGACCTGTGGAAGATCCAGATACAGCCACAAAAGCTTGGCACCTCTTCTTTATGCTGGTCACCAACCTGGCCACACTTTGCTGTTGGGTGGTATCCCATTCCTCAACCAGCGTGGTTGTATTGGTCACTCTAGCATTTATAGCACACCCAAGCTGATCCCACAGGTGTTCTGTCAGGTTGAGGTCTGGACCCACAGCAGGCCATTCAATCCTCTCCACTCCTAAATTCTGAAGGTACTGATTGATGATCCTGGCTCTGTGGGAGCGGGTGTTGTCATCCTGGAGGCTGGAGTTATGTCCCAGATATTGGAGATCTGGCAAGCCACTGACTCAAGAATCTCATTCCAATATCTCACTGCATTGAGATTGCCTTCAATGACTCCAATGATGTTTTGCCTTCTGTTATGCCTGTTAGAAAGATGCAGCCCCACACCACAACACTGTACTGACTGCTTCGGCGGCTGCTAAGCTTTTTCTCTGCCTTTTGCCTTTATGACCACAACATGTTGAGTTCTCTATAGAGAGCTGGAGGAGAATGCTTGCAGAAAGTTGACATCCAGAGTACCTGCCGGAGTGAGTTATGTTGCTTTTTGATGGAGACAGTGACTGTAACACAGTGTTGTAGTCGAGTCACCATAGCTCGAGTCTGAGTCGAGTCCGAGTCCTCAGTGTTTGGGTCCGAGTCGAGTCCGAGTCACCAAAAAAAGAAATCCGAGTCGAGTCTGAGTCACCAAAAAGAAAATCTGAGTCGAGTCCTCTCACCTGAGTCGATTCCAGGTCGAGTCCTCAGTACCTTAGCCCAAGTACTAGAAAAGTTCCCCGAGCCTAAGTCTGAGTCCTCAATATTGAATCTGAGCCAAGAGGCTAGATGCTCTTCGGCTCTCCACTATTGCAAAGCCTGAGAAAAGACATGCAAATTAAAAATGTCTTCATTAAAAATAAATAATACAGTTTTCTCCATTTCAACAGAACTTTATTAGCTGTCAGATGACTGCAAATTTAAGCAACAAGTGTTGTGAGTTTGCTGTTCTTTTTCAAGAATTTATTAAGTTCAAATGTTTGAAAAATGTTAAATAAACTTAGAATAACATTTCCATATATATATATATATATATATATATATATATATATGTATATATATGTATATATATATATATATATATATATGGGGAAGAAGGTAAAAACAGCTATCACTGAAATAAGTTGAAACTGACAAAAGAAATAATAAATAAAAAATTAATGCAAATCATGACATTGCTTTTGAATTGTGGTTCAACAGAAATATATAATATATTGGGCAAACAGGCATGATGGGACCTGTAACCTAATATTTTGTTGAATAACCCGTTGAGGCAATCACTGCAATCAAGTGTTTTGTGTATCTCTCAGTCAGGCTTCTGCACCTGTTGACAGGTAATTTGGCCCACTGCTCATCAGCAAAGTGCCTTAATTTGTCTAGAACAGTGTTATTTGTTTTTGTTTTTTAATTGTTCTTTTCAACCACAATTCAAAAGCAATGTCTGGGCTAAGCCCCAGATCTTCTTCAATCCTAAATCCGCCCCTACTGATATGAGGACCTTATGCTAGAAGAAATAATAAATAAAAAAATAATAAAAATACAAAGGATTCATTGATAAATAAGCTTGAGTCCTCCGAGTCCTCCCCCAAGTCCTAATGCAGCCAGAGTTCGAGTCCGAGTCCAAGTCCGAGTCATCAGCACACGAGTCCGAGTAGAGTCACGAGTCTGACATATCTGGACTCGAGTAGGACTCGAACAAAGGGTATTTTCTCCGCCTACAAGAACTCCCATCAAAAAATAATACCACAGTTTAAGAGTAAGCTACATATGCATGTTTTTAAGTGCATTAACTTTTCGGAAATATAAAGTTTATCTGGAACTAACCGACTCACGTCACGTATTCCTCCTAGCAGCAGCTACATCTAGCCGCGCAATGCTAATACACAACAGTGATGATTGTGTGTGGGCGTGTGTGTGTGGGTGTGGGGTGTGGGGGTGTGTGTGTGTGTGTGTGTGTGTGTGAGAAGGAAACACACACACGTTGCCTGTAATGTTATGGTAAACAGCCTTCTCCACTCTGCTTGTTTGTTTCTGACAGATCATTGTTACTTACTTTGAGGATAAACTGTTATTAGGTCCTTCAGGTTTGGGACGTTTTTTCAGTTTATTTGGGAAATAGAATAATGTCCGCAAAACTCTGGGATTCAGTGGAGCAGGAAAATCTGTTTGATGAGCGATATAGACGGCGTGAGAGTCTCCAGTATCCTCTGACTCAGAAACATCCTGAAGTTGGCATCAGTATCACTCGGGGTAAGGCATGTTCGGTCTCCATCTGCAGCAGCTTGTCTCCTGTGAACTCTGGATCATACAGACATCCAAGGTTTATACAGGTATCCTCTTGGCTCCAAAGTGAATGGAACTTCATGGGCGCTGTCATAATCACTCGTTTTTAATTCCCTACGCTGTCTCTTCCTCAAACTGCTAAGAGTCAGAACAAAAGAATTACAATACTTGATGAAAGTTACACAAGGCTAAAACTGCAACTTAAGCCACTAGCTTGTTATGTTTACAACAGCTGAGAGGGAGGCGGAGTGATTCAGCAGCGCGCAGCAGCGCTGCTAGGAGGAATACGTGACGTGAGTCAGTTAGGTCAAGATAAACTTTATATTTCCGAAAAGTTAATGCGCTTAAAAACATGCATATGTAGCTTACTCTTAAACTGTGGTATCATTTTTTGATGGAGTTCTTGTAGGCGAAGAAAATACCCTTTGTTCCTGGTACGATACTTCCCTGTTTGCGGCTGGTTCTGCGTATCAGACTCTTACCGACTGTGGCTTACTGAGGGAGAGGAGAGGACATTCTACTGCATCTAATGTACTTAGTGGCCATATGAAGATCATATAACCCCACTTCAAAAGTACTGAACTATCCCTTTAAGTTATTCAAATAAAAACAGTTGTTTATGTAAAACAATCAACAGTGTAATGCTGTTTATGACCCACTGATAACACATTTGGTCGACCATTAAATAATGAATCCTATATGGTATAACAGACAAAAAGTACTTTGTTGAACCCGCCTTCACAACAACGTATGAAGCCTCTGAGAATTTTTTTTTATATTAAGAGAAAATGAAAGTTAAGGCAAAATTCCCATATACTTGGATCACCCTTACAGCAGACCAACTCCATAATAATGATAGCAATAATAATAATGAAATGAAATTTTACCTCACTTTTATCAGAAGGTATGCATTTGAAAATTTTGGTATTACATGTTTGTGTCCAGGTCCTAATGGATAAAAATGCAAGAAAAGTTCGAAATCAGGACATCAACCCATGTATTGAGGTAAGTTTGTCTATGCTTTACAGTCAGTGTTGAAGTAGACATTCATGTGTATTTATGTTTTGTATAGTATTAATGTTGAATTTCTTTTTTTTTACTCTTTAGGAGAGTGATGCCTCCCAGAAATGTTTGGATGCCTACAACTATGATAAGAGTATGTGTTCAGCATATTTCCAGAGATATAAGAACTGTAGGAAATACTGGGTGAGTATCCATCCATCCATCCATCCATCTTCTTCCGCTTATCCGTGGTCGGGTCACAGGGGCAGCAGCCTTAGCAGGGAAGCCCAGACTTCCCTCTCCCCAGCCACTTTGTCCTGCTCTTCCCAGGGGATCCCAAGGTGTTCCCAAGCCAGCTGCGAAACATAGTCCCTCCAGCATGTCCTGGGTCTTCCCTGGGGCCACCTACAGGTGGGACGTGCCCGGAACACCCCACCAGGTAGGCGTCCAGGAGGCATCCTAACCAGATGCCCGAGCCACCTCATCTGGCTCCTCTCAACGCAGAGGAGCAGCGGCTGTTCTCCAAGCCCCTCCCGGATGACCGAGCTTCTGACCCTGTCTCTAAGGGAGAGCCCAAACACCCTGCAAAGGAAACTCATTTTGGCCGCTTGGACCCACAATCTTGTTTTTTTGGTCACTACCCACAGCTCATGACCGTATGTGAGGATAGGAATGAAGATCGAGTTGTAAAACGAAAGCTCCACCTTGAACTCCTTCACTTGGGGTAGAATCTCATCCCTGACCTGGAGAGGGCACTCCAGCCTTCCCCGGGCTAGGACCATGGACTCGGATTTGGAGGTGCTGATTCTCATCCCAGGTGCTTCACACTCGGCTGCGAACCGATCCAGTGAGAGCTGCAGGTCACGGTCCGATGAAGCCAACAGACCACATCATCTGCAAAAAGCAGCGACCCGATCCTGAGGTCGCCAAACCGGAACCCCTCAACTCCCTGACTGCGCCTAGAAATTCTGTCCATAAAAGTTATGAACAGAATCGGCGACAAAGGGCAGCCCTGGCGGAGTCCTACCCTCACTGGAAACGATTGTGATTTACTGCAGGCAATGCGGACCAGGCTCTGGCACCATCGTACAGAGAACGGACTGCTCGTATCAAGGGGTCCACTACTACATACTCCCCCCCACAGGACCCCACGAGGGACACGGTCGAATGCTTTCTCCAAGTCCACAAAACACATGTAGACTGATTGGGCAAACTCCCATGCACCCTCAAGGACCCTATGGAGGGTATAGAGCTGGTCCACAGTTCCACAACCAGGACAAAAACCACATTGTTACTCCTGAATCCCAGACTATCTGGCAGACCCTCCTCTCCAGTACCCCTGAATAGACCCTACCAGGGATGCTGAGGAGTGTGATCCCCCTATAGTTGGAGCACACCCTCTGTCTGCCACCCCAGTCTGCCAATCTAGTGGCACTGCCCCTGATTTCTATGTGATGTTCCAGAGTCATGTCAGCCATGACAGCCCCACAACATCCAGGGCCTTGAGGAACCCCAGGTGGATCTCATCCACCCCTGGAGCCCTGCGACCAAGGAGCTTTTTGACCACCTTGGCGACCTTGCTCCAGAGATAGGAGAGCCAACCACAGAGTCCCCCAGGTCCGCTTCCACAATGGGAGACGTGCTGGTGGGATTGAGGTGGTCTTCAAAGTATTCCTTCCACCAATCCATGACATCCCAAGTTGAGATCAGCAGCGCCCCATCCCCACCGTAGGCAGTGTTGACAGCACACTGCTTCCCCCTCCTGAGACACTAGATGGTGGTCTAGGATCTCTTCAAAGCCGTCCGGAAGTTGTTCTCCATGGCCTCACCAAACTCCTCCCATGCCCGGGTTTTTGCCTTGGTAACCACCAAAGCTGCATTCCACTTGGCCAGCTGGTAACTTTCAGCTGCCTCCGGAGTCCCATAGGCCAAAAAGGTCCGGTAGGACTCCTTCTTCAGCTTGACAGCATCCCTTCGGGTATTGCCACCACGACAGGCACTGACTACCTTATGGCCACAGTTCCGATCAGCCGCCTCCACAATATAGGCCCGGAACAAGGCCCACTCGGACTCAATGCCCCCTGCCTCCCCCCAGACATGGTTGAACTTTGCCTGGAGGTGGGAGTTTAAACTCTTTCTGATGGGAGACTCTGCCGGACGTACCCAGCAGACCCGCACGACACGCTTGGGCCTGCCAGGTCTGACGGGCGTCCTCCCCCACCATTGGAGTCGACTCACCACCAGGTGGTGATTGGTAGACAGCTCCGCCCCTCTCTTCACCTGAGTGTCCAAGACATGCGGCCGCAAGTCCGATGAAATGACTACAAAGTCGATCATTGAACTGCGGCCTTGGGTGTCCAGGTGCCAAGTACACATATGGACACCCTTGTGCTCGAACATGGTGTTTGTTATGGACAATCTGTAATGAGCACAGAAGTCCAACAACAAAGCACCACTCGGGTTCAGATAGATATGGGGGTGGGGGGGTTGAGTGTGAGTGTATGCCCCTATGGTAGCCTAATTGAAATTCAATCAAAAGGATGATATTAGGATGAGACTTGGCAGCCAGAAGGCTTTTTCAGTATTCCAGATGGGTTATTCCCAGCAGCAAACTCTCTGCTTTTCCTTCATTGACCAGGCAGCATAGCTGAGAAAAGAAAAGGTCTGGTTCTTGATACCTTAGGGGCATCTGCAATTTAAGGCCAGTACAGGTTAACAGCATTGAGCAAATGCAACCATAAGCGTGGAGGTGTAATGTTAATAGCACAGATGAAGAGTTGGCAACAAGAGAGGGAAATCACCAAAGTGGCATTCTAAGGGAACTAATGGTTAATTAAGCTTTATAAGGGGGCATTTGAAAAATCTGTCTGTTATTAATATGTGATTAGTAGCATCTTGTAATGAGACTCCTACTTGATTATTAGTGTTGGACAGTGAGTAGATACTTGTATTATATAACTTTAATAATAGTAGTTTTTGAGAAACTGTCATAGTATCATAGTTGTACATTTATTACTTTGTGTCCCTAGTGGGTTGTTGCCATGATTGCATGCATGCACAGCAACTTGCTTGAGTTCACTGCATCATAGAGGAGTGTGTGTTCACAAAAGATGCAAATAACATTAACTTTTGTTAAGCTTGTTTTGTATCTGTTCCAGATCTGTTATTGAAGAAGGAAAAGTAACGATTAAGTATTAGAGTATTAAAATGGCTTTTTCATTAGTAATTTATTGCATTGTTTTAGTAACATGTCTCACACTTTTGATAACATTTAGGCCATACAGTCAACATATTTTGTTTGAAAGAAATTCTCAATATTAAGGTAACCGATTAAAGCTGCTTGTGACACATAAAAAAGTCTTGTGAAATGAAGGTCAATCAAGCCTTTTTGTGTTTGTTTTGTCTTAGCACAACGTAATGCTACAGAGGAGAAGAGATGGGGTTAGACCAGACATGCCCACTGCTGCAGAGAGGCAGGAGCTTCTTCGTGCTATTGGAGGAAAACCATACTGAGACTAAGCAGGGCCATACAAAGACACTTGAAGTACAGATGGCCAGGAATGTTTACGACTGGCTAACTCACTCTGCAATTTTTCTTTTTTATGATCTGATCCCAGAAATTGAGGCTATGTGGAGCTGACCAGTCTCAGCTGTTTTCTTTTCAAATATGATTTAAGTGAAACTGAGCAAAAAAAGAGACAATATGTTAAGTGCATGGACTTCTGCATAGCCATTCAACCATTTTTCACTGCAGTTTTGTAAGGTAAAAAGTCTTGTTCATGTTTAAATAGTCCTGGTATATTGGCACAGTTTACAGATTTGTCATGTACCATTTAATATGAATAAATATTTTATTCATTTTATGAATAAAAATTTGACATAAACCCAGGACAGAATCTGTTTTACTAAAACATCAATCAACTTTGTGGTTTTCTTTTGCTACTCAGAGCAACTGTGCACTAGCTTTACAGGATTTGTAAACACAGAAAAATGTTCAAACCATGAAAAGAATCTCTACTGTCCGTCCCATTTTAGTTGAAAATAAAGGAAATTATTTATCTATTTTCAAAATTTATTTTATTTTAATTTCTCCCCGTGCCATACTGTTTTTGCTATGCATCCATACTGACTTTAAATATTAGAAGTTTTTTTGTATTGAATATATGAATGTTTTAAGTAATTTCTTTATGAAACCCTGCATGAATAATATTTTACTACAATGCAAAACCATAGCCCTGCAATCTTGCCCCTTTGCAAATGCAGAGTAGCTTTGAATACTACATGGGCGGCACTGTGGTGCTGCAGGTAGTGCACATGCCTCACTACAAGAACGTTGCTGGTTGATCCCTGGGTCAGTCAGGGCCCTTCTGTGTGGAGTTTGCATCTTCTCCCCCTTGCATGCATGGGTTCTCTGCGGGCACTCGGACACTCTCTACGGGTGTGTGAATGGTTGTCTGTCCCTGGGAACTAGTTCAAGGTGTACCCCACCTCTTGCCCCATGTCAGCTGGGGCTCTAGCCCCCTGCAACCCCGAGAGGGATAAGCGGAATAGATGATGAATGAATACTATATTTGGCTGAAGCTTAAAAATGCAGGTTGATCTCTAATTCATCTTTGACTCTGTCTATGAGACAGACTGAGTCATTAGTCTTGGTTATCTGGAAAATATTTATTACAATGGCTGTCAGACAAGATCTCTTCTGTGTATATGAACACCGTATTTACCTTCAACGTACTTACTATGGTGTGACCATTTTGGTATCAGTGTATGTGTTAATGCAGTCCTTGGAAATGCATAAAAGACGCAGGCCTTGTTCCAGAGAGACCTCTGACATATCTTTTTCCAATGACACCTGGATGACTACAACAGGTTTTTAACTGCATGGATCCAAAATCTATTAATGTGTTTTAGACTGTAAAAACTTCTTTGTTTCAATAAAGAACCAATTACCAACCCCAAGGTTTAAAATATCAGACTAATGCAGAAGTGAAAAAATAATAGTCAAATAGAAATTGATGCCAAAAGCCCAAAAATGCCCATTAGATCCCATTTAGAGATACCCATTTTTTCAATTGCACTGATGTTTTTAAAGTAGTTTCCTTTTGAAGCAATTGTTAAGAGTTTATTGGGGGACACTTGCTTCTTTGTTGTTATAACTATTATCAGTATTCATTTTTATTTATTAGTACATTAGATATAGTTTGATAATACTAAGGTTAAGGGTCAAATATACATATCCAAAATAAGGGGCATGGTTGAGTTTACTGACAGGTTATAGATGTTTGGAATCTTATGGCCCAATTCAACACAACTGTTTGTGTTTCTTGATTAAAAGTAAGATTTAATTTCTTACCTGCTTGCCTGGACATTTGTTCCAATTCATTTGTTTTATACTGTGAATATACACGTTGACAAAATTGTTGATACCCTTCCGTTAAAGAAAGAAAAACCCACAATGGTCACTGAAATAACTTGAAACTGACAAAAGTAATAATAAATAAAAATTTACTGAAAATTAACTGATGAAGATCAGACATTGCCTTTGAATTGTGGTTCAACAGAATCATTTTAAAAAAGAAACTAATGAAACTGGCCTGGACAAAAAAACATGGTACCCTGAACTTCATATTTTGCTGCACAACAAAAATTTCAGTAAATTTTTGTTCATCACTTTTGTCAGTTTCAAGTTATTTCAGTGACCATTGTGGGTTTTTCTTTCTTAAATGGAAGGGTACCAACAATTTTGTTCACATGTTTACAGTATGTCCAATGATTTTTCACAATGATAGAGAAATAAACAAAGCACTGTCTTCATCATATTGAGCTTAGTGGCTTTGTCAGCCATCACTGATTTCCGCAGCATTGTTTTTTTTTTTTAACCCTATATCGTATCTTGACCCCAACTAACTGTAAAAACATAGTAGCCTAAGCAACTTTAGAAAGATTACAGGGGCAGTTTGTCCAAAGTTATTCAGAAATTCTGCTTGTATAAAGAATGGGTCAAGAGTGGTTTTACCTTTCTATGTTGAATAAAGCAGCCCACACAAAAGGTAAAAGCTTCACTTTAGAATATTGTAAATTAATTTACAAGCACATCAAAATAAAGAAGATTGGAGCAATGAATAACATTTTCGCATCCCCTCTAAATTTACAGACATTTAAGCAACACTTGTCATTACAAGATCAGTGTCAAAAATATGTGCACCAATAAAAAAAATCTTTTTCTACATGTTTAACTAATAAGGAGATAGCTTTTTAATCACTTTATTAATTAAGGACAATTTTTTTTTATTAGTATTGACAACTTTAACAATAAACATATCACTAAACCCAATGTATCTGCAACTAAAGTACATTTAATATCAGTCACATTTTACCTGTTCTGTCTTGTGTTAACTGTTTTTTATTATTTTATTGATTTTTTTTGTATTTTATTAATGCAAAGGAAAAATATCAATGTGAAGACAACCATTCTTGTGTCACTTTAAACCTGAATAACTTGAGTTTGAGTAATATACTTTTGTAATATACAAAAGTATATTACTGGACAAGACTATAAGCTAATAATGAGCTTTACAGTATATGACCACAACTTGGTTAAAGAGAAGTACATATATGTTTGTATTCCATCATCATGAGAACTTTCGGGGATGAGAGTCAAATGGTTTCCATTTGTTAAAATCAACTCATGAAGTTTTCATTTCATTTGAAATGCATGGTAATTATTGTTATATTTAAGCAACAAATATTTAAAACACCTACCAAGAGAACCTAAAGCCTGGTTCCTTAATATCAAACCACACTGTCGATTATTTTTGCTTAAATCTCAGAGTATCATTCTAAGCATGTGTTTCTTTCAGGAAAAATAGTGTGGGTTGCAGCTCTTCCAGTATCAATTTTTACTTCGTATAGCACCAAACCATACAAATGCTAACTTAAGACACTTTACAGAACAGATTGTTGAAGCTGAACTCATAAAAGAAAATGTAGAAACAGATCCAGACTCACGTTGAACTGCCATCCACCGAAGCTGTGTTTGGATTGTGAGTGGGCAGAGGTAGAGAGGTGGGCAGAGACAAAGGGACTGAAAAAGATATCCATGATAGCGACAAATTTATGGACCCCCAGACCATAATTAGTCTTCATCATAATTGTCTGTACTGAATTGAAATTTATAAGAGGTTAGCCCCCTGGGATGTGGCATCTCGTTTTCAAGAGGGTCCTCCTTTCTGTTTGGTCTAAAGGTATTTATTATTGCGGTATAATCAATAACAGCCATAGATGAAGAGGTGGTTCTGATATTAACATTAATAACTACAATGAGTGTAAGGCGGAGAGGACTGGTGTGCAGCATCATTTATTTGAACAAGGATTGATGGTTTATGTAGGGCAAAGCATCATCCATGTTTGTTAGCCACAGCTACTTTAATTCATATAGGTGCATTATTTTCAGGTATTTTAGTTCGTTGGTGTCACTGAAATAAACATCAGGAACTGCAATGATAATGAAATGGAACTAATGAAAATTCAAATATATGTATTTGTAGTGGTATGAAGGCTATTGCCCGGTTCCCATGCTGCACGGTAAATGGCGTGGCTTTTTTAAGGCACTGCCCACGCGAAACTTCTTCTTCTCCCTCACACAAACTAAAATATCACGTGTTGCCATCAGCCACGCCCTTGTGTCTACAGCCACAAGCACATGGTTACAGGTACATGTCTCGGGCCAATTGTGTCTGCGCTTTGCACTGAAAGCAGTGTGTGCAAGTATGACCGATCACCAGCCTCGACTTTGGAGAAACGATTCGAGGTGTGAACAGGATTATTCACATGACAGTTCCTGCTAAAGGTAAGTTGTCGGCGGGCATCTTCCGACTACTGGTATGGTTATGGAAACCTGACAGACATAGGCTCAGGCCTTTTCTGCACTTAAATCTTTGGTGGCCGTAGACCCTCAGCAAAGCAAAGAAAAGAAACAGTATTCAATTAAGTCTCCACGTTAGTTTGCCGACTGAGTTATTTTTATTTTTGAACGATCCAAATACCAATAATATCAGAAACCTGACTGGAGGAATCGTGTCCATTTGTGGCCTTATTAGCTTTGGAGCTGTTTTATACCCGAAAAGCAATGTCAAAAGCTGTATATTATAATACACCAAATAGTAATTTGCAGCATTAAAACGACAACAACAGCAAAACTCAACAAATCATCAATCTCACATGAGTATTATATCCAAACATTTCAATCAGTCAGTCTTTATTTATATTGCTCCAATTCACATCAAGGGTTATTTCAAGAAATTTTACAATGGAGCATTTATAATGTCAGTGTGTATTTTTTTGTTCTAAACCAAAAAATGGACCAGGAATTTAACCAAGAGATTAAACACATCCAGACAAAAATTATATCACATGTATTGCACTTAAAAAGTTGTCCTTACACCCCAATAAGAAGATTCTATTAACAGTTTAAAGATTTGTTACACCCTTTTATCTATAAAATACAAACTGTATCACCTCACTGATCCAACTAAACTCTATATTGGTTTCATTTCACAATCAAAATTAAAAGAGCTATAGGTTAGATTTAAATTAAACACTCACCCCCTGGTGATCATACATCTTGTTTTCAAAGTTTGATCAGATAATTTCAGTTCACTAATTGTGCTGTGGGGAAAAAGTTTCCTGGCACTGAGGCCCTGAAACCACTGCTTCTTTAGGGGCTGCTGACAGTACATTTTTTATAAATACTGCATATAGGATGCTGCTACACATGTGCTTGTAGGCTTATGCTACCTTTGAGGGTGCCAAGGACTGGCATTGTCACAAAGTCACTGTTTGACTAATAACACAAATAAATTGAGGGATTTAGTGTAAACATCTCTGTTATTAACTCAAGAGATCACCATAGTTTGCTGAAACATTTAGTCAAGTGAGCAAAAGAGTTAAATCTTGGGGATCATGTAAAAAAAAAAAAATCTTTTACTTTGCCTCAAAAATGCTTGCGGCTCATTTATGATCCTGGAAATGTAATACTTTGACTCTATTTAAGATCAGGTTGCCAAAGAGTGGAGGAGAGATTTCGACAGGAGATGGGCTCTACTTAGTCCATTGTTAACGGTCGAGTATGTTTTAAATTGACATTATTTGAGGACAACCTGTTCTGACCTACTCAAACTACAATATTTTCCTATTTTTTTTTAAAGGAATTTAGCAGGACATGGTCAATATCTCAAATTCTAAAGGTCAAAATTGGTAATAAACTGAAAAAAAAAAAAAAAAAAACATTCAATATGCATTAAATGAATAAAAAATGTATTCATCCAACTAATAGACAAAATAAAATCAGACAGTCAGTGAACAGTCAGTAAGTGAAATTCAATTTTACTTCAAAAAAGCCATTTATTCATGTATTTTTCACATCACTTTCTTCATATTAAAGCACCTATCAATAATGTAAGACTTGTCCATATAAATTCTGTGTTCATACTAACCAGTCTGCTGTTTATCCAATTTGACAGAAACCTTCCCTCACTGTAACCATCACATATGTTGGATTTTTGATTTGTCTTACAGACTTTGCTGCCCCTTGATTAACCTATGGATGTGTATGCTGATCTCTGCCAATTATATGGGTAAGGTTTATGTTTTTTTTTTTTTTAACCAGTCCGTCTCTTAAATACCAAAATGTTAGTAAACATCCAATATATGACACAGACTTCTAATCAAAACATGCTCAAAGAAAACAGTGATGAAATATAACTGTTCAAATGCTATAGTTTGGTAATATTTTCACTAAAATTCAATGAAAACTTTAAGTGAATGTGTTAGTATTTGTTGTAACATAAGACATAAATCCTATTAAAGATAGTGACTTGCCAGTAAACTTGTGTAGGGGACTTTGACTTAACATTAAAGAGGTGAGCATTGTTCTCTCTTAAATACATGTATGATGGAAAATTTACATATATATTTCAGAGTTTCTAAGCAAAGGTTGTTGGATGGGGTACCTTGCAAAAAAGCCAAGGTTAAGAAAGTGCAGCAGTTGCACAGTTTCCTGCCAAATAATGAGATTTTGTAAACCTGAAGTAGGTTCAAATGAATTAAGTATAACTTTAACCAAGATTTAAGATGGTTTGTTTAACCTTTTATAGCTGTGTTTCTGTCATGTTTTTTTTCCCCAGTAATGACCTTGAAGGAGTGGGAAGTAAATAACTACATTATAGTATATATTTACATTTTCAGCACCTCATAGATTTTGTTAGGACCTTTGGAAAAGACAACTTGAAAGTTGATTTTCAAACGTTCTGGCTGTTACATTCATCACAAGCCAATCAGATTAACAAACTAGAAAAGCACTCAGAGAGCGCAGACCTCCGCCAAGGTGATCCGGATCAGTCCCAAAATTTAATCAGTTCTTCCATATTCCATTTCCAACAATTCCTGAAAATATCATCCAAATTCGTTCAGAAATTTTCAAGTTATTTTGAACACAAATAAACAAACAAACAGACAAACAGACAGACAGACGGATAAATGCCGGCAAACATAACCTCCTTGGCGGAGGTAAAAATCATTTGGCATCGTGGGTGGTACTGCTGCAGAGACATAAACAATGTAACACAAGCAAATTGGTAAATCAAAATAGTTGGGGGTAGTTGAGAGAAGAGCACATTGTCTTTTCTAACAAGATAGTTTTCAGTGTCTTTCTTTACTTTTCTTTATTGGCCTGTTCCTTCATATAACTGTTGCTAAAGTGGCATACATACTAATCTCATCGCAGGCTGCCCTTGTTTACAGCTTTGCAGTTGCTAAACCATGCTCATAGCTACCACCTCCTTGAAAAATGCTGGTTGGGATAATCATTTTCTGGATATGGGCAAGTGCATCTGCTTGAGGCTCTAAGATGGAATGGCCTTATGACCAACATGGAATCTGGTGAATCCAGCTGCCTTGCAGTGTTATTGTTCTGTTGCTTGGACTGAGTAACAATGGTATTAGCAAACTGTAGTAGAACAGCAAATCTGAAATTGCGGAAACCAGTAAACAAAACTGAATTTCCTGTAGTCAACTTTGTAAATAATCAAAATGCACTTTTACGAAAACAAAGTGTATCTGCAGAGGCAATTGTGAAATGAAATGGTGTTGGATGTCATTAGACTCAGAGTTATTCAGAGTCACTCAAATGCCACCCCCCCAGACTTCCAGTATGGTTAGCATCACTGATCCATGCTGCCAAAAGCAGGAAGAGTGATGTTGCCCGGCGGAAGAAAGTCTACAGGCTTCTGCAGAGGAAACTGGTCAGTTCTTTGTCTCTCTTTGAACCGGTAGGGTTATCTTTGCATTTTGTTGGAATGTTTTATTTTGGGTTTGCCGTCCACATTAGTCAGCAAGATAGGCAATAAATGGATTTCAGGCCAAGTCTCCCTTGCAATGAGCCTACCATTGCTTACAGTAGGGCTGCCATGGTATTGGATTTTCACCTCATGCTTACTTTTTTGATGTGTCAAATTAATCTACAGCCTTAATTTTGTTTCTGCATTGGCAAAGTACTCTTAAATTGGTGCATAGAGACCATAAATGTATGAAAAGATGGAATAGAAAATAATAAAAATAAAGTGATGGCAACCAAATATACTGTGTGTTCTGCAGTAATAATATCATTTCAAAAACAGAGACTGCATCTTTAAAAAAAAACCCACAGAGATGTTTCTATAAGTGTTTTTCAGTTAAAGTCAGATGTATCCAAAATCAATCTAATGCTTCAATTAGCTCCAAATTTTTTTTCAGCTGTTGTTCGAAAACACACAGTTTCCTGTTTTGGTTGTTTCAATGCTATTCAAAAATTACTGTGAAAATCTTTTTGGAGGTCTCATGTTTATCATTGACAGAGCTTTACATGCTAAAGTTAAGTAGCCACCTGTTGCTTCTTTTGTTTGTGCCTTCGTCCCTCCCATTAGGACTAAGGACTAAGACCTGAGGAGACAAAGTGCAGGGGAAAGGAAAAAGAAAAAAAGGGACATGAGATCCAGTCCTCTTAAGTGTCATCTAAAGGGACATTTGTTTTTGATGACAGCATCAGCTAATAATCAGTCAGTGGTCAGACTGTCATTAAATACTTTTGTCAAATATGCACTGCTTTCATTGTACTTAAGTACAGAAGAAAGTATTTTATCTGTTTATATGTTTGATTAGAAACTTTTTCAAAACTAACAACCTGCAGTCTGCTCAAAATCATGTCAGTACAGTTTTTTATTATTGAGAAATTTATTGGTTATTTCATTTGTGTTAATGGATAATTGTATTAGGAACGCTGTATTTAATAAACTCAGATAACTTTATAGTTGGCCCTTGGAATGGCAGGCTACCAGTCAATGGTGTACCCTGCCTCTTGCCCAGTGTCGACTGGGTAGACTTCAACCCCCAGTGACCACAAAAGGGATAAGCAGTGTAGATAATGGATGGATGGATGGAATTTTGCATTGTTGTAAAGACAGGAAATCATTGATATACATTAAGATAGACTCTCACACTCACTGTCTTTATACTCTCCATTTTCAAGTTAACCAATGTCAATAGCTGGCCTTGAAATTTTTTATGATGATGAAGGGAATGTTTGTGCTAACTTAAGATTTGAAATGTAAAGATAACTATTTTTTGGATGGTGAATTAAAAAAAAAACTTAGGAGACCCAGTGATTTACTCTCTTATATTATTTTTATTGAATGTATGCACAATATTTCATTCTCAGTACACATATCAAAACACGTTCTGGTTTATTTTAGATCATCACATACTGACTCTTTACAAACTGATGGATGACTACAATCTCTTCAGATCTGTTTCGGCATCCAATTTCTGTATAGCATATGTACAAAACTAAATCTTTCTCAATTTTTGAATTTTGTTGGTAAGAGGTTTCAGTGTAGGCCTCTGTGCTGCCAAATCCAGTCATTAAGTACTCCAACCGATCTAGATTTTTTTGAGGCCGATACTGATGCCGGTATTTGGCAGAAAAAAAAAACAAAAAAAAAAAACATATATATATATACATATATATATATATATATATATATATATATATATATATATATATATATATCAATATATATATATATATATATATATATATATATATATATATATATATATATATATATATTACCAATTAATTGACCGATAAATTTTAAAAAAATATAAAATGAATTTAAAAAAAAATGGTCCCTTAACACTTACAACAATTGATATATGAATTACAGGCAGAAAATTTTGCTGTTTTATAATATTTTGTTCTTAAGTATTTATTAAACTTTACAACAGAGAGGAATTTTCAAGTACAAAAACATGCAGAAAAGCATTTAACCTCAGGTTACTATATAACCTTAAAAAAGAGTCACTCTATATCTTATACTTCTTGTTGATGAAAATTAGAGGTAGGTTACAGTGGCACTGGTATATGAGGGTGCTGTGGGCGGAGCCCCATCTGAGCTGCGTGAGCCAAAAGAGATGTCTGCTGTCTACCTGCAAATTATTATCAAAATAAGGAAATCATGCTATTAAATTAATTATTCCATTAAACGTGTATCTTAGTCCATTAGCGATCTCTCCGCCCAGCCTCGGGTCGGAATCAGATCGTCTGTGCTGTCACGCATGCTCAGATCACAGTTTTGCATTAAAAAGTTAGCTTATCCTAGCCAAATAAAAAAAAAAAAACCTTAAGGGGTGCTTGCAACCAGTGCCCAAGCATTCCTAATTTGCATAACGTCAGCACGTTCACAACCAGATTGGTCACAAACAGACGCACAGCTACAAATGCTTCTGACGTAGCTGGCTAGGGAGAACATAACAGGAGAAGCAGCAGGTAAAAGAGCTCGGACCTCATCAGCCGAACATCATAATTAATCAGCAGTCCAAAGACAGTGGGCAACAATAAACTCGGTTTTACGCTTCTGACTTTTTTAAACAGGTTAAATGACCTCCTCCACGATGTATTAAGAGTGCAAAACAGAGAGGGTTTACTTTACACACGCAAACCTTTAGTAGGTCTGGCCCAATGCTTTCAATCCTGCTATATTGTGAGAAAGTGAGAAGCACACCTTAGAATAGGCCCTATATAATATAATAGTTTGCTTTTATGTAGGTGTTATGTTAATTTGCAAAGTTGCTATTAAATGAACACATATATTCATACAATATATTGCTTTTATATATTATTGTTAAGTCAAATATATTGGAAAGCTGACTCATGGCCATCTCCATATTGTATTAAATTGGTGCATTCATTTTTTAGGTTTGTGACACTATCTTAGGCCATGTAAAAGATTTTGCAGGGTAATAAATGTGATAATCTCAATTTTAGGCTTGAAAAAGTCTTAAATCTGTCAATATTCTGTAAAGTGGGCTTAAATTATGTATGTAAAATTACAGCTTCCTTTGTTGCCCCCTTTTTTGTTTACTTGTTAAACTAACTAGAACTAAATTAAAACACAAACAAATCTGTAAAACTTAATTTAAAATAAAACCAATTAAATTCTAAAAAGTATAATAACCCTGACACACACTCACTGACTCCATTATATATGATACATTTGTTCTTGATTGTTTGTGGGCTGTTCTGTGGCAATACAAAGCAATTCTGTGACTGCAATTTTCCATAGCCTACTTTTTCTGACTTTGTGTAGATCTTACATTTAATTCATAATTGTCTTAGAAAGGTCTTTAAAAGCCTTTAATTTGTTAAAACCTGCAGAAGCCCTGTTTTTGGTATATGTCTATTTTGGAGTTACAGCCCCCCCTGAAGAAAACTGCACGAGCTCCCACTGATAGGTTATAGTACAGGTAGAACAACTTTTAAAAAAGTTGTAAACAGGTGATTGTGAGAAGATAGCATCAAAAACACTAAGGCAACATTCTTTTCACAAGACTCTTTTATTTTTCTACTCTGCAACTTTCAAAAACAAAGAACTTTCAAGTACAAAACAAAACAGTGTGCAAATCTGCAGTGAATTCCTGAAAAATAAAATAAAAAATCTTATTTAAAATGTAAATATATAGATGAATTATGAACTCTATCTTGTCACATCTGCCTTTCAGTCCCAAAGTCCTCATTAGTGCAATCAAGAAGAAGGTTTTAGTGGAGGTAGAACCACTTTTTTAATGTAAACATGAGGTAATATGTGTGAGGAAATCAAAATATTTTGTGGGACACTGCACATATTGCACAAACTTCTTTGAACGGGCCTGATTTAAGTCCCCAGCTATGATGAAGGCTCCCTCCGGGTGAGTCTGGTGCAGCCGGCTGATAACATTGTGGAGCTCCTAGAGAGCTATGCTAACGCTATGTCCACATGGAGCGGCTAGTTAGCTCAACTGCTGCATCGGGGACAAGCGGGTGAAGCCAGGTACTGTAGTAATCATTGCAGAACAGTCACGAATGAACCAATCCCCTGCCATCAGAAGGTCCAATTCATCAGTTTTGTGAATGACAGATCTGGCATTGGTCAGGAAAATGCTCGGCAGTGCCGGAGGCTGCTTCTGTTGCCGAGCTAGCAGAGAACCCGGTGGTCTCTCCATGTCCAGCGGTATATTGTGCGACTGCTGAAAAGTGGCTCGTTATGTCGGACTTGCAGGCAAAGCCAACATCCAGCAACTCTGTGTGAGTGTAGGCAAGTTTTGCCCCATACACTTCATACCCTCCATCTCCCATACACAGAATCAATAGAGAGCTCAGAGCCGCTGCAACATCGCGCTGCCATATTTCTGACGTCATCATTCTGCGCAGGAATGTTTTGAAAAGGGCTATATAACGGTCAGGCCCTACTAAGTACTATTCAATTATTCGTAAAATTTCTTTTATGAAGTCTGTTCTCAACAGCCCTGCTCATCATAGGCCCTTAGGTCTCTGTCCCCTCTTCTCAATCTCCTGTCCTCAATATTGTGTCCTCAGAGAAACTTTAAGAGCTTTGGGACTGTCCTTGATGTGGTGTGTGAGGACCTGCATCAGATTCAACTGGGGATGAAGATATTTTCATTTAAGAGACTTAAAGTGCATTACATGTAAAAGTAGGTTTGGGTGTGGCAACTTAAGACAGATCTGGGCTTACCATGCCAAACATTATGGGGCTTTCTATTTAATCTTGGAAATCAAAACACCTGAGGTTAGGCATTCCTACCTGGGTGATTGTACAATCTTCAGGTGCTCAGCTTATAACTGCAATGTGTTTAACTGGAATGTGACATAATTCTAACCCTGACCCTGACATCAGAGCTCAGAGGGAAATAGAATGCACCATCATAATGCCAAACTCAACCACTTGGTGCAGTGCACCATACGATTTGTAAACATTTCTGAGATGGTTTACAGCTTCACTCTTGGTTTCAACATGGACTGTTTTCTTTTAGCCAACTTTTAGTCAGTGGTGACCGTAACAACAACACCTGTATCCCTTGCCAACAAAATCTCTATTTGAGTTCATTTTTCCTTTTGAAAATCAGTGTACCAGAGAAAAAACATCTAGAAGTACTTATAGTACAATTTACATCTCAAAATAGTTGTTGATTTTACAAATTGTGTATCTTTTGCACACTAAACTTTGTGTTTAAATAATCTAACTTTATTGAAATAGTTTTTCTTCTGCAAAACTATGTAGAAAAAATTAAGACCCTGGGGGTCATTTTGATTGCAACAACAAATTAACCAACTTAATGTCCTGATTTTTTCACAATAGTAGAAATAAATATAGCTTTAAGAAACAGCAAGAAAATTGTACAAATATTTAAAACCCATGATCCACAGCCTTGACCCTGAGAAGCATAAAAACACAAATGGAGAGATGAAAAAAAAACTGCTTGATTTCAAGTGTATCCTTGAATTACTACAATGAATCTATAAGCCTGTGGTAACCGCAGCCATTAGCTGTGCTTAAATCTTGACCAGTTGTCTGGTTATTTTGTTTCCTTATCATTTCCCTAAAAATGATTGCCCATTTTTATTTCAGATACTTAACAGGATTGGTGTGCAAAAGGGGGATCTGCATCAGCCTACTTATGTTTACCCTGAAGAAGTTAAGATGCTTTTGCGTACTGTCTTCTCACAGAACATCTGCGACTATCCTGACCCCTGCCATGATCAGGTGACTATTTTACAAACCCCTTCAACCTCTCTTTGTATAAAATCATTTCAGTTATGCAGGTTTTATCTGCTTAGCCAAAGATGACCATGTGCACCATGTGTAGAAAGTCCTTGTCTTTACAGATGAAATAGAATCAATTAGCTGTTATGCTAATAACCCAGTGTCTCTATTTCACATGATTTTTATTTTTTTCATAGAAAAGAATTATTGTTTGCCTTCCAAGTTGATGGGTTGATATAATTAATTTAAAACAAATTTAAAGTCTAAACATTTTCCAGTCTTGACAATATAATATTTACTCATGAAGTAATATAGTGTTTTTTAATTTTCTGAAAAGTAGCCATTTGGAGATGCAAGGTTTTTGTGCAACAACACCAAAATGTTGAATCTATTAAATGCTCTAAATTCAACATATAAATTACAAATCAATTTAATTTCTTGAACCACTAATCAGATACAACAGTTCTTTATACTTTATTTAGTGAAAATAAATATAAAAGTAGGTACAATGTAAATCTACAGTTCTGTTCCCAAAAGGTAAGCTATTAATTCAGTGTGAGCTACTTGTAAACCAACAAAGTAAAAAGATCATCATACTCACACACTTCGATGTGTTATGAACATTCTCTGTTCAAGGCTTCTTTCAGCTTTTTGTGGGGTTGATTGTGGTGTACTGATACGTTACCGCGTTGGTTTTGTTCCAGGTGGTATACATCACAGTGGATGATCTGCACTCCGTTCAAATCAGCTAAAGCATTACTGTTTGCTGTCCTTTTTTATATTTATATAAAACTTTGATTTTTTTTTTACTCAGCAGCTGTTCATGTTGTGTTTATTCTCCAATCTGTTTTGGCAATGTAACCTGCACATTTTAATGAAGTCCTTTTTGCACGCTGGTTGTGTTTATTTCTTCTTTACTCTGGGTAGTTCTTTGATTAATCAGCCTGCTGTTAATTCATTTAAAAACGTGATTTATTTTTTCTTGTAATTATAACTTCCTCACAGGGTAACACACATCGCTTTCAGATGAATGTTTCTGCTCATTATGTGTTAGTTTTTAGTTAACAGTCCCTATTTAAAAAATAGTTTAAAATGATTGACTTGCAACTGCATTAATAGCTTGCTCAATTTACTTGGCTTATTTTCTCTAAGGGGGGAAGTTTGCCGCCCAGGTTATCACAATTAATGTATGCAATAAAGGATGTTTGAACAACGCTAAAAAGGCCCGGGAGTCTCTTGGTTTGATGAATGCAAGAAAGAAGGTGCTGGGACGTGAAGCACAGCATTGTAAAAAAAAACTGGGGAGCACATGTTTGGTGATCCACTTGAGTGTTTATTCAAGTTCAATCAAGACAAATACTGAAGTTGATAGGAGGCAGAGGTTGGGCTCAGAAAAGCCATAGAGTAGCCTAGGGTTCAGTAAATCAGACATACCCTGAAAAATTGACTGAGCCTATACTGACTGATTCAGCAATCTAGAAAAAAATAGAATGTCTTTTTTCACTGCTCCTTTCATGACTTGCAGGGAGCGTGGTGGAATTGAAGCCCATTATATGTCACACCTGAGCTCTTGTATATACCTTGTCTTCTTCAGAGGGATTTCAAATTTAAATGTAGTTCATTGAAATTCTTTGTTTATAAACTTTCAGGACATGTTAAACTTGATGACCACTTTTCATTAATAAGTGGAATGCCTTGCACAAACTAATGATTGCAGTGAGTAGAAGTACATTAGTTTTTAGCAGTTTAAATGTTGGCCAATTTAACACCTACAAAGTTTGCTGAGAGAACAAGGTTTTTTTTTAATTCATAATAACTTTCAGATCACTGAGTCTGTTTACGTAATTTTGAAGACTGCTGCAAAACTGTTGGCTAGAACTACCAGGAATGGTTGTGACTTAAGAAAAAAAACAGTGCCAGCAGCACTCATGCAGCCCCAGACCAAAACACTCCCACTCCCATGCATCACTGTAGGCAAGGCACACTTGTCTTTGTACTCCTCACCTGGTTGCTGCCACACATGCTTGACACCATCTGAACCAATAAAGTTTATGTTGGTCTCATCAGGCCACAGGACATGGTTCCAGTAATCCATGTCCTTAGTCTGCTTGTCTTCAGTAATCTGTTTGTGAACTTTCTTTAGCATCATTTTCAGAAGAGACCTCCTACTGGGATGACAGCCATGCAGACTGATATGATGCAGTGTGCTGCGTATGGTCTGAGCACTAACAGGCTGACCCCCCACCCCTTCAACCTCTGCAGCAGTACTGGCAGCACTCATACGTAGGGTTGTAACGATACTAAAATTTCCAATTCGATTTCGATACCCAAGAAGATATTCAATACCATTTTCGATACCACAGGGATAAAAAATGACAAATACTTAAAAAGGCATTAAAAACATTTTTATTAACATGAAAAACAGAACCGCAGATAAATAATCAATTAAATAAAATAATCAGAAAATGAAAAAAATAAAACAACAAAAAACAAGACAAGACTTCCCTTGAAGCTGCTGCATGAGTGTTTGTTTTGTTGTATTGTACAACAGTTTCTTGATGGAAGAACATACTGTGGATTTAGCTGCATGAGAAGTTGTTGGAACCCAGGTTTCTCCACTGTGTAGATGGGTACTTGATCTTCACAGATGTACTCTGCAACAGCATTGGTAGAGTTGGCTGTGATTTCTTAGGTTTAGTGGCAGGTCGACTTCTCTCTGCTTCAGTCTGCATCTTTACTAGAAGAAAACACATTTGAGTCATGTTAGTGAGCTAAAGGCGGCTAATGGCTAAAAACAAAAAAACAACTTCCATTGAGCAGCAAGCTAAACGTGGCTAGCGCGGACTACAGTAGCGTGCTAGCTGCGGCTCATTGCTAATAACAAAACAACCAACATTCATTGAACAGCAAGCTAAAAGAGGCTAGCGCGGACTAGAGTGGCGCGCTAGCCGCAGCTAAAAGCTAATAACAAAACAACCAACATTCATTGAGCAGTAAGCTAATCGCTGCTAACGCAGACTACAGTTTCAAGGTAAATTACAAGGTAAATGATGAACGGGAGGTTTACTAACCTGTCAGAATTTGTCATGAATGCCAGGGTGCCAGTCCTTTAGGTGTTTTGCCAAATTAGTTGTGCTACTCGCAGCAGTAATACGTAGGACAGCAAGCAGGGTTGCAGTGAGGGCTCTCCCGACTGCCGGATGCTGTCTATCTGCGTGCTGCGCTGCCTGCAGAGTGCAAGTGGCAGACGCTTCAGGCACTGCTGACGCGTGCACCGTAGTATCGAAACCATGGCAAATTAGTATCATATTCGGATACGCCCTTTGAGTATTGATACTATTTGGAGCATCGATATTTTTGACAACCCTACTCATACGTCTGTCTCCCAAAGACAACCTCTGGATATGATGCTGAGCACATGCACTCAAGTTCTTTGGTAGACCATCGCGAGGCCTGTTCTAGGTGGAACCTGTCCTGTCATGACCCCAAAACACACCTTCAAGACGGCCACTGCCTTGTTAAAGAAGCTGAGGGTAAAGGTGATGGACTGATCAAGCGTGTCTCCAGACCTGAACCATAATGAGCATCTGTGGGGCATCCTCAAACGGAAGGCGAAGGAGCACAAGGTCTCTAACATCCACCAGCTCTGTGATGTCATCATGGGGGAGTGGAAAAGGATTCCAGTGGCAACCTGTGAAGCTCTGGTGAACTCCATGCACTGCCATAACCCTCCAAGAGGGTTAAGGCAGTGCTGAAAAATAGTGGTGGCCACACAAAATATAGACACATTGGGCCCAGTTCGGGCACTTTCATATAGGGGTGTACTCACTTTTGTTGCCAGCAGTTTAGACATTAATGGCTGTGTGTTGAGTTATTTTGAGGGGACAGTAAATTAACACTGCTATACAAGCTGTACACTCACCACTGTATATTGTATCAAAGCATAATTTCCTCACTGTTGTCCCATGAAAAGATATAATAATATATTTGCAGAAATGTGAGGGGTGTGCTCACTTTTGTGAGATACTGTATGTTTTTTGTAAGTTTATAGGTGATATGACAGTTTTATGAGACAATTTTGCTGTAAGGTTTTAAATGTCTGCAGTTTTAAGTTTAACAGGATTTTTTTGAAATCCTGCTAGACTGTTTCCTATGAAACAGGATTTTTTGGTTACTTTTAGCTGATTTTTCAGTCCAGCCCCAGTCACAGACAGTCATTTGTTTTTTTTTTTTGTTTTTTTATTGAAGTCAGCTTTGGTTTTGAAAATACATTTCTCTTTCCAGATCCACCTTGCCAATATATATTCATAAAGCCTTAAACAAAACATGTTTTAAGATTTCAGCTTATAGTTTTGGAGCCCTGTAGCTGATAGTTTTGGAGCTCTATGGTAGGAGAAATTTCTGAAAATCAAACAAAATAAATTAATGAGGCCTGTGTTTGTCTTTTTTCTTGAATTTTAAATTCAAATTCTTTTCAATTGTGGAGGATGTTATAAAATAATTAAAAAGAGCAAAATAAACCAGAACAAACAGAAAACAGCCACATCTGCTCAAACTTTTAATCTTTTAAAAACAACCAACCAAACTAACATAAACTCTCAGAGAGGGATGATATTTATTTTTATTAGTTGTAAGAATTATTTTTAATTTAAGAAACAATAAAAATTTCGTATTTTTAAGTCAAAGGAAATAAGGCCCTCCAGGGTACCTGATGCCGGTCTGTGCTCATCCCCATTCTTGGACTTAACTCTCTGAACAAATGTGGAGTCATGTATCCAAGAAACAGTCTTGAGAATTGGATAAGATTATAAGCACATACCTGCAGCCAGCTAAATACCTTAACCTAACAATAGCTGTTTAAAAAACAAAAACACATTTTGAATCAAGTTATTTTAAAACAATTTTTTATTTTGTTGGCGTTGCTCTACAAAATGAAACAAAACGAGTATCAAAAGGTTTTAAAAATAAATGTTATGTGTGACCAACTGCTTTTACAAGCATGCATCATTGCATGGAGTGTTGATGGATCAGTTGTGATGAATGTAGCCTGCTGTTGAGAGAATATTACGATTGTTATGAAAAAATAACCAGACTGTTGAGAAGAAAACTTGTTGCACCTTATTAGTAGAGGAACTATCCACCCAAGAAGACTTTAAGCTTTTAGATACCCGAGGTAGGCTATAACAGGGAACAATATATTTTATATACATATTTCTGATATCCCTGTCTCATATATGCTCAACTAATTTATTAGATCACCACCCAATTTAAGCTTTGGTAATAACTCAAATCATTTTTGCTCTGTGGTTGCATTTATTTATTTTATTATTATTTATTGTTTATGTATTTATGTAATGACCTGAATGAACTTTGTTGCTTTGGAAGACAATGGGGCAGCCCCGGAACCATCCCCCATGATGACTCCACTCACCAAATCATGACTCCAACCCTCACCTCCCCCGACCATGACCCAGCAGGGGCTCTGGACTCACAGGGGTCATGTTAATAAGGTCTTTACTCTCCGTTTCCAGCCGTTTTCGTTGTCATGGCCCTGTTTACACGGAGATGCTCTCACCTGAAACGAAAAGGTTTTTCCTTTGCGTCTTCAAAAACAATCTGCATTCAGACAGAGACTGGAGAACAACTGAAAACGCTGTAGCGTGCATGCCAGTCCAGTAGATGGCGATGTAGGTTTGCAGAGGAACAGCGCTGTTAAAACACACGTACGAAGAAGAAAAACTTTTCACAAACAACAATGGCAAGTGGACGCAGGAAGATGCAGGAGTTTCTTGTCTGGACAACAAATCTGTCGGGACAACAAATCTGTCTGGATAGTTTTGTCTGGATAACAAACCGAGCACGGTAAGCATCACACATGTTACTTTGTAGACGGCAGAAGCTGTTGTTGTTCCTGGTATGTGCGTGCAGCCTTCATGTGAAAGAGTACTGCACATGCGTAGAGGTCAGCGTTTCCCCCTGAAACGATGAATCCTGTTTACATGGAGCCAGGTGGCGATGTGTTTTGAAAACTCTCCGCCTTGGACCCTGGTTTCAAAAGTTTGCGGATTCAAGCACTCCGGGCACTGGTCTCATGTAAACGGGAGGCTAAAACGCAATCAAAACTCTTAGGATACGGCTGAAAACGGAGTTGTGTAAACAGGGCCTGAGAGGCAAAACCCCTGCTGCTGACCAGACTGTCTTCCCCTCCACCTTGAAGCACTGTGCTTGCTGATCAGCTGTCTCCAGTCTTCACAGACATTTTTAACACCTCGCTGGAAACATGCCATGGAACTGCTTGCCTCAAGACCTCCACCATCATCCCAGTTCGCAAAAAATCAAGGTACTCAGGACTGAATGACTACAGACCTGTTACCCTGTTGTCTGTGGTGTTGAAGTCTTTTGAATACCTTGTGCTGTCCTGCCACAGATCCATCACAGATCCTCTCCTGGATCCCCTGCAGTTTGCCTACGGAGCCAACAGGTCTGTGGATGATGCTGTTAACCTGGCCTTTCACTTCATCCTGGAGCATCTGGACACAGCAGCAGCCTTTGTCAGGGTCCTGTTTGTGGATTTCAGCTCTGCTTTCAACACAGTAATTCCAGATCTGCTCCAGCACAAGCTCTCCGACCTATACATGACTGACTCCACCTGCAGGTGGATCACAGACTTGTCTGATAGGAAGCAGCAGGTGAAGCTGGGAAAACACATCTCTGACAGCAGAACCATCAGCACCGGTTCCTCTCAAGGCTTCGTTCATTTCCCTCTGCTCTTCTCCCTGTACACCAGCAAGTTGGTCAAGCTCCTCAAGTTTGCAGAAGACACCCTCATAGGACTCATTTCTAGGGGGGATGAATGATCTTATCTTGATATTAGATTCAATCAGCTTATCTAACTTCATGCTGTTGATCCAGGAGTAACCCTGGCAAACTGGTTGGTTTCTGATAAGAAACGTGTTCATAACCCATATTGGTAAGTAGGGTGGCTTGACTAATATGACTTTTTAAAAGCATTTTAAAATTCTTTTATAATGACCTTTATTTTCTTATTTGTAGAATGCGGCTGCTGCTGTTTTTGCCCCTGGTCCCCTGTTTTCCCCCTTTTAGTGGTTGTTTTTGGTTGATTCCTTAAGTGTACTCCTTGGGTTTCATTTGTTAGGTTATTCTGTTTTGTTCTTTTCTTTAAAGGTCCCATATTTTGCTCCTTTTCTGCAGTTTAACATGGATCCTTGATGTCTTCATGAAACGTTAGTGACATGCTTTGGTCCGAAAAGCCATGCTCACATAGCCCCTCTGTTCGAAACGGCTGGCTTTGAGGGCGGTCACCTTCATATGCTAATGAGCCAGAGCAGCGTACATACAGGCAATTCACAATAGATCTCCTGCATAACTCGAGCGAAGCCGGTGCTCCAGCCATGTGCCGCTTACAATCTGAACACATATGAACCATTAACTTTTGCCGGTTACCACACACACAGTTACAACAGCGAAGCTGGTCCCTCCAAACATCACAGGCTAATGCACAACATGCTAACCGCAGTAGGACAGCTGCAAATTAGCCTACCTTCCGGGCTAACATTAGCACAAACTGAGGCGTAATTGGGTGGTTAAAGGACTGATTATAGTCAGCCAACTGTTAAACTTTTCTTCATGAACACACACGAACCCTTAATTCATGCTGGTGACCAGATAACAGGAAGCTGATTACCCCAAACATCCCGGGCAAACGCACAACATGCTAACCTAGCCTACCTTCCAATCAATCAATCAATCTTTATTTGTATAGCACCAATTCATAACAAGTGTTATCTCGTGACACTTTACAATAAAGCAGGCTGAAGACAAACTCCTCATTTTATGGATACACATATATTCATAGATACATATATACATATATCAACACGTACATATGTGGCAACTCGAGGGTGAAATAGGGCAAATTTCAAATTGGTTTGAGAAGATAATTTGTCTTTGATTATTTTTAGAAAACCAACAACGGCACTTGGGGAATTTTGCCCAAAGAATTAGTTAGAAGATCTATTTGAAGGCACTCAGGCTCATTTACCCTTTAAGGAGCAGGAGACGTAGTTCAAAAGTTACAAATAATCATTTTATTTAAACAAAACAGCAATCAATAAAAAAATACCACAAACACACCAGGGAAGGGGAGACCTTTTTCAGGAGCTGAGGTTTACCAACGGTGCAGGGGTCAAGGAACAGGATAGGGGGATCCCAAGGGAGAAAAGCACCCCAATCACACGTGGCAATCACACGAACACTCACACGGTGAAATAACTAAGGACCAGGGTTACACAGCACACAGTTAGAGGGAACCACCACCAGGACACCAGGGACCACCACCATCGGCTCTCATCAACTGAAAAAGGACAAAAAAGGGGATTAGTGGGTTACACTCAAAAGAAAACAACAAAAATACAAGCCCAAAATAATAGCCAATTATACTAAGCAATATAAGTGGCAGCCACCAATTAACTTAATAAATCAGAACATATGCTGCCAAACCAACCAAAACCCTTGAGTAAACCAAAAAGAATAAACTAAGACCTATGCTTGAATAAGAAAACAAAATGTTTCTTAACTAATTAAGGACACAGATTAAACAAAAGAAAGAGTAATTATCTAATTAAAGAGGGAAGAAAAATAAAGGTTTAAAGGGATATGAAATAATTCAAATGTAATTCACAGAAACAAATTTAACCCAAAAAATGTTCTCTGAACTCAAAGCAAACAAAGCACCCCACAAATGTAAGCAACAGATATAAGGAAAAGAAATTAGAAAACCCATGGGGTGGGGGGTGGGGTGGGGGGACAAAAAAAGGAGGAATAAATTAACTAAGGTGTAAAGTAACCTCACAGTCAATCCAGTCACTCAATAAAATCAGTCCTTAACATGCAGGCTGATAAAAGGTCAGCACATATGTTAAATGAATAAGATGGTCCGGTCCAGCCTGCCAGGCACACAGTTTATTCCCTGCTCATGTTCCTCTGTGCAGCGACAGGCTCCACACTGTCGGCGTAGGGACAGCAGAGAAACAGCAAGGCAGCAGCTTCAGCCGAGCGGAGCAGCAGAGGCATTAGAGCCGCAGAAGGGCAGAGACAGGGAGACACAGACACAAACACAGGATAACAGTGGCAAGGCAGCTAAAGCAGGCAGCGAAGAGAAGTAGCACAGACCGAGGTAAAGCAGAGGAAAGCAGCATCAAAGCTGTGATTTCCTTACGTTAATCTTAACACCACTGGAGTTCCCCAGGGAGACACCCGGTCCACACAGCCTCTGTCACAAATAAAATCAACGTATTAATTTTAGAGAAGCAGAGGATGAGGGTACAGACTTGTCATAAGGCACACATACCGATCAGGCCACGTGAGAGACCACCCACGAGGGAGAGGAGCAAGAGGAGCATAGCCTAAACTTGCCAGCAACGACAGCAATCAATGCACACCAGCCGACATGAGAGCGAACGACAGTTACCCTTGCACCTAAAACCAAGCCGAATTACAGGCAGATCAGCATGATAATCAACCATTTCATGTTGTTAGCAGCCACTGCTAGCTTACCTGCATCGGTAAAAACGTGAGGAGAGAGGCAAGGCGACCCGGAAGTGATGGGAACAGCCCGAGCAAGAGGGAGAGGGAGGCTGCCACTAATCCCTGTTATAGAGTGTCCCCGTCAGGTCATTGGCTGACAGGGACCCCAAGTAAGTAGAAAAACACAGCTCATATAAGAGCAAGGATGAGACACATCATCCTGGTGCACATATATATACAAATATATACATCCAACACCCAACATGAATCCTTATAGCTAATCATGAATCCCTCCATTATGGCGGCAAGAAAAAACCTGTTAAGCAGCAGGAAATCTTTAATGTGGATCACAGTTTCATGATGAACGGCAAATCTACACAATGTTGTGTTGGGTGTGTGGGAAGGGAAGGTAAGCAGAGACAAGTGGACTAAAGTAAGAACTAAAGTTAGTGACAGCTTCATGGATTAATCATAGACCTGTCGTTGTCATATTTGTTTCTGCTGAAAACAAATTTATTAGAGGTTAGCCTCTTGAGGTACAACATCTCGTTTTCAGGAGGGTTCTCGTGTCTGTATGATTGTGGCGATAATTTTTAGAAGTATAATCAATAATAGTTATACTGAAAATAAGAATTTATTGTAGTGACAAACTCATGGGTGCCCAGACCACAAACGTGTCCCTACCATATTTGTCTCCGGTAAGTATAAATGTATTAAAGGTAGGCCTCTTGAGATTTGACATCCCATTTTCAAGAGGGACCTCATGCCTATGTGCTGCTAAAGATAGTTACTTTAGATGTATCAACCATGGATAGAGAGATCATGCTAATGTCTACATTAACAGCTATAATGATTATGAACTGAAATGGGGCTAAAGAAAAGGCCAAATATGTCTTATGTCTGTAATTGTAGTTATTGAGGCTTCTTGACTCCACAGCAGCAGGCAGTCTCCACCAAGGGTCCCAGGCCACCTACAAGACAAGAGCCACAGACGAGTACAGGAGCAAACAGAAAGGGGCAGAGGCATATATGGAGAGAGCGTGAGAGAGAGAGAGGGATAGAGCCCAGTGTGCCAGATCTCCTCTTCAGTCTAGTATAGACTATGAGCTGGTCCCTAAATTAAAGCTTTATCAAACAGGAATGTTTTAAGTCTAACCTTAAAGGTAGAGAGGGTGTCTGCCTCCCGAACTGTGGTGGGTAAATGGTTCCAGAGAAGAGGAGCCTGATAACTGAAGGCTCTACCTCCCATACTACTTCTAGAGGCTGACGGTACCATGAGCAGGCCAGAATTTATGGAGCGTATTGTTTTAGAGGGGTTGTACGGCACTACAAGCTCTAAGATAAATTGGTGCCTGTCCACTGAGAGCTTTATAGGTGAGAAGAATAATCTTGAATTCTATTCTATATTTTATGGGAAGCCAATGCAGAGAAGCTAATCCAGGAGTAATGTGGTCTCTTCTCCTAGTTCTAGTCAGTACTCGTGCTGCAGCATTTTGAACCAGCTTAAGTGTCTTAAGCGACTTGCTGGGACAGCCTGAAAAAAGAGAATTACAATAGTCCAGTCTAAAGGTAACAAAAACATGGACAAGCTTTTCAGCATCGCTCTGAGACTGGATAGGCCTGATTTTAGCAATGTTACGAAGATGAAAGAAGGCTCTTCTTGAAATTTGTTTTATGTGAGAGTTAAAGGATAAATTCTGATCAAATAGAACCCCATGATTTCTAACAGTTGTGCTTGGTGTCAGGCTAATGCCATCTAGGGCAGTTAAATAATTAGAAAAAGGTTTCTCTTAGGTGTAGGAGGCCCAGCACAATGACCTCTGTCTTGTCTGAGTTAAGAAGAAGAAAATTTCTGACCATCCAGGTCCTAATGTCCTTTAGACACGCATCTAATTTAGGTACCTGATTTGTCTCACCTGGCTTCATTGATACGTACAGTTGAGCATCATCAGTGTAACAATGAAAATTAACGGAGTATTTCCTCATGATATCACTGAGGGGAAGCATATACATGGAGAAAAGAATTGGATCTGTCACAGAGCCTTGAGGAACTCCGTAACTTACTTTAGTGTACACAGAAGACTTATTGTTCACGCTTACAAACTGGTATCTATCAGATAAGTAGGACTTAAACCAATTTAGGGCAGTCCCTGTAATCCTAAGTAATACCTCTAATCTCTGTATAATTACATTATGATCAATGGTGTCCTGCTGCTGATGTCATCAACATGATGACATAACCGTGACACACCAGAGGAAAAAAAACAACCACGCAGCTCGTCTGCTGCCAATTAGACCTGGGTCTGCTAGCAGGGGGAAAGGAGTCACTTGCCAATTGTTAGCGGGTTGACCTGCATTGAAAAAAAACGTGTTGACCGCTTTAGTCACCAATTATCAGAGTTTGTTCCCTGGCAGGCGCGTCACCATCACCTCGGGGAGAAAACCTGTTCGAAACGTGCACTGCATGGTGGGGTACCGAGTGGGTCTTCAACTTACAGCTATGCTTGCCACGGACGGTGACCCAGTCATTACAAGCAGCAATTATGCTAAGCTAATGCTAGCACAGCCCGCACCGGCTACGTCCTGTTGGTTATGGCTAGCTACGGCTGCATAAGAGGGTTTAGGTTCAGAGGTGCGGAGCCGCTTCTCCAGATCAGTGGCAAACTAAGAACATGCTATACTTTAGACAGTTACCATTATTGCTAAAGGAGGACGTGGAGTAGCTAAACATCTGACACATAGAGCAGGAGAGAACAGAAGAGGAGAGAGAATGCATACTTAACAGCTAAATGCTAGGCTAGGCTAAACTAGGCTATGAGCAGAACAGAATCAAACTGCATAACACTGCCTCTGAGAAGTGAGAGTGCTTTTTATAAACCTTAGTACGTTCGATCGAACGTTAACCAAACAAAACAAGTGTTTCAAAGCTTAAAATATCAAATATTAAGCAGCAACATTAGCAGAAACTGAGGGGTAGTTGGGTGGGTAAAGGACTGGTTATATTTAGCCAACTGTTAAACTCCTTTTGACTAATGTAGGAATGTTCATACTTTGAAGTTTACCCTTCAGACTTTCAACAACATGAACATTGACAAACATTTGAAGTTACCCCTGCTGTTAGCATTAGCTCATAGCAATGAGCAAAATAAATTCTACACAGCATTAAAATACTCACATTTCCATCGTCATGGATGGCGGCGGATTTTTGGTGAGCTGAGCCCTGATTCAGGACAAGTCTAGTTGCCAGTCCTGTGTTGAACTGACTGAAGTTGAAGAAGCAGTCGGACGTGAAGTAACTGGCACACGCGTACAGGTTTTAGCCAACTGTAGCTGGCTCATTCCCTTCAAAAATAAAATTAATCCACTTGGCCCTTTGGTCCTCCAAGGCTGGTGGCTATATGTGAAGACATATGTGGCTGTTTACAGCCAACAACCGCATGGTGATAGCTTCTGAGCTTAGGCATGCTGAACAGTGATCTCTCGCTAAGAATATGAAGAACATGGCGGCACCATTCACAGAAGTCTCTCCAGCGGGGGGGGGGGGGGGGGGGATATTCAGGTAGACCAATCAGCTGAGATATGCAAATCAAAAAATATCCTGTTCCGTAACAGTCTATCCACAGACTCAACAGCTCGCCGAATGCCATGAGTTTACATTTGTGCAGCCTGCTAAATGCAGGTTTTGTTGTCTACTATCACATTTAGGGCTGGAAGGAACACCAAATACCCAGAAATGTGTTCAGAAGCCTTAAAAAAGTAGTTTTTGCATAATATGTCCCCTTATAGAGTTGGCGTAAGTTAGTTGGGAGGCTAGGCACCCAGGTTGAGGGCCTTGGCACTGACTGCATCTCAGCTAAGAGCGTCAACTCCACTTTTGGGTTTATTTTCAGTTAAGGCAGTAGCTGCATTTTAAGTTAACGTTTTTAGACTTTATCCTAGGCAGCTTTTAAAGCACTTGTTACAATAAAGAATCATTTTAATTCACATCATTAGTTGAGTGTTAATATTTTTTCCTTTCACAGCTGCATTCCTTTCATTGCCTTTTTTTCCCATTGATTATTTAAAATATCACATTTTGGAACCCCGGCTCGTGACTTTGATGTTGAGTTTGTTCAAGGTTTAATGCTAATTTCTTCCTGGGTTGTAAATCCCTACGAGGTGTTGATGGTACTTCCCCTTATCTACACTGAAACATTGCTTTGCCATACACAACACAGCATAACCAAAAGTCCCCCTAAATAGACAGCACAACAAGGTCACATGATCAAATCAGAAAGAGAACCAAATACAATGCAACCACAATAAAACAACCAAAAGCAGATGATAAATTGAAATTTTGTTGACATTATAGACTGGAGATAATGAAATTCCTAAATAGAATGGTACAGGAATGAGTCAAAAAATGTGGTAGTGAGTTAGCATTTAGCACTTCCTGGGTCCCAGCCAGAGCAGGGACCCAGGAAGTGGGTCCCACAGAGAGACCACCCTCTTGGGTGGTCTCTCTGTGGGATGAAGAATATCTGTTTTGGATAAATACCTGATGTAAGGTTTGCGGTGAACACACACATGAGATTTCAGTGTTTAAAGGGGACATATCATGCTATTTTCCATGTCATTATGCCAATCTGGGATGCATTTGGAGTACTTCTGTATGATTTGCAGGTCCTTCCTCGCCTCAAAATCGCGTTTACAAAAGCCTCTCTCTAGCCGCTTTTCAGGCTCTCCCTCAAAATGCTCTGATTCAGACACAGTACACGTGAGAACCGAGACCATGTGTGCTCTGTCCTCTGTTTGGCCAGTTCTGTGAGGGCTGAGCCGGAGATGAAGCGGAGGGGGTGCCAAGGCCACGCGGAGGCGTGAGATACGGAAGTGCATTGTTTACTAGCCCCGGCTGTCCGCGGATCGTTGTATAGACTTTGCAGTTAACATTAAACTTTTGTTTGGCCTTTATTACATGATTAAAATGGCTACTTATGAGATTCGCCGATCGATCATACACATCTCCATGAATACAGATGAGTTTTTAAGTAGAAAAAAGCCAACATTAGTTATGTGAAACAGCGAGTCAAATCGCTAACAATAGCTTCCAATTACTTTCAGCAGCTGAGGGAGGTGTGCGGACCTTTTCAAAGACATGTTCATCATAATAATTAAAAGATAGGTATTTAAGTAACAAAGGATGAAGCACTGTTTGTGAGTTTTGCTTTTTTAGCTACCGTGTGGTCGTAAAAGAGTTCTACAAGTCTAAATTTACACAACACAGCTGACGCTAACGCTAACTAGCTTAGCATTAGCTCGACATTACATCATGGCTTTATTTACATTACTTCCTCTGATTACATTACTTACCGCTTCTGGTTCCGGGGCTCTGTGGACAGTCTTTATGTAGGGAACTGCTCCTTGTTTGAGCAGCAGTTGAGATGCAAATCCTGCATCAAACTGCCCTCTGGGGTAAAATGATGAGCACACAGAAACAGCTGAGACAGCGGCATTACCGAGGAAACAAAGCCTGCCCACTGCTTTCTGGTGTCTTCATTCTTTGGAAGTGAAAATAGTTGTGATTTTGATCCACAACCAAAAAAACACAGATACCCTTCCCAGACATGTCATCTCTCAAGTATATAGCTCAGGGGAACAACAGAAAACAAACACTGAAACTACTACTGAAACTGCTGGTCCTGGAGAGAATATCAAAGGCTTAGCTTGGTGGGCATGTCTTAGCTGCAGCTCGGTGCTTTAGGCATTACCGGGGAGGAGCTGCTTTCTCAGGCTCGTCCAATGAATAGAGACTGAAAATACCTGACATCAGGTTGCGGGAAATCTCGCAAAGATCTCGCTATGAGACGTTTTCAGGGGTGGAAATCTCGCTCCAGGATATCGGGGACAGGAGCAGATCTCATGTTGTGGGATTTTCTGGAGGTGTAGAGTCGGCAATTCAGTAAACAACATTATTTGTAAGTATTAAATCTTGTTTCTGCATGATATGACCCCTTTAATGGAAAATCATCTGTTGCCTGCTATTGAATCTTAAACCATGTGTTTAAGCTTTAAACACACAGCTTTTTAAGATAAAAAGCTGTGTGTTTAAAATGATAATTGCTAACTACTTACTAGGACCACAAAAATGATCAGAGACACGACGGTGAACATTTCTGATAATTTTTTACTTTTTATTCATACACTATTGCCCCAGCCATGAGGACCAAAACGATAAGGCCACTATAATGAGAGGTTACAATAAGAAGTTTTACATTGGAAATATTGTAGCTGCTTCTAAGTCAAACTGCCATGTTGTATTTGGTGAATGGACTTAAGCTTTTACAGGGTTTTTCTAGACTTTGACTGCTCAAAGCATCTTTACACCACTTAGGTCACAGTCATCTACCCATTCTCACCCAATTACTCACTGATGGCTGGAGTTTCTATGTTACCTATTAGTATCAACTTACACATTCGCGCCCTTTCATACCTATTTACACACCACTGATGCAGCAGTGGGAACAACTTGGGGTTAAGTGTCTTGCCTAAGGACAAATCACCATGTAACACTGGAGCTGGGCTCAAACCTGACGTGTGCCCATAGTAGCTTAACAGCTTTTTACACTTGCTCACCCTGTTTAAGCTTAAAACATTGTGAAAAGTAGGTTAAGATTATCACAAAGAGCAGAACATGTAAGTTTAATAATTTTTGGTCCGCTACAGAGCTTATCAGCAATGATCCAGAGCAGTGAAAAAAAAGGCCATTGGCTTTAGGCTTGCAGTCAGGAGAACCTGCGGGATGCTAACTTCTGCATTGGTCTACATAAATACCTCATCCCTACACCACTCTGACTACAGTTGTACATTGAAAATGTTCTGAAACTGTTGGACTATTTGCTTCACTTGTGAACACCTGAGCCTTTTTTGGATGCTCATTTTATGCCCTATCATGGAAAATGGTAATTGGGCTTGAGCTTATATAGTACTTTCCTAGTCTCTTTGACCACTCAAAGCAGCTTGACACCTCACATTCACTCACTGATGGTTGGAATTGCAGTGTCAGTTGTTCATTAGTATCAACTAACAAATTCATACCCATTTACACACCACTGACGCAGCAGTACCAGCTCCACTAGTTTTCTGTTAGGGGCTGGAGACAGAAGAGGGTGAAGTGACGTACTTCATGAGAAGATAACAGTCTTCAGAAGGTATAAATAACATGGATCGAGAAGTGGGGTCCTCACTTAAGAATCATAGTCATCTAAAAACAAACCTTTGGAATTTGGGTCTCAATTTTGGTCTGTACTCCATGTGTTTAAGTGGGTACATTTTCAAATCTATCTAATTGTTCAGATTTAGTTTTTAGTTCCCCACCATAAAACAGCCCAAAAAATAATTTTGCAGAAAAATATTTAAATAAAACTATCCCTTCCATGAACTGCGTGACCTTGACTAACAGTCATGGATGACCTGCAGCCGTTGACCTACTTGACTACAAGTGCTTTATCCTACATCAACAATCAACAGAAATGACATAATTAAAAACAACATAAAAGAACCCCTTCTAGCTAGAGCTAGAAGAGATCCTTGCCCGAAGAGCAAGGACCCTATTGTTCCTATAGCGTTTTTTTCTTTCTTTCTTATTATTTCGTCTACGGTCGCGAAAAACCTAAATTTGACCCCCTAAACATGCTCAAAAACTCACAAAAATTGGCACACACCTCAGATTTGGCGAAAAATTCGATGCAATGAAAAAATGTACCCCCAACATGCCAAAATGTGCTCTCTAGTGCCACCTAGGTACACTAAAACGACCCTCAAGGGCAGTAGGAATGTTGTAGAGAAATCAAACCAATGCCAAAACGTTCATCTCATCGAGACCCTCCTCCTCGGCTGTAAATGGCATCAGCTTGAAACACGGGCAAATGACAGAGTAGACCATGCTGATCAAAAGTTCTCAAGGAATTTGTTGCTTCTCAAACGGTTTCCGAATGACAAGTCCTCAAAGTTGGTGAACCCCGAAGAAGCCCTCCCTGCTCCTCCCATTCAAATGAATGTGGTGAAGTAGACACAGCTCCACACAACCTGTGGAAGTTAGACGTCTACAGTAAAAACCAAAGGTGCTACAGCTTTCAAAATGACATGGATGGATTCCTGAAAAAAATTGCTATAAAAATGGGAAATGTTTGGAGAGATTTGGTCAAAATTGTGGCATCTGTGAGGACATGTTTGAAAAGTTTTGGTTGCTCTGCTGCCCAGGCCAGTTGGGGTGATGTCACTCACTGATTGACAATTCAGTGCAGCTGGTCATCTAATTATAAGGACTGAGGCTCCTTACAGAGGTGCAGGTACACACAATGGTCTAATTTTGAGCATATCAAAGGGTTGAAAATGAATGAAACCCTCAAGATGGAGGTCAAACGGGCATGAGGGACGTGTGACAGAGCGAGTACCCGACCAATACTGCTTGCAGCTTTAATTTTACAGAAATTCTTAATTTCGGACCAGTCAAACCCAATTTTAGTGCAGTTCGAGTAGATGCTGCTATATTAATCAACATCAATCCTCTCCACTCCATAACCAATATAGCTTTTAATGTTAATATTAGAACAATCTCTCTGTCCATGGTTGTTATTGATTATTTCACCAAAATAACTACTATTATAACCATAAAGACCCTCTTGAAAACACGATGCCACATCTCAAGGGACAAATATGATGGGGTCAGATTTATGATTGGTCTATGGATCTGTTGCTACAGTCAAATCTTAATTTAGTCCTCTTGTCTCTGCCTACTTCCATTCCTCCATGCACAGTCCCAACAGGCTTCGATTGTTGGCTGTTCACCATGACAGTAGTTCCACTCCAAGATTTCCAAATGCTAAATAGTTTTTTTCTTACCACTGTTACTGTAAGCCTGCTACAAATGTGTGTACTGTACTGACATGGTGGATTCATGTCTGGTCTGGATCTATTTAGGTATGTGTATTATAGAGAGAGTATGGCTTTATTGCTCTATTGCCTTCATTTGTTATAAACTGGTACTATGCAAACAAAGATTAATTGATAAACTACATGATGTGAAAAAATAAGGTTTGATATATATAGGCTTATGACAGCTTTTGGGGCCTGAGTTTCTTCTCTTTATTTGGTATCTTTAACTATAACTTTTTGTACTTGACAAGAATATAGTTCTTTGGCAGAGCTCTCTTAGGCTATAAGGGTGAAAAGTATCCCAGCACACAATAACGTTAAATTTTTATCACTAAGAGTTGTTAGAATTGGCAATGATGTCGAAAAGGAAATTTAAGTTTTTTTGTAATTTTTTTTCAATGTTATTCAGTCAAATAGATAATAGATAGACGCTGAACACAGTCTTTCAGCGCATTTCATTGCATTGACTGCACCTCATGTTTCAGGGTGTTAAGCTGCAACCCATAAAAAAACTACGAAGCAGCCATGTTTCCTGGTAGGTGTAGTAGCTCATCATAGCCACTGCGGGGCGCTGTTTGACAGCTGTGATGTTTAGTTGAGCCTGTATTGCTCCCAATGATGGAAGACCGCTCAAGTACAGGAAAGGCTGTTATAAGGGAGGGGGAAGCCGATAGCCGGACATCGGATCTGAAAAACAAAACAAAAAAAAAATCAAATGTGTCATGGACTCCAACGTTCCCACCCCAGCGCGGTGTCTTGGCGAGAGCAGCTTGTCCGTGAACTGACGGTCTGTCGAACTTTTTACATCTGGAGCACTAACTATACTCAAGGCTGTTGTGGCTGTCTGTAATCTTCTGCAGCGAGAGACCATGAATGATGATTACCCCGGTAATAACAGACCCCCAGCCAGGGAGGCGGCACACAGAGACGAACCGAGCAGCGGGTCACGGTCTGAACGAACCATGTATCCAACCTGTGCCGGGGAGATTTACCGGACTGCCAAGTTCACTCTGGCTGCCCACCTGCTCTCTGCTGGGTTCTGCTCCGATGGTACCAGGTGAGATCTGTTCCCAATACTTTGTCAGTGGGATTACAAAAGAAAGGCAAGGGCGAAACCTATTCTGTAAGACAATGAACCTGAGGTGGCAGTATACAGGTTAATCACTGCAGACTTACTTTTTATTGCCCAGACAGATAGTCTAGGAGGTAGGCTACTCTTTACAATGACATTAATTTCCCCAGGTACTAATGGAAGAAATGTATTTTAGTGGACGATGTCTGTATTTAAGTATGTGTTTAAGTGTCAGACTGATTTCATAACGTATTGTGTACTTTGAAAGTGGATTACTCAAGAAGCACACAGTAAAAGTACTTAATGTTGCTGGTAGTCCATTAAGCACTCTATTAGATTATAGGCTAGTAGTTTCATGGGGTAGGTCTAAAGGAAGAAAGGTATTTTATTGGACATAAAATTTATTGTAAATATCAGATTTTCATAGTGTATTTTGTGCTTTGGAAATGAATTATTCAAGAAGTGCACAAAAACATTACTTCCTGTTGCTTTTACATATAGTCCACAAGGTACTTTTTTTTTACAATGATGCCAGTCTCATGAGGTGCTAACTAGGGCTGAACAACATATCGTTATCGTATCGATATCGAGATATGAACATTCAAGATATTAATATCGAAAAGCAACGATATAAACAATATAGATTTCCCCCGTGCTAAAACTGCACTTTCCACATTCTTTTGTATTATGATGTTTTTATTTTTGATTTTCACCGAACCCGTAGTCATATTGTATTGTATCAATATCGAGATATCTGGCATGAATATCGAGATATGAAATTTTGTCCATATTGTTCAGCCCTAGTGCTAACGTAAGAAAGGTATTTTGTTGGACTTTGAAATTATTGTAAATGTCTGATTTTCATAGTGTGTATTTTAGAAGTAGTTCACTCAAAAAGTACACCGTAGAAGAACTTCATATTGCTTAAACATGTAGTCCAGGAAGTACTATTAAAAAGGAAAATAATTTCATGAGGCACTAATTGAAGAAATTTACTTTATTGGACATCAAAGTTATTGAAAATATCAGAATTTTGTAGCTTCTGGTGTACTTTGAAAGAAGGTAAAATGGTAAAAAGGGAATTCATTTATCATGAAAACTTTAAATTTAGGAGCGGCTGATATGACTAAGGAAACTTTAGGAGCATCTTGCTTCACTTCATTTAGAAATTGATACATTCACCATACAGCATTAGCCTTTCTTGAATAAGCCCAGAGCAGATTCAAGTACATTGGTATGTTGACTGAATGAAAGGTTAAACGCAATAGGATTTATTTTCTTTGAAATTATTGAATATGAAACTTTTGAAGCCCAAGCTAAAATAGGCCTGCCATGTAATAGAAATTGCATTTATTTATTTATTGGTATGACATCATGTCCAGTTAACCTAACAAGCACTTTTTTTGGTCTGTGGGAGGAAAATGGAATCCCTGGAGAGAACCGATGCATGCACAGAGAGAACAAACTGGAGCCTTTCCCAGCAGTCATTGTACACCCTGGACTGGTTGCCAGCCATTCTCAGGGACAAGGCTGACAGTTGCAGAGTAGGGATGGGACATTACACAGCATCATTTTAAAAGTCACGGTAAATGAATCCCCAAGGCCCTCCAGCACCACGTGTTTCCCCCTGCTCAAGACTTGAACCTTATTCCCGGTGCTGCACAACCTCCACAAACAAAGTGACTTGTTGATTTTGAGTTCCTTAGCAACTGAATCTTGACAACTTTTCTCTTGAATCAGAGCTGTCTTGTAGTGGCTTGGAGAAATACTACATACATACACATATGACATTATGCCTTTTAATGTTAATTGAACAGTGAGAACAATATCTTTGCTCTCATGTTTATCATGTTTTCATGTGGACAGACAGGTTGCCAGCGCAAGGCAAACCTGTCTGTGTGGCAGCAGTGTTTTTACTGGTATGTCTGTATTTTCAGAGATTACTATCCACTTTACAGGACAGATCAGTATAAAGGTCTTATAAAATTTTAGATAGCTTTTCTGTATCATAAAATGGATGCCGAAAAAGAAAACAAATATCTACAGACCAAGTCTGACACAAAAACTACTATATCATCTGCTTACTTGTGCACCCTGTGAATCCAAATCTAATGTTAACAACTTATATTCAAAATGTTAAAAATGTAATGTCATAAAAGAAGAATCCTGTAAATATTGTAAAAATAAATTCATACTGTTATTTGTCTTTTACTTTTTGTAGAAACTCAGAAGTCAGCCTGCTGCCAATGAGGTAAGAAATATATATATATATATATATATATATATATATATATATATATATATATATATATATATATATATATATATAAATATATATATATATATGTATATATATATATATATATATATATAAAAATATATACATATATATATATATATATATATATATATATCTTTCCAAACCCATCATCATTCCACCATGAGCACAGAACTAAACCAACCTTCAGTGCAGTGCATCTTTAGCAGGCGTAGAATAACAGTAGCAAGGAAAACCTCTGTTTAGCAGTTGGAAATATTGGAGTGGAGCCAGTCTCATGTTGAACAGCCATCCACTGAGGCTGTGTTGGGGTTGTGGTCGAAGAAAGGGAGGTGGGCAGAGACAAAGGGACTAAAGTAAGAATTGAAGGCCAGTCATACATCTGTCAGCAGTATTTGTCTTTGCTGAATATAATTACATTCGAGGTTAGCCCCCTGAAATGTTGCATCTCGTTTTCAAGAGTGTCCCCCTTTCTATATGGTTGTAAAGATAGTTATTGTGGCGGTATAATTATTAACATCCATGGAGAGAGAGATCAATCTATATTAATGTTAACATCTACAAAGATAATAAATTGGAGAGGACTAATTTATACACTGCCTGGTCCAAAAAAAAGTCACCTCCTGGGTTTAACTAAGCAAATAGGTACGAGCCTCCTATTGGGTGAATAATGCATGGACGATTATATTTCAGCTGGCAGCAAGTTATTTAACCCAGGCTGATGCAATGAGTTGCTTCTCATTTCTTACACAACCATGTCAAAAGACATCCTGTGGTCGTGGAAAAGATGTTAGTCTGTTTAAGAATGGTCAAATCATTGGCATGCATCAAGCAGAGAAAACATCTAAGGAGATTGCAGAAGCTACTAAAGTTTTGTTAAGAACCGTCCAACGCATTATTGAAAACTGAAAGGATAGTGGGGAACCATCGGCTTTGAGGAAGAAATGTGGTTGGAAAAAAAATCTGAATGATTGTGATTGGCGATTACTTAAACGTTGGCCAAATTAAATTGGAGAAAAACAACAGTAGAACTCAGGGGTATGTTTAATTGTGAAAGTAAGAGCATTTCAACGTGCACAATGCAAAGGGAACTCAAGAGGTTGGGTCTGAACAGTTGTGTAACCCTGAGAAAGCTACTAATCAGTAAGGCTAACCGGAAAAAAGGCTTCGACTTGCTAGGGAGCATAAAGATTGGACTCTGGAGGAATGGAAGAAAGTCATGTGGTCTGATGAGTCCAGATTTACCCTGCTCTAGAGTGATGGGTGCATCAGGGTAAGGAGAGAGGCAGGTGAAGTGATGCACCCATCATGCCTAGTGCCTACTGTACAAGCCTGTGGGGGCAGTGCTATGATCTGGGGTTGCTGCAGTTGGTCAGGTCTAGGTTCAGCAACTCATTATGTGCCCAAAGAATGAGGTCAGCTGACTTCCTGAATATACTGAATGACCAGGTTATTCCATCAATGGATTTTTTCTTCCATAATGGCACGGGCATATTCCAAGATGACAATGCCAGGATTCATCGGGCTCAAATTGTAAATGAGTGTTACTGGAGGGAGCATGAGACATGATTTTCACACATGGATTGGCCACCACAGAGTCCAGACCTTAACCCCATTGAGAATCTTTGGGATATGCTGGAGAAGGCTTTATGTAGTGGTCAGACATCATCAATACAAGATCTTGGTGAATTTTTTTTTTTTTTTTTCCTCTTTTCTTTTCCCCTTGTCTGCATTATCTTTCTGGCTGAGCACTGTGGCAGATGACAGCATTGGAAAGACTAATGCATTTTTTTTCTTTGCAGTGAGAGATAAGTAAGTATGATTCACTGCTACCAGTGACCATCACCAGCCCTCCCTGTAGGCTACTCCATCAAATCAAACTTTTTTTAACCCCTGAAGTGAGCTGAAGGGGAGGGCTGTGTTACACCACAGTGTGAAAGAAGGGGAAATAGTGACAGAAAAGACGAGACAAGACAAACGGGGAGGAAGACAGACAGGTAATGCTGTTAATTTGAAATAGCAGTCCAAGTGCTGTGCTGATCTAAGTTCATGAGGGAAGTAAAGGCTGTAAGAAACCAGGGGCACCGGAGATGTGGGGTGGGGGTGGGCCCATAGGGATGGGACAGGGAGGGAGCATGCATCACAGGATGTGAGAAAATGTGTGAGAATGCCCGACTCAGCATGTTCTGACGGAACAAATCACTTCTTTACGGTAAGTCTCGACAGGAGCTTGAGTATCCGTACAGGCATGCATGTGAGGTGATCACCGAATACCCAAATAGTTGCCCATACCCAGGGAGACCATGGCCAAGGGCACCACCCGAGCCACTGGGGCATCCGAAACCCGCCACACGGGCCCCCAAAGCTACCGGACCCAGGAACAGCCCCAGGATCCAAAGGGGCACCAACCCATCCCCACGAAGGCACCAAGGACACCACCAGGGGGTCCGAGGCAGCGCCCCCTGCATACGGCACCCGCCCCCGCCAACCACCCGTCCACCTGGCCCCAAGCCACCCCCACCCCCTACGTCCAGCCACCCCCACCCCCCCACGGCAGGCCAGAGGCCCCCAGGCCCCCAGGAGCCAGATTCCCCGGGACCAGGCAAACCCCCCGGAGAAGGGGGCCCCCGGTCGATCTTATGTTGGTCCGGGTCCCAGTCGCAGCAAGGTTTTGGGTGGGGTGGAATGGGGCGGGATGTGCGGTGGTGAGGTCGAGCCAACGCCCCTCCCTCCAGAGGAGCCAGGGCCAAGAGAAGCACTGGAGACTGATGCCCGAAGGACCAAGGAGGCCCCCGGACCACCCGCACAGAGCAGCAACCCACAGGCAGCCACCCACACCGAGGTCCCCAGCGAGCGACAGGCCCATGGATCCCGCACCACAGGCCACCGAGAGACATGAAACCCAGCAGGGCGCACCCGCCCCCCAGGAGCCGCCCCAGGCCCCCACCCGCAGGCACCAGAGCCCAGCTGCGCCCGAAAGCCACCGACACCGTCCCACTTGATAGAGAGGTGCTTCCCAGCACAGAGTCCCAGCCATAAGGGGCTGGACCCCACCAGCCGCACCAAGCTTAAACTAGTGATCCACCCCTTGTCCCCCCCTGTTATTCTGTATCTTTGATCCCCAACAAAGATACATTATCCCTTCACCATGCCTAAGTGCAGCTCTAAGTGTGATGTGGTGCATTAAAACTGGGGAAAAACAGGTCGAGTGGGAGTCCTCTGACCCCCCCTCTCTCTGCCTGCCCCAGACAAGTGGATGTCATGGTGCAATAAAAACAGAGGGCAGGTGAGGCATGTGAGAGGCGGGCAGAGAGGGGTCACAACCTAAACCAGATTATGCTCCCCCTCCCCCAGAACCCCCACCCCCACCCACCCAAGTTTGTGTATGTAGTGCAGTTAAAATTGGAGGACGAGAGGGGCGGGGGGGGGGCGAGGCATTTGATCCCCTACCACCCCCGACTCCAAGAACCCTAAATGTTGTGTGTGTGCCCAGGTGAAAATATATACAAGAGTGCAGTGTGTGAGTAGTGAGGTGCAGATTAAGAGGCTAGGCTAGTGAGGGCCGGCCCCGAACTGGCCAGGACAAAGTGGGGGCGTGGGAGCGGTGCCCAATGGCCCCCCGAAAAGCAAGCCCCAGGACCCGCAGGCGATGACCCAGACGAGCCCCAGTGGCCAGGCGCGCCAACCAGGAACGCACCCCCCAGGACTGCAGCACCAGAGCCACTGACCCAACACCCACTGAAGACCCGACCCAGGCGGGCCACCCCCGGGACGCTGCTCCCCACGGGAAGACCGCAGGACCCCCCAGGGCCCCGGGCCAGCGAGTCCCCACGCTCACCCCAGGCCCCGACCCACCGGGGGAGGCAGGACTGGCACCAGACGACACCCACCACGAGGAAACCCAGCCCCATAGCTGTTCCGGAAACCGCCCTAACCAGGACCGGGTACCCACACCAGCCGGAGCCCCCACCCGGAGGCAAGCCCAGCCCCAGCAGCAGACCCCCAGGCAGCAGGAGGCCCCCAGCCCCCCGCAAGGGGGAGAGGGAGGCAGGCGAGGAGGAAGGAGGAGGGAAGGGGCCGCAGGGCAGACAGCAGGAAGGAAGAGGTGCGGGCGCGCCGCGGAGGAATCCCCCACCCCAAAGCCCGGCCAAGGTGCCACCGCGGGAGGCAGCCAGTGCCATCCCCAGACCCCGCCGACCACGCATAGATCCAGCAGCTCCGGGGCGCAGGAGGCAAGCCACAGAAAACTCCAGCACCTCAGAGGAGGCCGCCAGACCAGTGGGCCCCACAGGGCAGTGGGTCAAGTCTGGGTACCTAGATGAAAAGATGCCCCCGACTACCATCACCAGAGTATACTCATCGTTTTGGGGTCCCAGGGAACTGTACTATTTTAAAGAGTAGAGGAGAGAGCTTGTGTATTGTGTGTGTGTGTGTGTGAGTGTGGGGGTGTGTGAAGGGTATTGGCTGGCAGAAAAGAAGAAATAAATAAGTAGATAAGGCGAGATGAGATTTAAGTACTTGTTGTTTTTAGGTGTGTAAAAAATCAATAAAAAGTGACCAGTGAGCTTGATGCTCTGCAGTGTTGTTGAGAGGAGAGGCTAGGTTTTCCAGGGAGATGTAGTCAGAGAGGAGATTTTTCCATTGGGTTAAATATAGGGAGTTCCTTGATTTCCAGTTTAAGAGGATTGTTTTCTTGGCGATGGCTAAGGCCACAAGAAGGAGTCTGTTTTTACTTGTATTAAAGTTAAGTGAAGATACATCACCAAGTAAGCAGAGTGAGGGAGATAATGGGATGTGGCTTTCCAGAAAGAGGGACAGGGACTCTGTGACTTTTTTCCAGAACTGTGTAACGGGTGTGCATTGCCAGGTGGCGTGAATATAGGTGTTGGGACAGTTCTGTGTGCAATATGGACATGTTTCTGACCTGAAACCCATTTTAGACAATTTTTGTGCAGTGTAGTGAGTTCTGTGAAGGACTTTATACTGTATGAGTTGAAGGTTTGCGTTTTTGGTCATAAAATAAATGTTTTTTAAGATTGTAGCCCAGAAGTCGGCATCAGGAGCAGTAGAGAGTTCTTCTTCCCATTTATTAGAGGGTAATGCTATGGATTTGTCAGTCTGTAGTATTATTATTTTATATACCTTGGAAAGAAGTTTTTTTGGAGAGAGGATGTTAAAAAGCTCCTCGGTTGATGGAGGAAGAGACAAATTGATGGTTCTAATATTAATCTTGGATTGGACAGATGTTTTAACTTGTAAATACTGTAGGAAGCTATTGTTCCCGATGCCAAACTCCTGGACCAGGGTGTTATTGTGAAAATATGTTTCAGATGTGTGATGCCTTTTTCAGCCCACGCATTCAGGTTAAGTGTTTTTTTATTACTTAGAAAATCAGGGTTATGCCAGATTGGAGTTAAATTGGATGGTGCAAGGCTAGAGTTTGTGATTTTGTGGAATTTCCACCAGGCTGTCAGTGTTGAAGCTATTGTTCCTGCATTGAAACAAGGATGATGCTTGATGGTTTGACTGAGGAATGGGAGGTCTGAAATAGTTGTTTTCACAGATAGTTTGTTCTATATCTAACCAGCTGATATCTGATTGAGTTGGATGTGTCCATTTGTATATATACTGCAGTTGATTTGCCAGAGAGTAGTGTTGGATGTGTGGGGCATCTAGACCGCCTTGCAATTTTGGTTTTTGTAGGGTTGTAAGTTTGATCCTTGGTGTTTTGTTTTTCCAATAAAATTTAGTGAACATTGAATCTAAAGCTTTGAACCAAGTGAGAGTTGGATGAATTGGAATCATTGAAAAAAGGTAATTTATTTTTGGAAGTACTGTCATTTAAATGGTTGCTATTCTTCCTACAATGGATAGTGGTAAGTTCATCCAGCGCTGGAGGTCATTGTCTATTGTTTTAAGCAAAGGGGTGAAATTTAGTCTGATCAATTCTGACAGCCTGGAGGAAATATTAATGCCCGGGTATGTGATGTGCCCTGAACATAAAGGGATAGGTGATATATAACGTGCTACATCCCATCTGGTGTTATGTAATGGAAGCATAGAGGATTTGTTCCAGTTTATTGAGTAATCTGAAATCTTGGAGAATGATTCAATGAGATTTACTGTTTCCTGCAGAGACGACTGAGGGTCTTGCAAAAACAGTAAAATGTCGTCAGCATACAAACTAATCTTATGTTGAATTTGGGATGTTTGAATTCCCTTGATGTGGATGTTCTGGCGTATGGCTGCTGCTAAAGGCTCTATAAAGATGGTGAATAGCGATGGAGAGAGTGGGCATCCCTGCCTCGTCCCCCTGTGCAGTGTGAAACGTTGTGAGGTTAGTCTGTTAGTGGTGACAGTAGCTGAAGGAGCAGTGTACAGAATCTTGATCCAGTGAATAAATGAGTCCCCGAAGCCAAATTTTCTTAGAGTAGTGAAGAGAGTTTTCCAGTTTACTCTGTCAAAAGCTTTTTCTGCATCTAATGTTGCTATGATGGTTTCTTCCCGTTGTAATGATGAGTAATGGATTAAGTTGAACAATCTACGCGTGTTACTGGATGACTGTCTACCTTTGATAAAGCCGGTTTGATCGTGGTGGATTATAGAAGGAGTTATTTTTTCTATCCTGTGTGCTAAGGCTTTACTGATGATTTTTATATCTACATTTATTAAAGAGATTGGAAGATAGTTTGATGGAAGCGTTGGATCTTTATTAGGTTTTTGGATGAGTGAAATTTCAGCTGTATTCATATGTGTTGGAAATCTAGACTTTAATTTTATTTCAGTTATTGCTCTCATAAAGAGAGGAGATAGAATAGGCCAGAAGTGTTTATAGAATTCAGCAGGGAAGCCATCAGGACCTGGTGCTATGTCGTTTGGCATGAGGCGTAGGGCTGTAGAGAGTTCTGTTTCTGTTATTGGTGAATTTAGTGCTTTGGATTGTTCTGGAACAATCTTTGGAAGTTCAGTGTTGTTCAGAAAAGAGTCTATGTCTTCCTGTCTTGATTCATTTGTAGATGAGTAAAGGTTGGCGTAAAATTTTTTAAATATTTCATTTATTTCCCGTGGTGAATTGGTAGGCTTCCCTGATGAGTCTTTAATAGTTGCGATTGTTGTTCTCTCTTTATTGTGTTTAATCAGATTTGCTAAATATTTACCAGATTTATTGTTATGATGGATGTTTTCTTGTCTGAGTCTCTGAATTAAAAACTGGGCTCTCTTATTTAGGATCTCGTTCAGTTGGAACTGATATTTTCTTAATTCTTTCTGTGTTTCTTCTGTTGGGTTGCTTGCATTCAGCGTATCTAGTAGCTTTATTTTTTGTTCTAGTTTCACTTCATATTCCTTTTCCTTTTTTTTCTTATAGACAGAGAATGATATGATTTTACCTCATAGAACTGCTTTACCTGTTTCCCACAGAGTGGTGGGTGATGTCTCTGGGGAGTCATTTATTTCAAGGAAGGAAGCCCACTCTCTCCTGAGATAGCTGTCAAATTCTGGGTCTTTAAGAAGAGATGAGTTAAAACGCCATTTAGAGATGCATTTGGGTTGGTTAATAGGATTCCATCTGAGTGTCACTGGGGCATGATCACCAATGATTATGGGGTGAATTTTTGAATCAGAGATCTGTGATATAATTGAGTTGCCAGTCAGAAAGAGGTCAATGCGTGAGTAGGAGTGGTGAACTGGTGAGTAGAATGAATATTCTCTGGCAGATGGGTGCTGTAGTCGCCAGCCATCGCCAAGACGGAGATCACTCATGAACTGCTTTATGGTATTAGTAGATTGCCAGGGGCGGTTAGATTTTACTCTATTAGATTTATCAAGTGTTGGGTTAATAGTGTTGAAATCGCCTCCTATAATTACTGAGCCGTTGGAAACATTTGATAAGGAATGAAAGAAGTTATAAAAGAAGGAAGGATCATCATTGTTTGGGCCGTAGATATTGCCAATTATTACCGGACTATTGTTAATTGAAATATTAATGATTATAAAACGTCCTTCAGGGTCTGTAATGGTTGTGTTATGGACAAATGAGATTTTTTTATTCATCAATATGCATACACCTCTTTGTTTTGAGTTATAAGGGGCTGAGAATCTGTGAGAGAACTGTGCTGATTTTAATTTTTCATGGTCTGAATCGGAGAGGTGTGTTTCCTGTAACAAGCAAATATCTGCTTTTAGATCATTTAGGTGATTAAATATTTTAGTTCTTTTTGTCTGGGAGCCAATACCTCTGATGTTCCAGGTTACAAATGTTATTGATGCCATATTGAACGGGTTAATAATTGTAGGTGAGTGATATGAATAATGATTCTATGTGAATGTGTATGTGTATGTGTATGTGTGTATGTATGTTGACTGCTTTGAAAGCGTTGTCTGATGTGCACAGCAGGACCTGTAATACAGGACAGAGCAGAGCAAACGAAAACACAAACAACAAAACAAACAGCGGGGGGGATACAAATAACAACAAGACAAGTGACAGAGCAAAATGCCATAACAGTGCAGGGTGCTGAGACCAGTGCGCGAGTGCGGTGAGTGTGGACAGGGGGGTTAGGTGAGTAACGTGAGGAGAGGTGTGTGTGTGTGTGTGTGAGCGGAGGGGGGTTCAGAAAAGCCAGGGGGTGATGTCCTTATCCCTAAACAACTGACCATCAATGTATAATTTGTCGACTGAAAGGACTGCTGTCTTACCTTCGCTGATTTTCTGTTTGCGGATGGAGAGCAGTACCTTCCGTCTGCGGACGATTTCGGGTGGATACTGGTCATTGAGCCCTGTTTAGCAGTTGGAAATATTGGAGTGGAGCCAGTCTCATGTTGAACAGCCATCCACTGAGGCTGTGTTGGGGTTGTAGTCGAAGAAAGGGAGGTGGGCAGAGACAAAGGGACTAAAGTAAGAATTGAAGGCCAGTCATACATCTGTCAGCAGTATTTGTCTTTGCTGAATATAATTACATTCGAGGTTAGCCCCCTGAAATGTTGCATCTCGTTTTCAAGAGTGTCCCCCTTTCTATATGGTTGTAAAGATAGTTATTATGGCGGTATAATTAGTAACATCCATGGAGAGAGAGATCAATCTATATTAACGTTAACATCTATAAAGATAATTAATTGGAGAGGACTAATTTATACACTGGGGCGGCACGGTGGCACAGCAGGTAGTGCACGTGCCTCACAGCAAGAAGGTTGCCGGTTCGATTCCCGGGTAGGGCAGGGCCTTCCGTGTCAAGTTTGCATGTTCTTCCCATGCATGCGTGGGTTCTCTCCGGGCACTCCGGCTTCCTCCCACAGACCAAAAACATGCTCATTAGGTTAATTGGTCGCTCTAAATTGCCCTTAGGTATGAGTGTGAGCGTGAATGGTTGTCTGTCTCTGTTGCCCTGCAATCAACTGGCGACCGGTTCAAGGTGTACCCCACCTCTCGCCCAATGACAGCTGGGATAGGCTCCAGCCCCCCGCAACCCCGAAAGGGATAGTCGGTATAGAAAATGAATGAATGAATGAATTTATACACTGCCTGGTCCAAAAAAAAGTCACCTCCTGGGTTTAACTAAGCAAATAGGTACGAGCCTCCTATTGGGTGAATACTGCATGGACGATTATTTTTCAGCTGGCAACAAGTTATTTAACTCCAGCTGATGCAATGAGTTGCTTCTCATTTCTTAAACAACCATGTCAAAAGACACATCCTGTGGTCGTGGAAAAGATGTTAGTCTGTTTAAGAATGGTCAAATCATTGGCATTTATCAAGCAGAGAAATAATCTAAGGAGATTGCAGAAGCTACTAAAGTTTTGTTAAGAACCGTCCAACGCATTATTGAAAACTGAAAGGATAGTGGGGAACCATCGGCTTTGAGGAAGAAATGTGGTTGGAAAAAAATCTGAATGATTGTGATCGGCGATCACTTAAACGTTGGCCAAATTAAATTGGAGAAAAACAACAGTAGAACTCAGGGATATGTTTAATAGTGAAAGTAAGAGCATTTCAACATGCACAATGCAAAGGGAACTCAAGAGGTTGGGACTGAACAGCTGTGTAACCCTGAGAAAGCTACTAATCAGTAAGGCTAACTGGAAAAAGGCTTCAACTTGCTAGGGAGCATAAAGATTGATGGGTGATGGGTGCGTCAGGGTAAGGAGAGAGGCAGGTGAAGTGATGCACCCATCATGCCTAGTGCCTACTGTACAAGCCTGTGGGGGCAGTGCTATGATCTGGGGTTGCTGCAGTTGGTCAGGTCTAGGTTCAGCAACTCATTATGTGCCCAAAGAATGAGATCAGCTGACTACCTTAAAGGTCCCATATTATGCAAAATCCACTTTGTTAAGTCTTTGGAACACAATTTTGGGTCTTTGGCCTTCCTCCCAGCCCACAAAATGTTATCTTTTATAACAAAACCTGTATTTAGTAGGCTGCATGAATGTAAAATCATGTCCTTCAGTGAGCTGTTGAGTCTGCGGATATACTGTTACGTAACAGTATATTTTTATTTGCATAAACTAACCTGATTGGTCCACCTGAGTATCTCCACTCCCACCCTGCTGCGGAGATTCCGCTGTGAAGAGCAGCCATGTTGTTTTCATTCTTAGTGAGAGATCTGTGTTCAGCATGTCTAAGCTCAAAAGCTACCACTGCTCAGTTGTTGGCTGTAAACAGCCACATATTTCTTCACATATAGGCTACGAGCCTCAGAGGACCAGAGGACCAAGTGGATTAATTTTATTTTTGAAGGGAATGAGCAGCTACAGTCGGCTAAAACCTGTATGTGTGTGCCAGTCGCTTCACGTCCGACTGCTTCTTCAACTTCAGTCAGTTCAACACAGGACTGGGAACTAGACTTTTCCTGAATCCAGGCTCACCACCAACTGTCTGCCACCAAACCATGGACCATGGAAATGTGAGTATTTTAATGCTGTGTGGTATTTATTTAGCTTATTGCTACGAGCTAATGCTAACAGCAGAGGGAAGTGGACCAGATGTAAGAGCTCAGGATTTTCGTCAGTGTTAAAGTTACTCTGAAAGCCTGCAGTGTAAACTTAGATGTATTGATATTCCTACATTAGTCAAGAGGAGTTTAACAGCTGGAGGAATATAATTATTCCTCATACACCCCCTCCTCTCATCCCTCCCTCAGTGTTAGCTTTAGGAGGCTAAGTTTAGCCTGCGGTTAGCCTGTTGTTTTAGCCTGTGATGTTTGGGGGAAACGATCTTCGCTCTTTTCTATCCATCAGGACTTTACACTCCATGTTTGTTCAGGACTGTAATGTGAAGTCCCTGTTGTGTGTTACCTTGCTGTCCGCTGTTAAATGTATAGAGATCTGAGTACGAGGCAAACTGCTCTGCACTCACTGAAGCAATGTAATCAGTAAATTATCTCCGATGGACACAAAACTCATTTTTGTGTCAAAATTGTGGACGAGGGAAACGATTGGTGAAGGCTGTGTTTCTGTGCATTTTGCAGCAGGTCATGTAAACATCAATACTAACAACAGAGGAAACTATATAACATGTAACGCCAACGTCGGCTCAAATCAGTGTATCTGCAGATGTGATTGTCGTCACCGGCGTTTGTGGCCACAGTGTCGTTTTGACCACATTAATTTAATCTGATTTTTGTAAGTTTAAAGACTCAGAAATGACCCCAGGATGCTGTCATACGAGCTGTGTGACTGTGTGGAGTTTAGCTGTGAGGAAAAGTTACAGCCACATAACACTACAGCACGTTAGTATTTAAGGAGGAACTGAGGCAGTCAAATAAGATCTGTGAGATGATTATCCTCCTGATTTATTTACTATAAGCATTTAGGCATAGACATTTGGTTATGTATCACTTAATGAGACATTTGTGAGTGAAAACACACTAACCCCTGAAAGCCTGTTGTATCATATTTGATATACTTTATGATACCTCTGTCTGATTAATATGATCATCAAATATCTAAAAAAAACCCATATGAATACAAGCAGAAAAATGATAAAAATAAAAGTACTCAAGTGAATTATCAGTTGCCAGAAACACCTAATGTATCTAATGAGATTCAAAAACTGTATTTTACATTTCATGGATTTTTTTTGTTTATTTCAGGACAAAGTGAAAAAAACATTTAAGCTTCACAAAATAATAACATTTTGTGGCTATAATTTGTCTTTTCTTGCTTTAAAAGGTTGAACATTTTTCTTTCTTGTGTCTATGCTGGTCGACCTCAGGCAACATCTTCTGATGGTGAATCCTGTTTAAAGTCAGCTTCCTAAAATCCAAGACGGGAGACTGCACAGCAAAGCCAGTGAAAGCAGAGCCAAATTTCTGTAAAATGCACATGCCTTTATTAAAAATCCACAAATTTAAAAACATTGACAAATAGGTACAACATGAAAAGGAAAACATAAAGAAAACTTCAATAAAAATGCTTTTAACACGACATTGAGAATAAATAATAAATAAGGAAATTGTATAAATAAATGACGATGAAAAAAGTTTAAGAAAAGTGAGGTATTTTGAGTTTAGTGCAATTTCTTTTTGTAATCAAACATTTTTGTTTCTTGCATTTCAGATTATATTAGAGGCACCGTTGGACCTTGTCTTTGAGAAGGTTTTCCAGGACCCTGCCTCATACCTGAAGGAGCTGCAGAAAATACCAGACCCAGAAGACCTCTCTGCTCAATATGACAGACCTGACGAGGTGGATGTGATAACCAGCTACATGTCAAGGTTCAACCAAGGAGAGCTCTGAACCCCTCATACTGGTCTTCTGCATCAGGAAACTCCGCTCTTATCCGCAGCTCCACGCAGGCAGGCAGCACCACCCTGATTCTTCAGCCCAGAAGCTCCAACACCAGCTCACAGAGGGTCTGTAGGCCAAGTATCTGTAACGGCTGGACATGATGTGCAGAACTGAAGGGTTACTTTCATTGGTATTTTTATGTATATATTTTTTTCTTATATATTTGTTATTATGGTTTTACAGTTTCTGTTTAAATTTGATCTTTTTCATGTCTTTTTTACCTCCTTTATTAAAAAAAATGCCTGCAGTACATTTGATGTTTTTATATGTAAAAATATTTTTCACAATAAAAAGATTACATGAACTGTTTTGTGTGTTTTCAGTGTTCCTTATGCTACATGTTATGTTAATAAGTAAAGAACAAAAAAGATAAACGGTAAAAATGTAAGATGGAGGAAACAGTGATGTAATTTTAATCCGTACTATTTTGTGTAACAGTAATGGGAGCGTTTGTGTCAAAATACTTCTGCATTATTCCTCTTAGATGTAAAGGCCCATAGTTTGCTCTATAAATATTGAAGGCATTTTGCACTGAAAAAACACATTAAAGTATAGAGGTCCAAGTCCAGGATGGTCCACCATGCAGGATGGTGGGTCTGGGAGTTCCTGTAGTCTTCCTCTGACCTAGTTAATTAAAAAGGGTTAGTAAGTGACATCATAGTACAAAAAGGTAATGTACGAAATTATTATTTTGCACTTTTCACAATACCTTTGCTATCTCCGTGCAACAGACATTTCAGGCTCGATGTGTTTTTGCACAGTTGCCACAGGAGCACCTCTGTAGGAGAAGAGTGAAAACAGGATGTTCAGTAGAATTTTTATATAAAGGAAATGTAATCGTTAAGCAATCATGATGTCTTGTTTTTGTTTAAGACAATATAATGCTAGTATACACAGGTCTGTGTAATAATAAACAATATTATAAGTAAAGAGGTGTTTAAGACAGCTACTGTGTGGCATACATGAAAGATACAGTTCACAGAAAATTGCTTAGAATTACAGGTTATTACAAACATTTGCTCAGTGGCAGCACGTTACTGCCATGCACTATATGGCTCTATTAAATGCTGTATTCTGATGGGTCAGTCACATAACTAATGTTATTTCTATTAAACACTGTGGCCCTGATCGGCCCTGAAGAACCCGGACATTATTTCCATTTCACAACAACAAAGAAGTCCCCTTCCCTCGGTCTTACTTCACTATCAGTAGCAACGGCCCGTTTAGTGTTACATATCAATAAAAGTTAATTCCGCCTCACGTCGGGGTTTATATGTCTCTGTAGTAACCTGCTCACTCTACACTATCACTTACTAAACGCTATTTAACGCCAGTCTAAGTTTTAGTTAGCACCGCATGAACACAAACCACACAGTCGAGGAGCTAATAACAACAACACACGGAGGGGGAGGGGGGAGCAAGAACGACAGAACAACTTTAGTTCGTCAACATATTAGCATTGAAGAAACAAACTTTACATACAGACCTCCTGGTTTAACCTTGGCTCTCGACTTTCTTCTGGTGCCTCTTCATATTGGGGGTCTGGCTCGGGCTCAAACACGAACGGCTAAACCACAGTTTGTTGTCCTACAGCCATTTTCTCTCAGGGCTCAGTCGTCATGGTTACGCGACTCCGTCCTCCCCCTCGGCAGACCATGCGGAAGAGCTGGGCGTATCAGCAGTGGCTCATTAGCATATTAAGGTCCCCGCCCACTAAATCAGACCGTTCTGAACAGAGGGGCTATGTGGGCCTGGAAACAATGCTGCTGTGCTTTATTTACTGGCTTTTTGGACCAAAGCATGTTACTAACGATTCATGAAGACATCAAGGACCCATGTTAAACTGCAGAAAAGGAGCATAATATGGGACCTTTAATATACTGAATGACCAGGCTATTCCATCAATGGATTTTTTCTTCCCTAATGGCACGGGCATATTCCAAGATGACAATGCCAGGATTCATCGGGCTCAAATTGTAAATGAGTGTTACTGGAGGGAGCATGAGACATGATTTTCACACATGGATTGGCCACCACAGAGTCCAGACCTTAACCCCATTTAGAATCTTTGGGATATGCTGGAGAAGGCTTCATACAGTGGTCAGACATCATCAATACAAGATCTTGGTGAAAAATTAATGCAACACTGGATGGGAATAAATCTTGTGACATTGATGAAGCTTATCGAAACAATGCCTCAGGGAATGCGTGCTGTAATCAAAACTAAAGGTGGTCCAACACAATATTAGAGTGTGTGACCTTTTGTTTTGGTGGCGCATTTTTTTTTGGCCAGGCAGTGTATAAAAGATAGCATCTTAAAGTGTATTTCATATCACACTCTATGTCATAATACTGAACCGAGAAGGACCCAAATGCACTTTAAGACCAAGTCGAAGATCTCAAAAATGCCTTTAATCAGACAGAGGTTCAGTACACAGAAGAGCAGTCATAAACCAGACAGATGTTTCAGAATCAGCAGACAAAAAGGGATGTAAAAAAAACAAACTTCGTGAGATCAGAAACATGGAGGGACACATGAGGAATGCTGGAGAGCGATGACACAAGGTACAACAACAATCTGGCAAAGAACCAGAAGAGAAACAGGGTTTAACATACACACAAGTCATCAGACTCAGGTGACGAAGGAGGGAACACAGGTGAAGGGAATCAACAATCAGGGTGACACTGAAGGAGGAGGAAACAAAACCTAAAACAAGGAACAAGGGCGGGTACTTTCAAAATAAAACAGGAATCACAAGACATGACATATGAGGAAGAAACAAAAGGGGAACTTAACTGGGGGATGTGACACTCTGCCCCTAACAAAACATTCATTTTTTAAATAATGTGAGGCAGCGCAAGCATTCAGTCAGTTTCCTTTTCTTTATTTGATCGGTGTGTAAAAAAACATTGATGTTTATCAATGTATCGATTTGCTGATCAGTGATCCAATCAGATGGATTGAAAGTAAAATATCGATTTAAATTGATCTATTTGATGCATCTTTATTTTAAAATGCCCACTGCACGCTGGTATGACAGTTTCTGCCAAGCTGTGCGTTGTTTTCTGAGTTCAAACCATAACCTGTGAAAGAACTTGCCAAAGCCATGTGACATTGCCCCTTTAATATTCAAGGAGGCTTTGAAATGTCTATGATGCCCTCTAATGCAGTGGTTCTCAACCTTATTAGGATCCTGGACCCCCTGCATATTTTTGATCTACCTCCTTAAATGGCTTAGATTGGATTGGGTCTAAATTGCAGGTTGATGATTTGGTATTCTTTTCCCCCTCTTTCTTAATGAAAATGAGTGACAGTTTTAGCATGTGTAGTTTTTAAAACCTAAAGGATATTAAGTCAGTCAGACCCTTTTAAAGAAATGTAGCAGAAGTTGTAGTGGAGAATGATGTATGTATAAACATAAACAAGCAGACAGTGTTGCACAGACTGTCAAAATAATAATAAAAAAAAACAAAACAATGCTTATAGGACCAGATTTTTTTTTTTTTTTACCTGAAGACTTCTCTGTGTTAAAATAATGTCCCCTTTGCCCTGTATGTATTTATTACTGCCTAGTGTGAGTGCACTCTAATAGAAGCACTAACCATGGGAATTGTTCTAACCCCCATTGCCTCTCTACCTCACCAAGCTTGCTCAGTCAGTAACATAAATATTTTCTGTGCTGCATGTTGCATGCAGGGTAATTGGTGCTTATGAATTACCTGATATATACAGAATGTAATGGTCCTTTACATTCCCTGCAGTATGTAACACACAGAGGCAGAGTGGCGGGGTAAAATCATTCTTTTCTTATCCATTATTTAAGGTAGAAGAGGTGTAACTGGGAAACATACTAGCATTGTTTAACATTGGGCTGATAGGAGGGAATCAGAACTTTTTGTGTGGGCATTTCTGTTTGTGTGTGCAGCCCTTGCTGTGTGTATGTGAACCTCCCACTGTATGTTTATATACTGCCTTGGCTATAACATACCAAAATGTAAATCCACAAACTTCTGACACTCATATTATGTAATTGCAGATGAAATGTTAAGTATAAAGGCAAAAAGGTGGTGAAAATTGCTTGACCCTCCGGGACCCTCCGGGCTCCTCTGGGCTTTTTTTTGTACACTTGTGTAAAAATTTTTTTGTCGTTTGATTATTCTGCCCGTGTTAATGCTAGCAGCATGAAATTTATAGTGGAGAGACATTTTTGATGGAATTGCAAAATTTTAAGGTTAGAGCCTTTGTGAGGTCTATACAGTGGGTTGCAAAAGTGTTCATACCCATGACCAAAACCCAATTTCGTGGCAAAGGAAAAGTGTGTTTCACCTGATTGCATGAAAGGAAATAGCACAAACACAACAATCCATCACTGTTTTTATTCATAAGCACTCTTTACTATAGATAGATTGCATAAGTCTGTATTTCATTGTTGCAAAAGTATTCACACCAAGTCATCAAGTCATAGTCAGTACTTGGTTGCAGCTCCTTTGGCAGCAATAACAGCTTACAATCGCTTTGGATAGCCAGCAATGAGTTTTACGCAATGTTGTTTGGACAGTTTCGCCCACTCCTCTTTGCAATACCGCTCCAGCTGAGTCAGGTTCCTTGGTGATCTCCGGTGGACGGCAATCTTCAGATCCCGCCACAGGTTTTCTATTGGGTTGAGATCCGGGCTTTGACTTGGCCAGTCTAGAACGTTCACTTTCTTCTTCCTGAGCCATTCTTGTGTCACTCGAGCTGTATGTTTTGGATCATTATCCTGCTGAAAGGTGAGCCTCCTCCCAAGGTTCAGGCTTTTTGCAGACTTTCAGAGGTTCTTCTCCAGGATGTCAATGTACTTCGCACTATCCATAGTCCCTTGTACACGGACAAGCTCACCAGGACCAGAGGAAGAGAAACAGTCCCATAGCATTATGTTCCCACCTCCATGTTTCATGGTAGGGATGGTATGAGCCAGATCATCAGCTGCGTTGGCTTTGCGCCAAACATACTTCTTGGTGTTCAGGCCAAAAAGTTCCATTTTCGTTTAATCTGACCAGATCACTCTTTCCCACATCGCTGGAGTGTCTTTCAGATGTGTGGTAGCATACTGCAAATGAGCCTTGAGATGTTGTTTCTTCAGGTATGGCTTCTTCTTTGCAACACGCCCATAGAGACCTTCCTTGTGTAAAGTGCGGGATATTGTGGACTTGTGTACATTAGTCCCAGCAGCCTGGAGAGACTTCCTCAGGTCTTCGAGAGTTACGGAGGGGTTTGCTCTGGCTTCCCTGAGCAGTTTCCTCTTGCCTTTTGCCGTGATCTTGGAGGGACGCCCTGTTCTTCGGAGGTTCACAGTGGTACCATGGCGCTTCCACTTCTGGACCAGTGATGCAACAGTACTTTTTGGCACATTGAGTGAACTTGCGATGGCTGCATAGCTTTGTCCATCTCTATGCTTCTCTAGAACTTTTTTTCTGAAGTCTTCTGACAGCTCCTTGGACTTCATGACTGTTGTCTGCTGACAAGCATGGGATGACTGTGGACAGGTGACTATTGGGCACAATTTATAGGGGGTAATAAAGGCTATACGAGTCACATGTGACTAAATGCAGGCTTGTGACACTGTGATGCAATAGTTTATGGTGTGCAATCATTTTCAACTCAAAATAACAGCTTCGGTGCAAGGGTGTGAATACTTTTGCAACAATGAAATACAGACTTATGCAATCTATCTATAGTAAAGAGTGCTTATGAACAAAAGCAGTGATGGATTGTTGTGTTTGTGCTATTTCCTTTCATGCAAACAAGTGAAACACACTTTTCCTTTGTTCTGTGCTGAGAAATTGAGTTCAGTCAGGACCACTTTGTCAAAATAATCTTTATTTCCTTGCACAGTTTCATTTGGTGGTATGGTACTGTTCTGGGACTCCCTGCTCTTCCACGCACTTGCGTGGAAAGCCTGAGGCAAGAAGAGCACACCTTCTTGCCCATCATGAGCCATCATGAACGGCATAAGCAGGGAGCGCAGCAGCAAATAAAAACCCAGACAGAGCAGAGCAATCGACATGAATACAATGACAGGAGGAGCTGGGGTGGAGGTGGGTTGCAAAATGCCTGCAGAGGAAGCAGGAAGGAGGTCGGGCTAGAGCAGTTTAAATAGCCCGCTCTGAATACAATTTTCCAATAGGAAGCGGACACGGGAGTCAGCCGAGCCATCAGCTGATCTGCACTGGTGATGACAGCTATGCTGTTGGAGCTTGACGTCGTGGCCTGCCTGAACTAACGCTACGCTTGATTTCAGTCAGGACCACTTTGTCAAAATAATCTTTATTTACTTGCAGAGTTTCATTTGGCGGTATGGTACTGTTCTGGGACTCCCTGCTCTTCCACGCACTTGCGTGGAAAGCCTGAGGCAGGAAGAGCACACCTTCCTGCCCATCATGAGCCATCATGAACGGCATAAGCAGGGAGCGCAGCAGCAAATAAAAACCCCCAAAACTAAATTATTATTTATTTATTTATTTATTTATTTTGCCTATAAATTTAATAGGGAATAAGCCTCACATTACCCTTTAGCCTGATAAATAATGAGATAGACATAACCAATCATACCTACAAATGACTATTTATTATATTGATTGAATTACAATGAGCGGCTCATGGCTTTTTGAGCATCTAGGATGGCTCCTCTATCGCCAGGACGCAGATAACGTTCAAAAGCTGAGGAAGACCATCTGCCCATAGCTTTTAGGGTGGACACAGGAGCGACCATTGCGGCTGTTGTTGCTGCTCCTATGCGGAACGAATGAGGCATGTAGCGTTCTGGAGGGAGACCGCAGAGTTGGCAAAGGAGACGAAGGCGAGAGGTGAACCAGGCTCGTGACAGGGGCTCCCCTCCCTCCGTGACGAACAGCGGCTCCTGAGAGCTGGCTTGGGCACGGCTTCTCAGATAGCGGACCATGGAAGACAATGGACAAAAATCAGAGTTAGTTTGAGAAATTATGACTGATGTTCCTCTTCTATCTCTATCAGTTTTGGAATGTTTCAAGAGAACACAAAAGTAATGACTGTGGACTGTTATGTCACTTATGGTGAGGTCTTGAGAAGGATCAAAAGATCGTGAGTGTGTAGTGAGTGTGCACCTTAAGAACCCATAAAAAGCGATGAGGAAGACAGTTTCTAACAGTGAGTATGTGTATGAACCGAAGCACCCGTTCCTTAAGTGAGGGATTAATTTGTGCAAAAGTGGAGGAGTGAAAGGGAGACGAATGTCATTGCCTTGTGGTTTCTCTCTTTTAAAGCCGTTTAGGAGAAGCTTAATGGATGGATTTTCTAGTAAGCTGTAGGTGGACGGATCCAAGCAACGCAGGTGAAACTGGACACCTGTAAGGAGGCCTTTGATGGAGGACGGCTGCATTTTGCGGGACTCAAAACAGTGAACCAGAAAAGCACATACAATGGGAATACTTATAGGAAGAATTGCAACAGAGAAAGAAGAACAAAATGGGGTGAAATAGGACCATGCAGAGTCATACAATTTTAATGTAGATTTAGCTAAACCAGAACGCATATAGCGAGCAGCTGACAGCATGTATGTCTGCAAGGTGGTGTCTAATCTAGCACTGTATAGTGGAAGGGAGGGCAAGGAAGGCTGGATGGCGCTGCATCCGGACACAGTCTGTGGAATTTCTGAAATTCAAATCGAGACAGAGCGTCAGCAACCTTATTATCCAATCCTGGAATGTGAGCTGCATGAATAAAGAAGTTCCCCAGCACGGATTCCCAGGTTATACGCCTTAAAAATCTGTTAATAAATGGAATAGAGGAACGCCCTTTGTTTATAATGTAGACAACTGCTTCATTGTCACAAAAGAAAATAATTTTCTTCCTGGACCAGAATTTTCCCCAGAGAAGACAAGCTATAACGATTGGGTATATTTCCATTAGGGCAGAGGAAGAAGCACTAGCTGGCAGAGATGACAATTCTTTTGGCCATGCATCAGCGAACCACTGGTTATCAAAGAACCCCCCAAAACCCACGGAAGGAGCTGCGTCGGTGAATAATCTAATGGCCAAAGATGATTCTGTATAAACGTTATAGAAAAACGAAATGCCATTCCATTTCTCGAGCAGCAAAGACCAGAACCGGAGCTCTGATCTGCACCCTTCATCCAGAGTTACTGTGTCGCGTAGCTTTTCAAGTGATTTTGAGAGGTCGAGAAGCCTGGATATAAATGAGCGGCCTTGAGGAATCACACGCATGGCGAAATTGAGATAACCTAGCAGGGAGAGCAGATCTCTTTTTGAAATGGTTTTTGAAACCTGTTCCTTCATTATTTCTCTGATGCGGTTTAATTTCTCGAGAGGCAGGGAAGCTTGCATGAGAACACTGTCTAATTTGATACCTAGAAATTCAATGGCTTGAAGTGGACCTGAAGTTTTCTCCTCTGAAAAGGGGACTCCCAGATTTTTAAAAGTATCTTTAAGTGTGGTGATTGCATGATCTGGCTTGGCATGAGGATAATCTACGAGCAAAAAATCATCTAACAGGTGAAGCACGAATGGCAGCTTGCAGTTATTTAAGAGAATCCAGCAAAGAGCTTCAGACAATGTGTCAAAAATGTTTGGACTGCTGTGACACCCAAAGGTGAGCCTAACTGCAAAATACAATTTCTCTCTCCATTTAACACTGAACAGATGCCATTGTGAAGGGTGTAGAGGCATGACTTTAAACGCGTCTGTGATGTCAGCCTTTGATAACCACGCTTCTCTACCTGCTTGTTTGATGAGCTTAATGGCATCGTTGATTGAGGCATAATACAGAGAGAACGGCTGAAGCGGAATGAGACTGTCAACACTTTGGACCTATCATGATGAGGAGCTGATAAATCTATGATGAGACACTTTTTACCAGAATATTTCCGGGTAGCAACACATATAGGGTTAATGCATGATATGAGAAAAGAAGATTTATCCAGAGGTCCGATCATGAAACCTTTCCTGACTTTTTCCAACAGACTGTCAACAATTTCAGGCTCTTTCAGAGCAGACTGCAGATTACTACATGTATGTGATACTTCAGGCAACCACAACAAACCAACCATGAATCCTTGAACCAGTCCGGTTAACAAATAATTGACAAAGCAGCGGTTTGGATGCTTCTTCAAAGCCTTCCCCAGCTCAGCCACGTTGACTTGGGTTGAAGGTTTTATTTTTTCTTTTCCTTCCTCACAAGGCGAGTTCGTCTGGGGCACACAGATTTTGGATGACTGTCCCCGCAGTAGCTGCAAGCATGAATATATTTACAATTTACAAATTTGCACACATTTTCATTGAAATTAATGCACATTGGAGTCCAAAAAGGTGACACCTTGTTCTCGTGGGATTTTGGGCCTGCCGGCGAAAGGACTATAGCCACAGATTTGGGACACATGTTGGAGGAGTGCGAGAAAGAGCTACAAATGGAGCAGGAAAGAGCTTGGCAGCCAGTGCAGTGCCTGGTGATTAGAGCCAGGCCAACCACAGACCAGTCCAGTCTTTGGTTAAACCTTTGAATGACTATAGCAGCCTTGGCAGAGAATGATTTGTGGTATTCATAGAACAGAGTTCCACCGTATGTCATGGCGAGATCTGCAATGATGGCCAGATAGGTGTCTAGTTCAGCTCGACGGGATGGATAAACTTTGCAGATTACATCTCTAAACACACCAAAAGCAACAATAAATTCTGCTAGTGTCAGAGTCTTTGATAGTCTGGGGTCACTATCCTTTAACATCACGGACACATCGCCACAATCTACCACACGCTTATCACTGAAATCTGAGCACAGCAGGATTTTGACTAAATTTACATCATTACCTGCGAGGATCTGGCTTCTCAAATTGCAGGAGATGGCAGAAGCAGGAGGGTAGAATGGAACACCGGTTGAGATTGGGACTGCACTACCCAGGGTCCTGCGCGGGATTGTGATGTCGTCGAGGGGCGCCGGAATGACGTCACTGGCTTGCGTCGAGGAAGAGGCAGCAGGTTCCCGGGATGTAAGCATGGTGGACTGGAGAGCAGAGCTGGAGGATGAAGCGGCGGCGGCCTCTAAGGTCTGGATTCTTGAATTCATGCTGGAAAGGGATGACTGGATGGAAGACAGCGCTGCCAAGATGGCGTCATTTGCTGGAGCTGTGGAGGCGACTGCTGAGGTCAGGGGTCTGGCTCCGACTCCAGCGGCTGGAGTCGGAGCGACTACTGAGTTCTGGGAGCAGTGTTTGCGTTTTGCCGAAGCCTTCCGAGGAGCGGAGACAGGACGCTGGTCGACGGGTGGAAATCCAGCACAATTTAAGAATAAGGCAAACAGTTCCTGGTGAGACGCTCCGACCGGAGCGTTAAGATCGTTGGCAAACAGGAATTCCAACAGCTTAGGAATCAGCCAGTCATCGAACATTGGGGTGTCTTTTGCCTGCCAGGCGAGAGCTGCGACGGAGAGAAGGAGCCCTCTCGTCGGTGATGGCTTCCTCTGATTCAGAGATTTGATGAGGCTACACCATGATACCGTCATATTGCCACGGGTCTTCATCGTGGACGAGGGGCGACGACATCAGGAGCAGCAGGGTAAGTACGAGTATAAGCGATCTTTTCTTCATGCAGGAGCTTGACTTGCAAAATGCCTGCAGAGGAAGCAGGAAGGAGGTCGGGCTAGAGCAGTTTAAATAGCCCGCTCTGAATACAATTTTCCAATAGGAAGCGGACACGGGAGTCAGCCGAGCCATCAGCTGATCTGCACCGGTGATGACAGCTACGCTGTTAGAGCTTGACGTCGTGGCCTGCCTGAGCTAACGCTACGCTTGATTTTTGGTCATGGGTATGAATACTTTTGCAACCCACTGTAGTTAGCTCTGGAAAATATTTGTGCACACCTAGTACCTTTGTGACACAAATGTCACCATTGAAGACCATTCAAAACACTATTTTTGATCCTACAGTCATTGCAGTAAAAAAACATGCATCCAGTCAAATTGACTTTTCATTCTAGAGAATTTGCCTCACAATTATAGTTTTCTTCCTTTTCAGCATCACATATTTTGTCTTTTCACCACAAAACAAAGCCATTTTCCCAGAGAAAATCATGTTTTTTTTTACTGATTATCTGTTGGTGCACTGTTCCTTCAGTACAGAGGAGTGAGGAGGTCTATCTACATTTTCATGAGAAAGAAATCATACATTGCAGGCATATGTTACAATTCCCCCTTTTTGTTTCTCTTGAAGAAATATCACATAATTTATCCGACCACATTAACATGCACACACACGCACAAACAAACTCTCAAATATATATATATATATGTATGTATATATATATATATATATATATATATATATATATATATATATATATATATATATATATATATATATGTGTGTGTGTACATATATGTAACAATTACCGGTAAAATGGTAAACCGCAGTAAAATTTCCCATGGTTAGTATTACCGTTTCATGTTTCAATTACCGGTAAACCGAGTTTGATTACCACACTGTGTCAATAACTCACGGTGATGCTGCTCCTTGCCTGGAAAAGCTGGAACTATGTGTCTGCTCCTCGGTACAGCAGCCGCGGTCCCTCACGGACAGAGGCGTGCATGCGCAGTGTGCATTGTTTGGCCTCTGAAAGTGAAAGTTTGGCCACGGCAGTTTGTCCCCGCACAGACAGTAGCCTATAGTGGAGATTTTTTCCCCCTCGAAATGGACAAAGTCTGAAGTCTGGTCGAATTTTGGGCTTACAAGCACTTGCGGCGCTACTATTGGGCCCCAGGCCCACCCATTTTGACCCAGCACAATATGCACGTTGATTCTACTCTGGGCAAATCATGACATGTACAGCAAAACTCACACCTACAGAAACTATGAAATGACATACTGGACAAGCAGATGATGGAGCTGAACACTCGTTTTAAGCCCGACACATACAGCTTTATGAGAGCTGCTGCTGCCTGCTTGCCACGGTCAGACACCTTTGGTGACAAGGCTCTCATCCAACCTGCCTGCATGCATGCACTTTTAAAGATGCAGAGCACGCTGTGTTTGTGCAGCAGCTTAAAAGAAAGGTAAAGGCCAACAAGACCAAAAACAGGAAAAAAGAAACACTAGTAGAAGTGCTCGACGCATGCCCCCCTGATATTTTTTCCCCCACAGTCTCCTGCAGGCCCTCCTCACATTGCCCATGATGGCATGTACTGTGGAGAGACTCTTTTCAGCTGTCAGTCAGATAAAAACAGACACCAGGGCAACAATGTTGACAGACTGAACTCTTTTTCCCTGCTTTCATTTGAAAGGGATTTGACTGACTGATCTAGTAGAATATCAAGAAATTCTTGCTGTATTTAGCATGAAACCCCACCACCTCCTGCTGTAACAAGCTCCAAGTCCCGTAAGAAAATTTGAATTAAATTATATGCATGTGTGATTATTTATCAGCTATCTCGAATTGTTATGCTGTTGTTTCTATGGTTAGATATGTTATTCCTTTAATTATTCTGAAGAAATAAGCTACAGCAGAAAAAGACTAATTTTGGATCATTTTCCTGCAGTTTGTGTTGCGGCTGTGTCGGATTCTGCTATTATGTCATGTCAAAACAGTTTTCTGTAATTCTGAATGTTTAAGAAAAAATTAAATTATTCTGCACAGTTCACTGCCCGCCGGGCTGGATAAATAAATGGAGAGAGAAACAAACCCTCCAAAGATATAATCCCGTTTCAGTCTTTTTATGTACTGGATGTTTAAGAGAGACAAATTAAGTTAGGCTTATGGCCAAGGTGTGTGTCTTTGTCCGCTTCAACACTGAACTGAGGACAGTGACACAAGAGTCAAGCAGAAAAGCGCTGAAACGGAGATGAAGGGGAACCTTTTTTTTTTTTTTGACCTTTTTTTCACTGGCCCATCCAGTTTTCTGGAGGCCCACCCACAATCAAAATCCTGGCGCTGCTAATGCTTACAAGGATGCCAAGGGGAAACTGATTGAAGACAGTAACCCTGTCTAAAACACGAAGCTGCTGCCAGTGAAAGAAAAAGACGTGCATGATTAAAACTGCTGTAACTCCATGATTAAGTGAGCTGACTGAGCCGGAGAGAGTGAGAGTGAGAAGATTCAGAGAGCCATACCCAAGTGAAGTATCGATTGCTTATCAGTATTTTCTGTGTAAATAATGTATAAATGTTGTAAATAATAGCATTAGTATCATTCTGGAGCGTGTTCTTGCCATTCTTCGCCGTTTATTCGCCCGTGTTTTGCTGTATTTCGTAATTGATCATCTTTTTCCTTCATAGTTCGTGTTTTATGGATTTCATCTAACGTAATTTGGAAATATGAGGAGGAGATGTTGAGGAGGTCTGTCAGGGACAGGGGAGACCAGAGGAGAGTCATGGAAGGGGGCTTACTGGACAGGATTAGCCTCAGAGACTAGCATCGGTAAAAAACGCCTGGACATGGTCTAATATAACAAGCTTTAACATGGACACTAATGCTGTAGGCAAACAAAAATGTGTGATTGTATGTAAAATAGGTTAAGTTTATTTTTGGTCATCTCAAATCTCTTTGAACATGTTCATTCACAGTTGTATATAAAGACAATCCTGTTTAAAGTTCAAATCCGTTTTTTTCTTTTCTTGTAATTACACACTGTTTAAACATCTTTAACATAAGAATGACAAATACTTGCCAGAATTGTTTAGTTTTGTTTCTCATGAAAAAAAAGGCTGAAAAAATTTACTCAAAAGGACATTTCCGAACACATTTGTTGACAAAAAAGACCAGGCAGCCTGTGATTACTATAATATTAAAGGGGCTTTGGGATGTGCTGGAGAAAGCTTTGGATAGTGGTCAGACTCTCCCATCATCAATACAAGCTCTTGATGAAAAATTTAATGCAACACTGGATGGAAATAAATCTTGTTACATTGCAGAAGCTTACTGAAACAATGCCACAACAAATGCATGCTGTAATAAAAGCTAAAGTTGGTCCAACAAAATATTAGAGTGTGTGACCTTTTTTTGTGGTGGCGACTTTTTTTTTGGCCAGGCAATGTATTCACCACACACGCACACACACACTCACACACACTAATACCAAAGTCCCCACTCACCCAAGCTATTCCTTGTTCAAATAATCAAAATAATAGCATCTAAGTTTTAGTTGCAAAGAAAAAAACGGGTTGGCTTTGATACCAATACTTAGTTTACACAGGTACACTGGAAACAACATTTGTAAGTCGAGGTAGCTTGCTGTTCATTTCATTCTTGGCACGATGGTAAAGAAATACACATTGGCAAGAGGCTATTTTTGGAGGACTTGGGGAAGAGCTTTGTTACCCCCAAAATAATAAGGAGAAAAAGCCCACCCCTTGGCTTCTGTGGCAATGATAGGGAGGGTTTAGTCGCAGCAACTAAGATTTAATGAAGAAGAGGAGGCAGGTCCAGCTGAAGGACCCAGCACCACAAAGGTAAATCAATCAATCAATCAATCAATCTTTATTTGTATAGGGCCTGTTCATAACAAGTGCTATCTCAAGGCACTTTACAAAAGAGCAGGCTGAAGCCATACTCTTCATTGTACAGATACACATATATGCATACATGAAATACACATATATGCATATAAATACAGCAGGAGATGGATCCATTCAGGCAGAGACAAAGGGACTAAAAATAAGAATTTATGATAGAGACAAACCCATGGATGCCCAGATCCTAAATCTGCTTTCACCGCATCTGTCTCTGCGGAATATAGATTCAACTAATCAATCTTTATTGGTATACCACCATATTTGTCTATGCTGAATATATATCTTAAAAAGTAAGCCCCATAAGATGTGGCATCTCATTTTCAAAAGGGACCTCATGTCCATATGGTTGTAAAGATAGTTACTATGGATGAATATTCAGTACATCCATGGATAGAGAGATCAGTCTAATATGATCAATCAATATGTGTGCTGTTTGCACGGACTACCATGTATTTAATTTTGTTTTTCTCTCTGAAATCATAATCAGGTAGTGTAATGATAATGGAAAGGTGAGGCAAGTGTGTGTGTTTTGCAAACAGCATAAGAACAAAGTTTCCAGGATCTGCTGCAAGTCCAAGAAGACTGTTTGCAAAAAGCACACAGCCATTGTATGCAATTCCTGCTGCTCTTGAGCACCCATATCCACATCTGCATAGATACACGCACACACACAGACCCATATAGACACTCCTACACACCGGCCACCAACACACCCACTCTCACACACACACACAACTTCTACCTACCCTAATTTTGTTCATTTTTTTGTTCTATTGTTTTCTTGTTTGGGAAAAATGAATGAAGATTGAGTTTTGTTCAATACACATTATTCTTTGGTCAAAATTATTTCTCATGGCTGCTTTGATTGTAAAAGGATATAAGGTACAGGAAAAGAGGGTAATTTATATGATACAAAAATTACAACGTTCAAGTGTAAACATTTGGAGAATTTCTTGAAAACGTAATTGTGCTAAGTTGTCAAACAAGTATCTATAGACTAAGAATCTACAAATAAATAAAAATGTATTGTTTATGGTCAACTCCTGAATTGGTAAAATAATTCATCAGGTCATAATTACAAATAATTATTACCTCCGCCAAGGAGGTTATGTTTTTGCCGGCGTTTATCTGTCTGTCTGTCTGTCTGTTTGTTTGTGTTCAAAATAACTTGAAAAGTTCTAAACAGAATTGGATGAAATTTTCAGGAATTGTCGGAAATGGGATATGGAAGAACTGATTAAATTTTGGGGGTGATCCGGATCACCGTCTGGATCCAGGAATTTTTTAAAGGATTCTTTAACATTGCCAGATAGAACCATTTTTGCCAAAGTGGACCGAAGCTGCTTGGTGGAAGTCTGCGCTCTCTGAGTGCTTTTCTAGTTTTTTGTATTGTTTTAATTGCAATCTCTGAACAGTAACCATTTCTGGATACGAGCAAGCTTGGTGTGAGTTTTTTTTCAATCTCACCTTGTAAAAAAGAAAAAAGAGCACTTAAAGCAAAATGATTCGTAATCATTAATGTACTGTAGTAACACAGTGTAAAGAAATCCAATTTGCACTTAAGATGTGAAAAATTTGGACTTTTTACAATTTTTTCCATTAAAATGTCTGTGTTTTGTACTTTTCAAACTGGCGTTTAAAGGGTTAAATTCCAAAAAAGTTATCAAAATTGATATGTATGGCCAGACCTGAAGTAAGTCTAACAAATTACATCCAAAAGTGGAATTGTTTTTTACTTTATATTTTTTAGTTCCAGTTTCTGTACAGCAACCATTTTTGGCAACCAAGGAGTTTGGTGTGAGTTTTCTTTTTAATCTCACCTTGTTAAAAAAAAAAAAAAAAAGGCATTCTAATTAGAATAACTGCTCATCATTAACATGTACAAAGCTTTAATAACAAAACATTAAGAAATCCAATTTGCACTTAAAATGTGAAAAATTGGGACTTTTTACAAATTTTCCATCAAAAATTTCTGTGTTTTGTACTTTTCAAACTGGCATTTCAAGGGTGAAGTTCCCGAAAAGTTATCAAAAAATGGCCAGACCTGAAGTCTAACAAATTACATCAAAAAAGTGGGATTGTTTTTTTTAATTTATATATTTTTAATTTTAATATATGTCCATCAACCATTTTTGGCAACGAGGGAGTTCGGTGTGAGTTTTTCTTTCAATCTCACCTTGTAAAATGTCTGTTTTGTACTTTTCAAACTGGCATTTAAAGGGTTGAATTCCCAAAAAGTTATCAAAAATTGATTGATTGATATCAAACTTTATTTGTATAGCACTTTTCATACAAAATTTCATAGCACAAAGCGCTTCACATAGAAATGAAGAAACTAAATACATTAAAATAAATAAAAAGTAGAAAATTGAATACAATGAATAATACAGCTTACCTCCGCCCCACCCCCCACCCTCACAATCCACATACAGCACACGCACTCACTTACACACACATAAAAAGAAAGACATGAGGAAAAGATTGAAAACATAATAAGAGGACTGAGGAAACGCCATCTTTAATTAAAAATGAGGAATCACTGGAGCTAAGACTAAAATAACAATAAAAATTCCTGATAAGAAATTAGATTCAAATAAATAAATAAGCATACTATAGGAAAATAAATAGGTAAATAAAATACAATTTTAAATAATAATATGGTAAAATGAGATAAAATGTACTGAAGTAAGATAGTGGAAAGAAAATCAATGAACAGATAATAAAATTCTGAACAATAAATCTGAGCTGAAATTGAGAAATAAAACATATTAAGAGGGTTAAAATGAATACATGAATAAGATTAAATAATAATTAAAAAAAAAATCAGCTTAAAGCCAGACTAAAAAGGTAGGTTTTGAGTTTGCTTTTAAAAATGTGAACAGTAGGTGCTGCTCTCAGGTCTTCAGGTAGACTGTTCCACGGATGAGGGACATAGTATTGAAGTGATGCTTCACTGTATGTTTTAGTTCTAACTTTAGGTACTATCAAAGGCCACTCCCTGAAGACCTGAGGGCTCTACTAGGTTCATAGGGTAAAAGTAGATTGGATAAAAAAAAGGAGCAAGACCATTCAGGGATTTAAAAGCTAGTAAAAGAACCTTAAAAATAATTCTAAAAGATACAGGGAGCCAATGCAGAGACTTTAAAATTGGGGTAATGTGGACTCTCTTTCTGGTCTTCATCAGCATGCGTGCAGCTGAATTTTGGAGCAGTTGAAGCTGAGAGATGTTCTTGATATGTATGGTCAGGACTGAAGTAAGTCTAATAAATTACATCAGAAAAGTGGGATTGTTTTTTAATTTATATTTTTTTCATTGCAATATCAGTACGTCAGCCATTTTTGGCAATGAGGGAGCTTGGTGTGATTTTTTTGTTCAATCTCACCTTGTAAAACAAAAAGAAATGCATTCTATTTAGAATTGTTGCTCATCATTTACATTTACAAAGCCTTAATAACACAATGTTAAGAAATCCAATTTGCACTTTAAATGTGAAAAATATGGCTTTTTAACATTTTTTTTCCATTTAAACTGGTATTTAAAGGGTTAAATTCCCAAAAAGTTATCAAAAATTGACATGTATGGTCAGGACTGAAGTAAGTATGACAAATTACATAAAAAAAGTGGGAGTGCTTTTTAATTAATTTATTTTTTTAATTGTAATATTCCCAATTTGCACTTAAAATATGAAAAATATGGACTTTTTACAATTTTTTCCATAAAAAATTTAATTTGTGTTTTGTCTTTTTCAAACTGGCATTTAAAGGGTTACATTCCTGAAAAGTTATCAAAAATTGATATGTATAGTCAGGACTGAAGTAAGTCTAACAAATTATCCAAAAAGTGGGATTGTTTTTATAATTTACACTTTTTTAATTGCAATATCACTACATCAACCATTTTTGGCAACGAGGGAGCTCAGTGTGATTTTTTAGGAAGGGGCCTGGAGGGTTAATATATATGTTTAGAAATACCTTTACAGTGATCGTTACAGCAAATGGACTCAGGGGTCTTTAACTGTATGGAAAGCAGTTGGAGATCTTTAAATGCAATTTTTTTGTCTTTGCTAGCTCCTGGCTGACAGCACTCATCTCACTTCAACACAGCTTAAGCATTTACAAGATTCAATGCCTATAACTTGCAAGCTATCAAGTGCTGATGTGTTCAAGCTATTAGGGGGCAATGTAGAGAACTTTAGTTTTTAAATGGTGCACCAATAGGAGTTTATTATACAACGACAAGTCGATTAGTGTTTTATTGACTTTTTCAGATCAGACACTTACATATTATAGACCTATAGACTTGGACAGTGTTGTTGAAATTTTAATCTGCCTCTGGAGAGTCAAAAAACAAGACTGGAAAAAGGTAGCAATGCACCGAGCCTTTATTCTCATGAGAAGGAGAAAATACAGAGAAGCACACGGCAGAAAGCAGTTCAGAGTATTGTCCCACTGAAACAAATGTGATACTCCCTTATATACCTCTCAAGGAGGCCTCTGGCTTTGGGGGAAGGAGAAAAAACAACAACGCAGAGCTCCTTGCCAGCTGTTGATTGGGATGCAATAAAACAGTTGGAGACTCATCTCTGGCTCTGGTCTTGTAGGTGGCCTGGGATCCTTGGTGGAGACTGCCTGCTGCTGTGGAGTCACGAAGCCTCAATAACCTACAATTACAGACATAACACATATTTGGCCATCTCATTCCAGTTCATAATCATTATAGCAGTTAATGTAGATATTAGCATGATCTTTCTATCCCTGGTTTATACAGCTATAGTAACTATCTCCAGCTTCACATGGGCATGAGATCCCTCTTGAAAATGAGGTGTCACATCTCAAGAGGTCTACCATTAATACATTTATACTCAATGGAGACAAATATGGTAGGGATGCACTTGTGGTCTGGGCACCCATGAGTTTGTCACTACCATAAATTCTTATTTTCAGTAAGACTTTCACTGATTATACTTTTATAAAATTATCACCACAACCATACAGACATGAGGACCCTCCTGAAAACAAGATGTAGCATCTCAAGAGGCTAACCTCTAATAAATTTGTTTTCAGCAGAAACAAATTTGACGATGACAGGTCTATGATTGGTCCATTGATCTGTTACTAACTTTAGTTCTTACTTTAGTCCACTTGTCTCCGCTTACCTCCCTTCCTTCGCCCACAACCATACAGACATGAGGAGCCGAGTAGCTGAATGCTCGGCCCCCCATGGTGACAAGGCGAGTGGAGGGGACAGATAGATGGACAGAGGAAGAGGATCGGGCATATAGAAGCTGAGCTGTGAAATTGCAAGCCAAAAAAGTCAACCTTTTCCATAACCATTGTAAAAGTGAAAGAGTAGAGTGAGTTTGTGCCTCCTTTGAAAGCGTAGTAGTCTGCTGTTCAGATTCTGTTATCATTGTCAGACTGCTGCTCCTCTAACTCTTGTATAATCTTTGAACTTTGGCCAACTTTTTTACTAAAGAAACAATCTACAGGAATTGATAAGAATCTTGTCGATAAGCATAATTGATAATGGCAATGGTATCAATAAAATCTTAACTTTGGTACTAACATAGTAAAAAAGGTAATCTAAAAGATTAGAAATGTCTGATTTACAAATGCCAGTGGTGAGGGGAGGGTTAGCTGTTCCAAATACAGTATTAGGCTTTATAAGCTGGCAGCACAAAATCAAAATAGTTAGTCTTGGAATCATATAAATAAAAAAAAAACCTCATCATCAGCACTCTTGCTCCAGATTAGGTGGAGGCTTGTGCTCTCTAAGCACCTCTTGTTTTTATTATAACTGTAATTAATAGTAGTGGTACTATTGTTATTATTATTTTAATTGAAATAATTTACCTACACCCATGTGCTCACAAACACAGACACATACACCCACACACACACATGCACACACACAATAAATAAAGAGTTGCAGGCAGAGCAGTCTTCTGTCTTTCAGAGGTTTCATGGTGGAGTGAAGTTGGTTGGGTTACTGGGTGATGGGCCCATCCAGGCCTTAGCACACATTGCTGCAGTTGGCACAATAATAATAATAATAATAATAATAATAATAATACATTTTATTTAAGGGTGCCTTTCACGACACTAAAGGTCACCTTACAAAAGTACAAATAAAAGGTGCATCAAGACAAGCATAAAAACAGGCATAAAAACAGGTGTAAAAACAGGAATAGTCAGGAATTCTTCTCTTTTCACATACAGCCAAGCTGAGGGAAATGGATGACTTAAATACACTAAACGCTGCCGTTTCCCATACTTCCTTGTTGTTGCCATGGCGCTGAAAAAGGCTCCAGTCTTTGGCTTCAGCCTTGTTTATAATTCTGTGTTTACTGCTGGTTGGCAGGACATTGTGTCAAAAACAAGCTAGTGTTCATCATGAGGCAGCAGGGCAGAACAGAACTTTACCTTACGATCATGATACATGGTAAAAAGCCTATCAGCAGCAACAAATATATATATAAATGTTTTATTTTTGGAGTCTTGCTACCTGTGCAGAAAAGCAGCATCATGTGTAAATGTTATGTTGCTTTGCCACATGTCCTCACTTTCTCTGCTTTTCTCTTGCAGTCAGTAACCAAACATTTGGCTGAAGGATGAAAAGGCTGTATTAAACAGGCCTTCGACCAAAATTGACATTAGAGCCATTATTTTTTCATTCTTTGTAGTATATTTGTGTATTTCATGAAAATAGTTGTTTTCACATTTTTATAGCTCACAGAAATATTAGTGAGTCTTTGATAGTTTTGATGCAGGATAAATTTATTTGGGTTGTCAAAGATTGAAGTCTTATGGGCCTACACTTTTTCTTATGTGTAAGGTTCCATGAGCTTCCCTGTATATGTTGGGGGCATTTCTGTAGGGCATAGGGGTTTAGGCACAGTAATTATTAAGATGTCCTGCTGAACCACTTCCACTAGATGCAGAATAACAATGACCACTGGTATGAATCTGAGGCTAGTCTATGTACCGATGACCATCCTGTAACATACATTTTCAGCATTTGTTGGCATGCTGTCACACTTGTCTCAGAAACACCCGCAGGAGTAATGGAAAGATTATTTTAGTGAGCAAAGACTGTCACAAACAACAATTTACAAAATGTTGGCTTCATACGGAACTGCACCCATCAATATGCAGGGGAGTTAAACTAACTTACATTAAATCAAGTTACTATAATTAAGAAGCTTTTTTGTTAACCTTTACTTCCTGGAGCAGGTATTGTTATCCAGATTATATTTCTCATTCTATATGTAGTTGACCAAATACAGTGTACTTTTTGTCAGTCAAAAGTTAATTGGTGAATGCACCAACACTATTGTATGCCACAAGTCTTGACTTCTGTTAGAACAGTTGTCAAGACAGCTCTTCCTTTCCATAGTTTGCCTTTTTCCTTATTCCCCGTCTTCTTTCAACTCATTGTAGCTGGTATTTCCATTTTTAAAAAAATCCCACAAAGTAGTATGTAAGTAGTATTTTGCTTCTATTGTGTCTGCTTTCAAAACTCCTTCATGATAAGTAGTGCTTATCTCAGTGGTAACTGGAACAAGCACAATACCTGTCTTTTTCTCTCCACACAAGTCAGCTTAGTTGGCAGGCTATCAGGTTCCAAAGATTAAAAACAAATCAACCAAAGAATAAAATGAAAACGAAAAAATCTTATGACATATAAGTTAGCCGCTCCAGATGCAACAAAGACAAGCTAATTGCAATGTAATGTTTCTCTTAACAAACAAATACTCTCACAGATTGAGGACACTTACTGATGGTGCGGCATTTGCTGTTGATCAAAAACTGTTTGCCAGTTGTTTTTATGTGGCACAGTTAGGGCTGGGCATTGTTAAGAACCTCATGATTTGATTCAATTTTGATTCCTTGGGTGGCGATTCGATTCAGTATCGATTCAGTAAGCAGTAGAAATACACAAATAATTAGAGTACCTGTTGACAATTTTTGATTTTTTTTTCTATTTTGATGCCAATGTGGTATGTCACCTCATATTTTTGAGCAAATATCTGAAAAAAAAAATTGCACAGTAATAACTTATTTGTGCATATGGAGTACAAAAGTAAAAACATGACAGTTAACACTATAATAATAAATGTCCACCTGGTCTTTTTTGTCAGTAAATTTGTCAGGAATTGTCCTCTGAATACATTGTTCACCTTTTTTTCATGAGAAATAAAAGTAAACAATTCTTGCAAGTATTTTGTCATATTAATACATAAAATTAGTCATTATTATGTTATAAATGCTTAAAACAGTGTATTATTACAAGAAAAGAATAAAAATTGATTTGAATTTTCAACAGGATTCTCTTCATAAACAATTGTAAATGAAGATGTAGAAATTTTCTGTGATGACCAAAAATAAACTTAACCTATTTTATATAAACTCAAACATTTTTGTTTGACTACAGCATTAAGTGTTACAGCCTGTTATAGTAGAGTATAGTATAGTAGGGTGTTTTTTTTACTGATGGTAGTCCCTGAAGCAGTTCCTGTCAAGCTGAAGACAGAGATCTCAACATTTCTTCCTCCAGTATTTTTAAAATTACTCCTTTTTGGAATCCATAACAAACGAACTATGATCAAAAAGACGATAAATGACAAAAAAGATGGAACACGGGGAAATACGTCGGAAATACGGTAAAACACAGAGAAAATGCGGCAAAAGAACGTGAAAAAGACACTCCAGAATGATACTAATGCTATTTTTATTAATTTTTTACATTATTTACACAGAAAATACAGATAAACTGCCGTTACATCACTCTCATGTTCGCCTCTCAATCTTATCACTCTGCAAGCATGTCTTCTGCAACCGGCGACAGCTGGATAAACACTGAAAAAGTGTACAGCGCCCCCCACTGGCCAGGAGTTGAATCGATTCAGAAGATTTGCCGAATCGATACTGAATTGGCAGGAGAATGCAATACATTAATGAATCGAGATTTCTGCCCACCCCTAGGCACAGTGTTGTTACAAAGCCAGCTCTGAGTAGACTCCTTGTAAGCAGTTCAAGGTGAAGTGAGAGCAGCAGCTGTAGCCTCTGCTCAGGTGTCTCTCAATATCAATCAATCAATCAATCAATCAATCAAACTTTATTTATAAAGCACTTTTCATACATAAAAATGTAGCACAAAGTGCTGTTTATTAAAATAAACAAGAATATCAGAGTAAGGGAATACAGAATAAAATAGAAAAACCCCACCCACCCTCCCAGCCCACATTTAACACAGACAGCCACTCACACGCAAACACATGCACCCAAGCACACACACACACACACGCACACGCAAGGACTCTAAGCCAGGACTCTTCAAAAAGCCAAAGAGGACTGAGGAAATGCCATCTTGAATTGAAAATGAGGAAACACAGGCTAAGCTGACTAAATAAATAGATAAAACCATGATAAGATATAACAAAGGTAATAAAATGCTAAAAGTTGATTAAGAAAAAAACTGTTTGAAAACCAAACAATAAATAAATAAAAAGTGTTAAAAACATGGTAAAACATAAAATGGTAACTCTGAAACTAAAATGGAGTAAACCCCATATGATGCAGATTAAAAGAGTAAAACAAAATTCAGCTAAAAGCCAGATAAAAATGGTAGATCTTGAGTTTGCCTTTAAAAAAATGAACAGTAGGTACTGCTTCAGGTCCTCAGGTAGACTGTTCCACAGACGTGGGCCATAATATTGAAATGATGCTTCACCGTATGTTTTACATCGAATTTTTGGAACAGTTAGAAGACCACTACCTGAAGACCTGAGGGCTCTACTGGGCTCATATGGTAAAAGCAAATCATATAAATAAGAGGGACCAAGACCATTAAGAGATTTAAACACCAATAAAAGAACCTTAAAATCTATTCTAAAAGATACAGGTAGCCAATGCAGAGACTCTAAAATCGGTGTAATATGGGCTCTCCTTCTGGTCTTCGTCAGCATGCGTGCAGCTGAGTTTTGAAGTAGTTGAAGCTGAGAGATGTTCTTTTTAGAAAGACCAGAGAGGAGGGCATTGCATTAATCAATTCTGCAGGTAATAAAAGCATGAATAAAAGTCTCTGCATTGGCTTGAGAGAGAAACTGGCGCACTCTGGAAATGTTCTTTAAATGATAAAAAGCCTTTTTAGTAACATCTCAGATATATGGCTCAAAACTGAGGATAAAATCAAAGGTAACACCCAAATTTTTAACTTGTTTGCAGGGATTAAAAGACAGAGCTTTGAGTTTGCTCTCCAGTTTCCCTCTCTCTGGACCTGTACCAATAACTAAAACCTGAGTTTTGTCCTGGTTGAGCTGCAAAAAGTTGCAGCTATCCAGGACTGGATGTCTAAAATACAGTTAAAAAGGGCATCGATGGGTCCTGTGTCATCCGGAGACACAGCAATGTAAAACTGAGTATCATCTGCTTAGCTGTGAAAGTTAATGCCGTGTCTCCTGATGACATCTCCTGAAGGTAACTTTTAAAGATTAAAAAGTGTTGGACCTAAAATCGAGCCCTGGGGAACGCCACATTCCATTTCATAAGTTCTTGATTAGCTTTCCCTCATGCATACATAAAATTTCCTGCCATCAAGATATGTTTTGAACTAGTTAAAAGCAGTACCAGAGATGCCAATGAGATTGTGGAGTATGTCTCAAAGAATTGTGTGATCGACCGTGTCAAAGGCTGCACTCAGGTCCAACAGAACTAAAACAGAGATTAATTTCATATCCATATTGAACCTGAGATCACTTACAATTTTGAGCAGTGCTGTCTCTGTTCTGTGATTTTTTCTAAAACCAGACTGAAATGTGTCACCGATATTTTTAGAAGTTATAAAATCATTTAACTGATTAAAAACAATCTTTTCTAAAACTTTACTTAAAAATGGCAGGTTGGGAACAGGTCTGCAGTTATCAGGTATTGATGTATCCAAGTTGTTTCTCTTCAGAAGAGGTCTGACACAGGCTGTCTTAAAGGCAGTGGGAAAGACCCCTGTCTGAAGAGAATAATTTACAATATTAATTACATCATCTTTAAAATCAATAAAAGAAGTTTTAAAAAGGGATGTGGGGATAGGGTCTAAAACACATGTAACTGGTCTAAGCTGGGAGACAACCTTTTCAAGCACTGCAGCATCAACCAGGACAAACCTCTCCAGTGTTTCCTCATTTAAAAGCACAGACTCAAAAGAGTTAAAATTACCAGGCTTACAGTTTAAAAAGTTTGACCTGATAAAATCAATTTTACTTCTGAAGTGGACTGCAAGGTCTTGACATGATAACTCAGAATTAAAAGGTCTGAGAATATGGTTTGTTCTCCAAGGAGGTTTTAGGTTTGATTTAATCTTTTTTATATTTATGGGTGCAACAATGTCAAGAGCTGACTTGAGTTTCCAGTTAAAATGATCAACAATAAAATCACAGGAGGAGGGTAAAACAGCTTTTGGGGCATCACTTAAAATCTCACTAAAAGTAGCGGCCACTTCAGAAGTAAGATAGCGTTTTTTGGCAGTACGCTCTGGGATGTCCTGCTGGATAAAATCCTTCACATTAAAAAACACACAGTGATGGTCCGACAGGCCCACATCCACAACAGAGGACACAGTGGTTGATAATCCATATGTTATTAAAAGATCTAAGATATTTCCTCTGTTGTGGGTGGGGCTTGATATATGCTGGTTAAAATTCATAAAATTAATAAGATTTAAAAATTCATAGCTAAAAGAATCTGAATGATTGTCAATGTGAATATTAAAATCCCCTTAAATAATGATTCTGTTGTATTTTGAGTGAATGATGGATTGCAGTTCTGAAAATTCGCTGATAAAAGAAGAGCATCTTTTGGGTGGCCTGTAAACGGTTAAACAAAATATTGGAGGACTGCTAAAAACAAAAGAATGATTTCAAATGACCTAAAATCACCAAATAAAACCTCTTCAAAACCATTTGAAGCTAAAAGAAAACTTGCAGTCCCCCCACCCTGTCTGCCATTTCTAAAAGAATATAAATAATTAAAACCAGGCTGAGAAGCTTCATTGAGAGCTGCAGGTCCATCAGTATTGAGCCATGTCTCAGTCAAAAACATAAAATCAATATTGTTATCTAAAATCAGGTAATTAATTTAAAAAGTCTTTTTTAAAAGAGAGCGAACATTTAAAAGTGCCATGTTGAGTGTCCTTTCTGGTTTCAGTGGGAGATGAGCTGGGGGATGGTGTGTGGTTTATGTGTTTGAGGTTGTTATGATTGGGTCCAGAGTATGGCTTTATGGTGTGATGTCTGGTGTTTGTAATCATGGAAATAGGAATAGGGGGTCCATGGGTGGAGGAAGATGGTTTGAGATGATTTTTGGATTCAAGGTGTGGGATGGGTCCTGGCTCCTCATAAACAGTTCTGAGTGGATATGGGGAACCATATCGCTAGGACCGGAAGGACATCAATAGTAGAGGGACTTGTCGGAGGGGGTTGACGGAGGTGAAGTGTTTTGGTTACCTGAGAGTGTGGCACGTGGATGGAGGACGCTGTAAAAGATGTTTCCTGAAAGCAGCTTAGCGCCCAGCCAGTTTGGATGAAGACCATCTTGCCTGAAGAGCTGTCTCCTGCTGCAGAACAGGTTAAAATTGTCGATGTAGTTGACTCCATGTGTAGCGCAGGTTGATGACAACCAGGTGTGCAGCCTGAGCAGCCGGCTGAAACGCCCACAGCCGTAGCCACAGGAGGGGATGGGGCTGGATATATGGATGTCCTTCACGCAGTGGCGATTCTAGAGTGTGCTGGGGCCCCAGGCAAAAATTTCCAAGGGGCCCCTCTGAGAAACATTAAACATATTCATAAATAATCTGAATACACATAGCACATACAGGGATTAAAGCAAAAAAATAATCTTTTGACTGAATTTTTTTTTTTCCTCTAGGGGGGTCCGGGGGCATGTCTGCGCCAAACATAAGACAGACATAATGTTGAGAAGTCATTCAGGAAAAGGCTCAGGGAAGTGATATTGTACATTTCATAATACTGTTAACTAACGAAATCACTAAATCAAGTCATTTATTGTTTTTAAAGTGATGATATTGAGCCGAAAGAAATTCTACTTTCCGATCTTGTTTCAAATGTGGCTGCTGAGTGTAGTAGACTGCTCTTACCATGTGCTGTACTGTTTAATAGCAGGCATGAAAACAGGTCAGGGTTGAAAAAGGTGAAGAGGCAATAATTCCTCTAGGGGGGTCTGGGGGCATGGTCCGCTGGAAGAAAATTTTGAATATTTCATATTTGAAAGCATTGATTTGATGCATTTTGAGAGAAAAATCAAGCAGAATTACAGGACAGTATGACTATATAATAAAGTACCTATTAAATTGTGGGGGTGACTCTGTCCTTTAGCTGGAAATGCATAAAAGCTTTTATCATTAGTGAATTTGGGAATTGGAAGGAAACATTGATATTTTCACTTTTTAGATAAAACATACACTGAAGGTATGGCTCTTACAGCTCTATCCTGACATTTATCATCTCAGCTGCAATAGTTGACAGCATTGGGAGCTTGATCCTTTACAGAATGCTCTTATATCATGGAGAATAAGTGATGCAGGTGACCTCAGGATGAATTCATCATTTAGAAAAAGTGAAAAGAAGAGCTGCACTGCTCAGGAATGTTGTGTTTCAATTAACCAAAAGGCTGACTCGTCATTTTTTAAATCGTTGTCTTCACTTAAACCGTGCACACGAGCCAACGAGGCACTGTTTGAATTACAATAAACACACAAAATGATTCAGGATCCCTGTCCTGTGTGCTGTGCATCTTTATGCTCACCGGCACACAGAGGAGCCCTTCGCGCTCATGTTTCCATGCTCTCGCGCTTGTAGAGTGAATGTTTTTATTGAATTCAAGCTCCCTTCAGGTGCGCACATGTTCGCAGTTCACTGATAATCTCTGGTATACCTCCATGTTCCGTCCACACCCATCATTATTTGACTATGGCGGAGCTCAGCTTCGAGGTGGCGGAGATGAGCTCTGGACAAAGGCTCTGGTATACCTCTATGTCCCGTCCATTTCCCCCCCTGTCATTTTCCAAATGACGGAAATCCATCGTGGCGACGGAGAACTTTAATTCATGCACATATTGTGATACAGCAATACAGGTAATCCAGAATATCAGCCAAAAATAGCTACAGCTCTGGTGTGTTTTTACCACAGGGATGACTATGGGCCCCTTTAGGGAGGTATCTGTCAAAGATGTCATTGCAATTTGACAAGCAGCTGCCTGTCTCGCCTGTTGACAAGCTCCACCTCTGCCTTCACGGTTCTCTGAAGTGTAGTGATTAGGTGGGCAAAGTTGTGCTTCAGGAGCTCCGACTGCTGTCTGCGGATGTCGTTAGTACCTGCGTGACTGTTGTAATCGCTTCTGGGATAAACGGAGGCATCCAGCACAGTCCGGCGGAGAGGTAAGAGGAGGCATTTTATTGAGAGTTGTTACCGGTTGCCAAGGTAAACAATCTCTGTGCAGAGCTCTGCTCTGCGTGCAGGATCTGATATCTTTAGATCGCGGCACAGATAAAACATCACCTTTGGTGTCAGGACAGCCCAAGCCTTAAGAAACTTAAAAAATTACGAAAACGGCAAAAATTTCACTTAAAAACGGTTAAAAAGAGCACAAATTCCGGAAACGATCTGTTGACGGCTAGATAGAAGTTGAAGGAGGAGGGCATGTAAGGACAGGGGTGGAATACGTGTTGTGAGTCAGATGGTTTAAAAAAAACTTCATATTTCTGAAAAGTTGATGCACTTAAAAACATGCATATGCTGCGTAACAGACTCTTACAGACTGTTGCTTACTGAGGGAGAGGAGAGAACGTTCTAGTGGCCATATGGAGCTCATACAACCCCACTTCAAAAATACTGAACTATCCCTTTAAGGTACACTTCTTCAGTCACCCAGTCCTCTGATTGGTTTACAGGTCAACTCTGTGGTAATGGCTCAGTTCAGTGCTTCTCTGCGCCATATTGTCAACAGCTCTTCATTCATGCTAATATCTACGCTCAGTAGTGGTGTTGCTACTGTGAGCCAATGGGCTTAAACTGTTGACAACAAAATGGTAAAACATCTCACTGGTAGATCTAAGTAGGGGTGCGGGACATTTTAAGCAGCTGCTTGCACCACACAGAAGTGGAGAGGCTGATTTTTTTTCTTATTCATCGAGGTGCTCTATCAGGTGGAGGAGACATGTTTGACATACAGTTGTGTTCAAAATAATAGCAATTCCACATCACTAGCAAGATACATTACTGTTTTTGTTAGAATTTCAACTTCTACACTGCAAGTAAGTTTCTAGAAGGTTTAGTAAAGGTATAGAAAACCAACAGACCCAACAGGCATGACGTGCATGCTACGGATTCTGTGACACTGAATCATTAACTGAAAGGGGCATGTTCAAAAAATAGCAGTGCTGAGTTCAATTCGTGAGGTAATTGATTGTGTGGAAAAAAAAGGTGTTAAACGGGGGGCCCTTATTTAAGGATCAAGGCAACTGATACTGCATATGCTGGCTGTGCATTTTTCCTTGAAAAACAGAGTAAAATGGGTCATTCAAGACATTGTTCAGAAGAAGAGCGTTCTTTGATTAAGAAGTTAATAAAAGAGGGGAAAACCTATAAAGAAGTTCAGAAAATGGTAGGCTGTTCAGCTAAAATGATATCAAATGCTTTAAAGTGGCAGCCAAACCAGAAAGGCGAGGAAGACAAAGAAAAACGACTATTTGAATGGATTGGAGAATAACCAAAATGGCAAAGGCTTAGCCAATGATCAGCTCCAGGAGGATCTAGGAGAAGAAGATCTAAGGTTGCCTGTGATTACTGTAACAATCAGACGACGTCTATGTGAAGCCAAGCTTCCACAGCAAGAAGCCCCCGCAAAGTCACATTGTTAAAAAAAAGACGTGCTGAAGCGGTTACAGTTTGCCAATGAACACATTGACTCGCCTAAAAAGAAATGGTGCAATATTTTGTGGACTGATGAGAGTAAGATTGTTCTTTTTGGGTCTAAGGGCCACAGACAGTTTGTCAGATGACCTGAAAACACTGAATTCAAACCACAGCATGGTGGTGCAAGCATCATGATATGGGGATGTTTCTCGTACTATGGTGTTGGTCCTATTTATCGCATACCATGGATTATGGATTAGTTTGAGTTCATCAGAATACTGGAAGAAGTAATGTTGCCGTATGCTGAAGAGGAAATGCCCTTGAAATTGGTGTTTCAACAAGACAATGACCCCAAACACACCAGCAAGCGAGCAAAATCATGGTTCCAGACAAACAAAATTCAAGTTAGCATAATCCCCGGACCTTAATCCCATAGAATACTTGTGGGCTGACATAAAAAATGCTGTTCATGAGGCAAACAAGGAAATGCAGAGCAATTGTGGAACGTAGTACAATTGTCCTGGGCTTCAATACCTGTTGACTGGTGCCAGAAGTTGGTAGGCTCCATGCACCACAGATGTGAAGCAGTTATCAGAAACCGTGGTTATTCATCTAAATATTAGTTTATGATTCTCAGGAAAGTTGAATCATCAAGCAACTCTTAAATTATGCTCTAAATTTTTGAGTTTGTAAATAAAGATGTCAACACTGCTATTTTTTTGAACATTATATTTCTTGACTTTCTGTAAAATATTATCAAATTCAATTACTTTTTCCAATTTTCTTGCTTTGAAATAGAATGTGCAGTGTCCCCAATGCATTTGTGTGCATTAAAATAAAATTTATTTGAAGAATTTCGAGGTTTACTCACCTTTTTAAACACACTGCTATTATTATGAACATAACTTTACTAAAGAGCATATAAAACTCAATACAGCATAATAAGGGCTCTTTAAGTGAGGTTTAAATGAGATCGCAACCTGTTCGAGGTGAAGACGTTTAAAGCTTTGATTGCATATGGACTGAAAAAACATACCATTCTTTTGTCAAACAGACAAACAGGACAAAAACGAAGAAACAGACATGAAAAAGAAGCAACTAAGTGTTGTAAGTACAAACAGAAACATAAAAGTAGGTAAACAAAAAGCCACACAGACAGACAGACTTTCGGATGACAAATATATTCATCATAAACTTATGTATTTGTGATTTATTTTGATTGTAGAAGAAATTGGATATTTTGTCTCTTTTAAAAATGAATTCAGACACATTTTTGGTGTGATATCATTGTTTTCCCCTTTTAGTCAATTGAATTTGTTAAAATAAGTTTTTGGGATGACAAATTCAGTTTGAATTGGTCAAAATCAATCCATATCAAATTAAATCAAATCAGACCAAATGGTTTTGTATTTCAGTGAAGTGTCAGTGAAAAAAATCACTAGAAAATAAAATGGTCTTGCAAAGGAGAGAAAGGAGGCTTACAGCTGCCTCTTGCTCTGGTCACACCTATAGCTTCTGCCACAAATGGCACTGACTGGTTGTCAGAGATGGCAGAAGTACCCAGATTCCTTACTTGAGTAGAGGTAAAATACCTATGTAAAAAAACTTTTCGAGTAAAAGTAAAAAGTACTGATCCAAATATCTACTCAAGTAAAACTTTGTTTGAACAAAAACTATCTGCCTAGTATCCTAATGACTTCACTTCATTGTCCTTTAGGCATTTGTATTGCACTCTTAAGCTTAACACCACACTTCTGAACATTGAATTTTGGACCAGGAGTAGCTTCTAAACTATGGTGTCACAAATCATGCTCATAGGCCCAACTCTTCATCAACCTTTTTAATGGCACTTTTTTTAACAGCACATCAGGCAACAGTTGTTTTTCACTGTGTGGAGTGGCAGACCTGCTCTGACACACACCACACGTGCAGGCTTGCACACACGCACACACACACACACAGACAGCAGTGTCTCCTCCTGCGTCTGGTTTATTCTAGTGGGTATACTGTGACATACTCTGATGGATGTTTCTCTGCTTAGGGCCTCCATACACTGAAGACATTTTTTCCACATTTTCACCTGATTTATACACCGTCCAGTGAAAACAGCTCTGAGACTCACTCATGGGCCTCCACTCACAGGTTGAGAACCACTGCACTAGTAGATTGTATTTGGAGCTTGATCCGTCAAAGATCTTTTTTATATCATGGACAATATGTGATGCAGGAAACCTCAGGATGAATTTATCATTTAGAAAACAGTGAGTGAGTGAAACTGCAACTCAGAGCTGGACTGATGAAGAATGTTGAGTTTTAAATCATCAAAATGCTGACTCGCCTTTTTTAAGTCTTTGTGTTCACTTAAACAGAGCACATGAGCTATCAAAACACTGTTTGAATTATAAAATCACTTTCCCTGCGATGATTGTTTGTCTGCGTCTTTACGCTCACGGGCAGGCGGAAGAGCGCGCGCCAAAAGAGGCTGAGCAATTCGGGAGGCATTTAGATCAAATGTTCAAATGTATATGGGCTGCCCTGCAAAATGACATTACTACAGACAACAGCAGTAACAGCCACACTTAAAATGGAAAATATCAGGCCTGTACTCCACATAGCGGATCGTAATTGAATCGGACAGTGGAGAATGCGTCCTCTTGCGCAAAATGGGGCCCCCCATGGATCGTGGGACCCTACGCAAAGTGCGTGTTTTGCGTAAAGGGAGGGGCGGTGCTGCTTAAGCTATACATATAAAGTAACAAGCCTTTTTTTCAGAAACGTAAGGAGTAGAAAGTACAGATATTTATGTTGAAAATGTAACTGAGTAAAAGTAAAAAGTCGTCAGAGAAATAAATACTTCTAAAAGTACTTGAAAAATCTACTTAAGTACAGTAACAAAGTATTTGTGCTTCGTTACTTGCCATCTCTGCTGGTCATTGCTGTTGCAGCCCATTGTCAAACCTTCCAGCTTCAAATCTGGCAAATTTACCTGATCTTTATGGTTGTTTTTTTTACAGCAAAGTCTCTGCAGATTTCAGCAAAATAACTTTGAATTTTGCACAGCTTACATCACAATGGCATTGTTTGAAGGTAATTGGAATTTTAGGCCATCCACTTATTTGGGACTTAATTATTTTTTATTCTAAATCCTGCTCTTCATACATGGAGCCAGTGGGTGACTTATAGAGCTCCAGATGTTTTATGAAATATCTTTTTATTACTGAAATGATAACTCTGTTATCCCAGTCAGTCTAACCTTTGTGTTTGTGGCCACACATATAAAGTCTATGTTTTAATTTTTTAAAGCAAGAAGAAAAAAATATTGATCTCCCACATGATGAGGCAGTGTGAGAGCCATTAGATCTAAAAAATAATGTTGATTACAAGGATTTCTTGTTTGTTTGAGAAAAATCAGTTTAAGTGAACTTAGATTAATTGGGGAGCATACACCAGGACTCTCCATGTTTGGGCTCAGGCCCCCTCAGCCCCTCTGTGCTCTGCCCCTACTCTCTCTATGTGCTCAGACAGTTGTGCAGACACAAGCATGGATTAGTAGAAAAATGACAGGCATGTGTCTTTGTGGATTAATCTTTACAAATGATATTGTTGCTTGTTATTGACTTACTTAAACATTATAAACCACCTCTAACAATTTTTGATGTTGTGTTGTGTGGACATGGTGGTAACTTGAAATGAAACAAAGGTCATGAGGTCCCACAGTCACAATCAGTATGTTTGTGCTATTAACAGACTCAGTACTCAGTCAGAGTATTAATCAGCAGTGGGACAATAAACTGCTAGAACCAGGAAACTTTTTGAAAACACAAAAATGTGCACATTGCATCTACAATAGAGCAACACATCACTCAGTCATAGTTTAAATGGCACTTTTTTTCTTATTACCTCCGCCAAGGAGGTTATGTTTTTGCCGATGTTTATCTGTCTGTTTGTCTGTTTGTTTGTTTGTGTTCAAAATAACTTGAAAAGTTCTGAACGGATTTGGATGAAATTTTCAGGAATTGTCAGAAATGTGGATATGGAAGAACTGATTAAATTTTGGGGGTGATCTGGATCACCGTCTGGATCCAGGAATTTTTTAAAGGATTCTTTAACATTGCCAGATAGGACCATTTTTCGCCAAAGTGGACCAAAGCTGCTTGGCAGAAGTCTGCGCTCTCTGAGTGCTTTTCTAGTGATTGGTTATTGAAAGATCTTTACAGCCCCCATATTAAATGTTTTAGAATCAGAAGTTTTGCTCTTAATAACAAAGAGTTTTGTTACTGCTTTGGCTGAACTACCTCCTCCCAGCCCTGTATGCCTTGCATACTCTCTCTCCCTCTAGCTCTCTCTCCCTCTTTTTCTCTCTAGCTGTCTTTCTCTCTCTCTCTATAATCAGGCCTAAGTCTGTTTAAAATAGCTACAGGTTGTGATGCTGGAGGTACAGACCTACAGACCTAGTTGGAGCGACACAAAAACAAACTTCTGTAAAGAGAAATGGAGAGAAGAGAGAGGACAGCTGTAAGCTTGTCTCTCTTTGAGTAACTTTTGAAGAATGATTAGTGTTTTATATTTTCTTCACACCATCTTCCAGGTAAGTATTCTTATACTGGTTAGGTGTGCTAAGGCACAAGTTCAGTTATTTTTTTGTCATTCAACTTGCTTGTGAGACACAGTACTTCGGGAGGTGTTGGTTATGCCACAGATAAATTTTGTCATAACAAAAACACATATTGCTTCCTGCCTGGGAAACAATCTTAATTTTTATTTATGACTGGTGATGACTGTGATATTTGATAATCTAAGAGGTTTGTTATTTAATTATAATGTCCTTTTAAAGCACCCTATATGTGAAGCGTCCTCACCTGCACTGCTACTTTTATAGTGCTACAACATAGTAACATATTTGAGTTAGATATGACAAGTCAAATGGATCAGAGGGTATTATCAGCTTTTCTGGAGGCTTTAGAAGCAGTTTGAACACCTCAGCTGCTGAAGCATCTGCTACCTGCCATCTACTGTGCTCTTAAATCAAACATCGACACAGACATCAGCAGTGTTGACCACTGAAATTGTGATGATAAAGAAATAGTTCAGGATGGTATAGTTTTGATATATTTGCAACATGTTCCTACTAAATTTTCTTGGGCGTAATACCAACTTGGCCAGATCTCAAGAAGAAATGGATTGGACCTAGCTTATTTGACAACTATAGTTGCTAAGTTCTAGATCACTTGATTACATTAGGATTATTTTGACCGGTTGATGATAAATTATCAAACCATTTTCCTTGCTGGTGAAGATGTATTTGATATAGTATTTTAAAAACCTTAATTTTTTTCTAAATTCCTCATTAATATCAGACTCTTTCCTGTAGTTTGTTTACTCAGGTAAATATTAATACTTAGTATTGCTGTATTAATCAGAGTTGCTTTAGTTGTGATGATGTCCGAATTGTACTGTAAGTGTTGTGCTTTGTGACATAAGAATGACTATCTTTCTTTGCCAAGACTGACTGTCTTGGTGATGTATAAAGTTTTCCTTCTATTGAACAGACTATAAGCTCACCATTCTGTTCTCTTCCTTTTTCTTGAGAAGTGAAAACATTGTTTGTATGTCCAAGGAAGAAAGCTTTTACCTGAAATATCACCAAACAACTAGAAAAATTGCATTTCCTTGCAGCAAATGCATTGAAATGCTGAGTCTGAATGCAGAAAATGTGAAATGAAGTAGCTATAAGCATTGCAAACAAAGGTGAAAATGTGAAAGTGTGACATAAATATTTGGAAGCATGGAAGGAAAGCTGAAAAAAATGAAACATGAGGGATAAAAATGTTTAAAATTGTGAAAGAAAGCTAAAAATGAATAAATATGAAAGAAAATTGTAGAAAGCTGCAGAAATGTTTGCCCACCCTAAAGAAGTTCTAATCAATGGTCAAAAGAGTTTAATTTGTAAAACCTAAAATGACAAGGACTGTAATCAGTGGCAGAAGTGCTTAAATATGTTATGAAATATGGATGATAAAGAAAGAAAAAAAAGTTGTATAGAAGTGAAAGGTTGAATGACTGACAACCTGTGACGTCCAGACTAATGCTCAGCCAGGGCTGCCAAGTTTTCAAAAAACCTTAAAGTGAGATTTGGTGGAGCCAACCCAAATTTTGCCGCATACACGGCAGGACAACATTCGACTCATAATGTCTCATTTTGTGTAGATTTACTCATACTATATAGCACTCAGAAGTAACAAAATGGTGCAAGTGCAATTAACTCAGGTACAGGTACAAAATAACATAAAAATAAATGCTGTATTTTTTGCTGTGTTGTCTGATACTTCCTCAAATGTCCTACATAGTGATATTAAACAATAACTGTAATTATGTCATTGCTTCTTATAAGTCTATATCCTACCTGTCTACAGGTCTGTTTATCCAAAACCAGCAATTCCAAGACCAGAATTTGTTCACCAAAAACACCAGGCTGATCACCACTACAGCAGCTTTACAAGAACTGAAAGCTCAATACGAGTTCTAAAACTAGAAGAAATACTTTAATGAATAACCAAACTAAATCAAACTATACTTCACATTTGTTCATTTTTATTATTACTTTTTTTTTTTATCAAACTGTCAACAAGCAGCAACAAAACAAAATCTGAATATGTCACAAAACTTAAAAATGCACAAACCTTTACACAATTAACTCCTTAAAGCCTGTTGTATCATATTTGATACATACTTTTGATACCTTTGTCTATTCAATATGATCAACAAAATTACTATAAAAAACATCTGAATACAATGAGATAAATGATAAATATGTCCTGCAGTGGATTATCAGTTGTCAACAACATCTAATGTATCAAATGAGACAGAAAAAAATATACATATGTTAAATTTTATGGAAATATTGATTTTGTTGGATTTCAGTAGAAAGTGAAATAAACATTTCAGCTCCAGAAATTTGAATGTTCTGGCTATTGTTTCTTGCCTTCAGGCTTTAAAGAGTTTAATTATGAAGTGCAATTAAATATGCATAATTAGCCTAGATTTAATTTTCCTTTAGTAAATGAAAAATGTTTTAGCATCAATGTGTATGCTACAAATCCACAACACTATGAACTAAACAGTGGTGATTTTAATTGGAGGACAGTAAGGAGTGGAAATTAACATTCAGAATGTCATTAGAAACTGGATCAGTTCAAGTTAACATCTAAACCAAAGTTATTACTACTTTATTTTTAAATCAATAAATCTTTAATAGAACATCAAACTCGAAGTAATAATAGCCTACATAAATGAATTTATCAATCTGGACAGGAATATCTCAGTAGAGAAATCTAAAACAGTGCAATATTTGTGTCATAAATGAGAGGATGAGGATGTCAGACCATCTGACCATCACAGCCAGGCAGAGCAGAGGATGTTTGAAGCCGCACACACACGCTGAGTGAAGTGAAAGTCACACAAGTATGCTATATGTATCCTAGTGTATTTTGTTGTGGTTATATATTTCAGGGCATTTTCTGGTGGGTATATGGCGTAGACCTGCGTATACACCCAGACTCTGGCGTACTGTGAGCGGAGCTGACTCCACGCGGAATGTCTGCAGACGTCAGAGCTTTCATAGTCGAGCGCACTGCTGCGTAGTAGTTTCTTGTGAAATGACTGTGAACTCCTACGTTTCCCACAATCCTTGCGCATTGTTTTACACTTCTCTGTCATGACACTGTACACTGAGGACGAGGGAAAGGAGCTGCTCTGCCTGCTGACTTTGCAAAGCACCAAAATTAAGAGACGGAGGTGTATACAGCCATTAAATGCCGCAGGACATGGGGGGGGGGGGGGGGGGGGGTGCCATGTGACACCAGTGCGCAGAGTGTGCAACCACTATGAATCTGTGCGGACCCCCGCATAGTCTACTCCACCCAAGTATGTTTGGGCACATGATCCCTGCTTCCCCCTGGGATTTGTGCCCTCAGTGTGAGAAATCGGAGTTGTGGAAAGAAAAAAGTCCTAACTGGGAAGCGAACCCCGGTCCCTTGTAATCTATGATTAAAAGAGTTAATTTGTAAGGCCTAAAATGCCAAAGATTGTAATCATTGGCAGAAGTATGAAATATGTTATTAAATGTGCATTCTAAAGACAGGAAAAGTTGTATGGAAGTGAAAGGTTGTATGAGTGAAAACCTGCAACGCCCAGACTGAGGAAAGCATCCAGACGCTGTCTTTATTGGACACACAGTTGAGACGTTCAAATGCCTTTGCCGAGATTTGAACCCGGACTGCTGGAGTGACAGTCAGCAGCGTTACCACTGAGCTAAAAAAGCCAGTAACATGCCCATGTATTGGGACCACAGTAATTAATGTCACTCATATTCGTGCAGGGAGTACAGACGTAGAGCTGGGTTTTCAGGTTGAAGAAGCTGTCGCTGTGTAAAAACCTTGATAGCTTTCAAAAAAAGAACTGCACCGTTGTTGAAAGAGAGACTAATGCTCAGCAGCAAACAGCTGTGGTAATCAAACACCTTCATTGAAGGCACAGAGGCAAAAGTGTGATTTTCTTCACTGAGGATTGAACTCACGAACCCCGGGGCAAAAAAACAATTTGTTAGCTGTTAAGCCACAAGACACACACACACTCAATGAGCAGGAGCAGAATATTTAATGTCACAGAGCCGTGAAGTTAAGATGGGTACTTCCGGGTAATCGAGCTGTCGCTGTGCCAAAACCGTGATAGCTATCAAAAAGGGGGTTGCACGTGAGCATCACAAGAACCAGGTAAAAGGATTGATGAAAGTTTTATGTCTGTACTGTAGAAAATGTTGACACGAGAGGAGTTTAAAACCGGGCTTCAAAGTGAAGCCATCAGCTTTCGGCCTACATCGGCCTACATTTCCCACAATCCTTTGCGCATGTCTCTGTCATGACGCTGTACACTGAGGACATGAAGAAACAGAGGTGGTGTCAAGCCGGAGTGTGTGAAGCCAATGAAATGCGTGCGTCTCACTTCCAATACGTGAGAGCTGGCAGCCCTGAATGTGTAAGGGCTAAAATGACAAACGCTGTAATGAGTAGCACAAGTGTTTACCTATGTTATGAAATATGCATGATAGAAGGTAAAAATACTGACTGGGATACGAACGCCGATATCCTGGTGGAAAGCCAAATATGCTAACCTCTAAGTCGACAGGCTATGGCATGCTCACTTACACAGGAGCAGAGTATTTAATGATGCTGTATGCCTTTACAGAGCCGTGAAGTTAAGTTGGGTTCTTCCGGATAAACGAGCTGTCACTGTGCCAAAACCATAATAGCTATCAAAAAAGGGTTGCACCATGAGCATCCCAAAAACCAGCTGAAACAATTAATGTAAGTTTCATGTTTGTACTGCAGAAAATATTGACAGGAGAGCAGTTTAAAAACGGGCTTCAAAGTGAAGCGATCAGCTCTTTGGGGAAGAGTGTTATAATGGAAGCAGATGGAAGAGTTTGCGGAATACCCGTGGCTCTGAAGCTTACTGAGACAAAACAATGTCAATGTCGAGGTTTGAAATGAATTTCAGGTGAAAGTGGAGAAGTGTACCTTTATTTTGATGTATAAATCATGTCTGTGGAGTAAAGTTTGAGAATGTTATAGCAGAAAGATTTGGCCGATTTCTTGTCTGTCAGCAGTGGCAGCTCCGCTCTGTGTGGTCACGTGACTCGCTTTAAGAACAGAGAAGTCCTCAAAACTTAGTGTTGCTTAAACAGAGGAATCTCAAAAACTGTAGAAGATTGCAAAAAGCTGAACACATGTAAAAATAGTTGAGTCAGTGAATCTGTTAAAGCAAGAATTAAGTCTGTAGGTGGAAGTATGCCGAATCTGTAGAGCTTGAAAGTTGAAGCAGTTTTCAGCAGAACTGCAGAAATCTTCCATTCATTTCAATGGGAAAAAATCTGCAGAAAAGATTTTGTACTGTAAAAACTTTAAGTGTTAAGCATGTGAAAAATACAAGCACACGTCTCCTGAACATGCTGCATTGCTCAGTTTTTTTCTGTGAAAATCTGTGCAAATGTGTAGGCTGTGAAAGCTGCCAAAATCTGACAGAAGAATAATAAGAAGAAGCGGAATAATACAGTAGGAGAACAATAAGTTGAAATGCTGACTCAGCATTTCAACTTAATAAGTGTTTTTATTAGCTGTTATACATTCCCAGGATGTTACTTTGCTGTCATAAGCACAGCCTTGCCTGTTTAATCATGTCAGTGTACCTACATGTTATGCCATTGTTGCCTGTTTCACAATATGAGATGATAAAAGCATGCTTTTGAATCCATGTCATTGCAATGCCATTATTGACTATGGAATTAACAAGGTACACTACTTGTTACTGCAAATAGTAATGCAGTCACAGAATTTTGAGTAACACCTGAAACCTCCTGCTTCTATTATTGATCAGCTTTCTTTGATTAGTTAATAGTATATGTGTGTATTGATGCAATTAGAATTTTGCATTGTATACTTTTATTTCATGACGTGATTCAAACTATATTCAACTATAAAAATCCTAGCAGTGATATCTTAATGGATTACCTTTTTTATCAATATATTTTGTCAAAGAAAAATATCCACACCAGTCAAGGGAGATCTTACAACAGTCTTGGCTGGAAGGAATGAGATGGGAGGCCATGATGATCTGATTTCATACACATTAATTTTCCTGAAACACTGGTCAATGATTGAGGACCTTTCTTGAGCTAAAGTGTTGCTATTTGCCCTTTTATTAGGTTTGTTTTGTCATAACTATGAATGAGCCTTTACACATAAGGTGTCTGCTTGTTATAAATTTAGTTTACCTGAATGTTTAATAGACAAACTGTAAAGCTGATATATGTATCAGTTTGCAAAGAGGGACCATATTTTATCCCCATTTTTTAAGCATATATCAGCTCAAGCTAAGATGCTTCACTTCAGGACTTCCTAGTGGTCAGTTTCATAAGATGCAGTGCTTATTTACAATTATAAAACATGCAAAAAATAGTTTGATGGATAGTTTGATTGTAAAAATTGATGTTTTTTGCTCTATGTATGTTAAAACAGACCACTGGTGAAATCAGAAAGTCTTGCTAACCTATCAGTTGTGTCTTTGTGTTGATGTGTGTCTGCTTGTCTCCTTCTGCTGCAAAGGAAAGAAACAGTGACCATGTGTTTGCTTAGATAACCAGGGTGGGAAGCTGAAGTGTTGTGCCTCAATCAGCCACTTCACTGTTTGCAAGAAAGGGATCTGTTTTAAGCCTTTAAGCTGCTTTCAGGCACTCAACTATAATTAATTAGTAGAAAATAACACTGGTTACTCTGTGAATGGATTAACCAATGATTGGCGGTTTTTGTTTTGGGTCCCGCCCCTTGAGCAGAGGGCTGCTCTGTATTGGTGTCCAGCTGGTCAGTGGAGGAATGTTTGTATTGTCTGCAAGGGAATCTTAAATGTTTAGTTAAATGTATTTTTTTTCCACTTTGTATTTCTTGTCCCAGCAGATGTCAATGCTACAAATCACGAAGTAGCTTTGTGATATATCTCAACTGGGTTGTAGTTACCAGTGCTTTAATCTGAAAGTATTTTCACTGTTAAAATTACTGCTTCAGCTGTTATTGTTTCAGTTTGGACTTCAGTCATACCTTTTATGATCCAACACCAAGCTAGTCAAATCATGTCAGCAGTGTAAAATTAATCAATGACAGTGATGCAAGCCCCCCCCCCCCATATATATATATATATATGTATATATTTATATTTATATGTGTGTGTGTGTATATATATATATATGTATATATATATATATATATATATATATATATATATATATATATATATATATATATATATTTATACTTTATACATATATATACACTTTATACATATATATATATATATATATATATATATATATATATATATATATATGTATGTACATGTGTTTGTGAGTGTGTGTGTGTATATAGATATAGATATACACATATGTGTAAATGTTTCAGAATTCACGTATGTTTCCCTTGAATTGAGTTGTCATGCAACCTAAAGCCTGGCTCACACTACAGGATTTTAAAAATCTTATAAGATTCTGAAATCGGGTTGTATCACACACATAAAGAGAATCTTGATAGATTATCTTCTCTTAAATCTTAAGCACACACACACGACAAGATTTGAAAATCGTGACCCGAATCCTGTAGTGTGAGCCAGGCTTACACACTGCACTACACACACTACAGGATTCTCGGCCCGATTTAACCCAGATTCAGCCCTCCCGACAATCGGGGAAGAAATCTGGTCGGGGAACAAAATCGGCCCCGGCGTCCGACCAAGATTATCTTCTAGTGTGAGCGAGTTACAGATCAATCTTAAGCCCCACGATCGTCTCACAGACTCGTCGGAGCTGCCCTGATAATTTTCAAACATGTTTGATATTTATCTGGATGATTACCCAACTCGTATTCGCTGAGGATGACAGTGGCCAATCAGAGAGAGCCGCCTATGATGACCGGAAATGACCGCGAGACAGGAGTTATCAGAGGCAAGAATGGCGAGCACAAATAGCGTACGGGTGAGATGGACAGCGGGGATGGAGGACAGTCTTGTCAACCTGTGGCAAGACCACAAATGTTTGTACAACGTTTCACGCAGAGACTATCACAACCGATCTGAAAAGGACAAGCGTTGGAGATAAATTGCATCCGCATTAAATATTCCAGGTGAGATAATAATGTGGCATAGTGCCACAGGTAATCACCCCAGCACTGATATCCAGGACAACAGCTCTCGCTCTCATGTGATATTGCTTGTATACATCAGTTATACCAGCGCATTTTACTAGTTAACAGCAATAAGCGAGAAGGAATAATGATTTGTTTGTTTAACTGCCGCACTAGTCTCCATATTTTGTCTCAACGTGATCCTACGTCATCTCCTTGGTGAGATGACGTAGGATCACGTTGAGCGTCTCTCTGGTCCGATAATCTTGATGAAATCCTGTAGTGTGCGCTGGTCACGATTTTCAAATCTTGTAGTGTGTGTGTGCTTAAGATTTAAGAGAAGATAATCTGTCAAGATTCTCTTTATGTGTGTGATACAACCCGATCTCAGAATCTTATAAGATTTTTAAAATCCTGTAGTGTGAGCCAGGCTTACCTTCCCTGCTTGGAGTTGCAGGCATCTGTATTTATAGCCAGGCTTCTTAGTGTCTTTCCTTGTTATTGAGACACAGAGTTCACTGTGAACCTGCTGTGTTGACGGTGGATTAAGACATAGCTACTACAGAAGCTCCTCTTCTTGGACATGCATTGAGTGGGAATGGTCTTCATTTTGAGTGGCTGTGTTTAATTGTATTTTGCAGCAATATTTACTCAAATCCAGGCTCTGCAATTGGTGGATATTTAATGGATGGATGGATTAATTATGACTTGAAGCTTTAAATGTTAATGAAATGATGGAAGAAGAAGGAGAGAAGGCAGGTAGTGGTGTCAGCATGAAGCTTGCGAAAAGTAAAGACACTGTCAGTGTTGGAGCTGTGTGGGTATATTTATTAGCATTTATGTAAGGGACTCGATGGGAGCAGTGCTGAGCTGGTTTGCTGTGCACTTTCATGCTTTGCTTCTGGATACAACTAAAGCACTGAAGAACTTACAGGTAGGCTCAGTTCTGGCATTTGCACAACTTTATCTATCCATCTATACCTCAGTCTCTTTAAAAATATAAATATGTAAATACATTAAAGATGTATTTATAATGTGAATGGATTGCACATATTTTTGCTAAGGTGTTATGATGTGATAAGGAAAGTGTGTGCCATAGTTGTATGGAGAGAATTTATTATCTTTATTATGCAATGAAAAAGCATGGATTTGAAAATAAAAAAACTGCAAACAAAATTATGATTTCAAAAATACAAAAAAATATTTTCCGAATAAACAAATGAAATATATATTTTGATTAAAACTGTAACTAGATAAATCCACAGGTTTTGCTTACAAACTAAAATATTATTCTTATGAACTACAGATTCGTTTGTGTTTCCAGAAGTTTTGTTCGCGTTTCCTGAACTTTTGTTTGCGTTTCATGAAGTTTTGTATGCGTTTCATCATGACTCTCATGGACGGGACCTCCTCTGAAAACTGTAAGAAGCCTCCTGATTGGTCAGTCTCACTCAGAGAGACGGGGGACAACTTTTGCCCCCACAGTGAGCTGGAGGTACGGGAGACATGGAGAGAGTAAACTGATCAGAACAAAAGAATTACAATACTTGATAAAAGTTACACGAGGCTACAACTGGCGTCTGAAGCCGCTAGCTTGTTATGTTTACATCAGCTGAGAGGGAGGCAGAGTAAGTCATCAGCTCGCAGCAGCACTGTACAGAGGAATATGTGACCTGTGAACTCCCACATCGGTTAGGTCCAGATAAACTTTATATTTCCGAAAAGTTAATGCGCTTAAAAACATGCATATGTATCATATTCTTAAACTGTGGTATTATTTTTTGATGGGAGTTCTTGTAGGCGGGAAAATACCCTTTGTTACTGGAACGATACTTCCCTGTTGCGGCTGGTTCTGCGTATCAGATTATTACCAACTGTGGCTTACTGAGGGAGAGGAGAAAGAATGTTCTACTGCATCTAATGTATTTAGTGGCCATATGGAGCTCATACAACCCCACTTCATAAATACTGAACTATCCCTTTAAGAACACCCCAGTTTTTCCAGTTATTTATTGCAACTCAAGTCGTGCAAGTCTAATGAATAGCTTGAAATGGCACAAAGGTAAGTGCTGTACTGCCATAGCTTAAAAGAAAAGGTTAGGTTACTCAACTGAAAAATTCTGTACATTACAGAATTACACAAAAAGGCCTCTTTCAGGGAACATGAAATGGGTTAATAATTTAAAGCTGTTCTGCTGCAATGAAGGTTGATCAAGCCTTGAAAGCTGGCTCTACTAATTCCTACAGGTGTACTGACTTTTCTTCATTGCTTACAACCCCCTCTGTCTGCATAAAAGCATTGTTGGAACACCTTGTGGTACCATACCCTTGTGAGCATCAGTTGAACAGCATTGTACTGCAGAAAGTCGTGTGTAGCGTCAAAAATGGCATGAAAAAGGCAATTAACAATGGAAGAGAGACAGACCATCATAACACTTAAAAAAGTAGGTCTTTCTTCAGACCAATTGCAAAGAAAGTCAAGGTGTCCGTGAGTAGTTTTCTTCACCATCAAAAGGCACTCAGAAACTAGGGGAAACTCAGGAAGAGGTCTGTCAGACCCAAAGCCACAAATAAATCAGAAGACAAGTTGCTGAGAGTAACAGTTTGCGTGACAGGCGGCTCACAGGACAACAGCTTAAAGCACAGCTTACTAGTGGTTGTAGTAAACAAGTCTCAGTTTCAACTGTAAAGAGAAGACTTTGAGCTCAGGTTTGACAGGACGAGTTACAGCAAGAAAGCCATTGCTAAGACGACAGAATAAGACAAAGAGGCTTGCCTGGGCCATTGGACTACTGAAGGCTGGAAGAAGGTATTATGGACTGATGAATCAAAATTTGAAATCTTTGGTTCATCACGCAGGATCTTTGTACACTATCTAGTGGGTGAAAGGATGGTTCCACAGTGTGTGACATCAACTGTCAAACATGGAGGAAGAAGTGTGATGGTCTGGGGCTGTTTTACTGGATCCAGGGTTGGTGACATTGTACAGAGTGAGAAACACCCTGAACAAAAATTGGCTACCACAGCATTCTGCAGCGCTATGCAATACCCTCTGGTATGTGCCTAATTGACCCTTCACTAAGCCCCGCCCCCTTTGGTTATTGTTGCTATGCCTGTCAAGCTTTCCCTCCTAGAATGAGTTTTTGGCGGCACTGGTGAGCGATATTCCTAAGGAAATATCTGCAAATCTCCGAACAAATTTTTCAGAGATATCAGAAAGAAGCAGACAGAAAAGGTCTACAGTATGCTTTTCAGAGATACATTCACCAAATCAAATGTCGGAGTTCAAATGCAGAGGACATTAAATTAGAGGGGAAAGCGCACAGATCTCAGTGCAAGCATCAAGCACCCCATGTGTTGATACTTCACGTTAAAGACAGTCACAACAACAATGTTCTTGTACAGCAGGGTAAGTCAATATATATTGTTTAAATTGAAATTAATATTAAGTTAGCTTTCATTTTTGTTGTTTGCCCATTTCTAGGGCGTCTGTTCACAAAATGCTAAAAGATATCAGTATGTCAGAACTTGTATCTATCTGTCACTAGTATTTCTTTTGCTCAGATATTACCCATTGGCTCAAGGGTTAAGAGAAGTAACCTACAACTGAGACTTCTTTGTTTGCTAATGTTATCTTACCCAGCACACAGAGCTATGCGCTGTGCGAAATACGGGGGGTCTAGGGGGGTCTGAGACCCCTCAATTGACACAAGAGACCCCTTGAAACCCTCAACTGCAAAATCTTGGGGGGTTCCTTGAGAAGCATTTACAACATAATTTATTTACTTGCTATTGTCACTACAAATGCCTTTTGAAAACATGTCATGTTTGTTTTAATTAGGTACATTTTAAAGCATTTATCCACATATAAGAATATGGAAGAATAATGTCTCTGATAAAGCTTCCAAACATGGGGAGCGCTGGTTCAAATGCTCTGCAACAATGGCCTTGCATAACCCCGCCATACAGCTTGTGTATTTTTTTCCGCTTTACATGGTTTCTCTCCTGAAATTGTGGACTCAGTGTAGTTAAATTCAGCGAAATATGTCAAAGAGACAGCAAAGTTCTTTGCTTGAAAACTTTGGCTTCACATATGCACACTGCTTAGGCATACTGTTTTCTGCCAAAAGCTTGACAGATCTCTTGTGCATAGTTACGGTTGCTATCGTCAGATTGGACAGTAGCCGCTTGTGGGAGGGGCTTAGCAGAGGGTCAATTGGTTAGGGGTTCATCCTACAGCACAGGTGTCAAACTGATCCAGTAAAGGGCCACTGTGGCTGCAGGTTTTCATTCCAACCAAGCAAGAGCACAGCTGATGCAAATTATTCAATCAACTGGATTGTCTTTACACAGTTGATTTGTTGGATCAGGTGTGTTCTTGCTTGGTTGGAATGAAAACCTGCAGCCACAGTGTCCCTTTACTGGATCAGTTTGACACCCTTGTCCTACAGCAAGATAATGACCCAAAACATAAGTCCAAGCTATGCCAGAACTACCTCAGGAAAAAAGAGCAAGATGGTAAGCTTGAAAACATGGAGTGGCCAGCACAGTCTCTAGACTTGAACCCCATCAAGCTGGTTTGGGAGGAACTAGACAGAAGAGTAAAAGCAAAGCAACCTACAAGTGCCGCACATTTATGGGAACTTCTGCAACAGACGTGGGGAGACCTTTCTGGAGAATATTTGATTTCTATTTTAGAAAGAATGCCTTGAATGTGTTCAGCTGTTATCTCTGCCAAAGGTGGGTACTTTGATGAGTCAAGAGTTTAGAATATATTTTGGCCTATAAGTTAATTTCATGGTTTCTTTTTTAACTCCAGTTGCTTATTTGTACTATGCTTTTATTTCAGAGTGCAATGAGACATTAATCTGAACAATTTTCAGTAAAAAAACTGGAAAAATTGGGGTGTTCTAAAACTTTTGACCAGGTATCACTAATTATACCACTGCACATGCAAGGACTACAATACCTCACAATATTGAGATTTTGTCCTATTCTTACTTTTAACACCGTTTTTTTTATGTGCAACTAACAAACCCAACATGAATCCACCATGAGTACAGGACTTTGCCACAATTGGCAACAGTAACAGTTGCAAGAAAAAAAACTTAAGTTGAGCAGCAGGAAATCCTGAGCAGAGCCGGACTCATGTTGATCATCCATCCACCAAAGCAGTGTTGGGGTGTAAGTTGGCAGAGAGGGAGAGAGATGAGCTGAGACAAAGGGACTAAAATGAGAATTCATGATAGAGTTAAATTTATGGATGCCCATACCATAAATTTGTCCATATCACATTTGTCTCTATTGAATTGAAATTTAACAGAGATTAGCCGCACGAAATGCAGTATCTCATTTTCAAGGGGCCCCCTTGTATATATGGTTGTAAAGGTAGTTATTATGGTAATATTAGCAACAGCAACCATGGATAGAGAGAGAATTCTGATATTTTAGTTAACAGCTATAATTATGATGAAGTGGAGAGGGCTGATGATTGATATAGCAGCATTTAGTTTATCAGCAATTAAATTGGGTTCAATTGATTTTAAAATACAAATTAATGTTAAATGATGTCATTTCTGTAGATGGTTGATGTAGAATAAAGCAGAGTGTCCATGATGGTAGTCATGGCAACATGGATGCCCTGCCGCCTGTCACTGATACTAAGTGTCTGGAGACTCCTACTGAGTTCCCAAACAAATCTGGAGTTGGTTTTGTTTATTTAAATGTGAGAAGTCTCTTCCCAAAGCTGGATGTGGTTAGAATATGGGCTGACTCAACAAATGCTGATATTTTGGTTCTGTGCACTGGTGCACAGTCATGCTGGAAGAGGAAGGGGCCAGCTCCAAACTGTTTCCACCAAGTTGGGAGCATGGAATTGTCCAAAATGTCTTGGTATGCTGAAGCATTCAGAGTTCCTTTCACTGGAACTAAGGGGCCAAGCCCAGCTCCTGAAAAACAACCCTACACCATAATCCCCCTCCACCAAACTTTACACTTGGCGCCATGCAGTCCGACAAGTATCGTTCTCCTGGCAACCACCAAACTCAGACTCGTCCATCAGATTGCCAGATGGAGACTCCAGAGAACGTGTCTCCACTGCTCTAGAGTCCAGTGGCGGCATGCTTTACACCACTGCATCCAACGCTTTGCATTGCACTCAGTGATGTATGGCTTGGATGCAGCTGCTCGGCCATGGAAACCCATTCCATGAAGCTCTCTGCGCACTATTCTTGAGCTAATCTGAAGGCCACATTAAGTTTGCAGGTCTGTAGCGATTGACCCTGCAGAAAGTTGGCGACCTCTTCGCACTATGCGCCTCAGCATCCGCTGACCCTGCTTTGTCAGTTTACGTGGCCTACCACTTCGTGGCTGAGTTGCTGTCGTTCCCAAACACTTCCATGTTTTTATAATACAGCTGACAGTTGACTGTGGAATATTTAGGAGCAAGGAAATTTCACGACTGGACTTGTTGCAGAGGTGGCATCCTATCACAGTTCCACACTGGAATTCACTGAGCTCCTGAGAGCGACCCATTCTTTCACAAATGTTTGTAAAAGCAGTCTGCATGCCCATGTGCTTGATTTTATACACCTGTGGCCATGGAAGTGATTGGAACACCTGATTCTGATTATTTGGATGGGTGAGCGAATACTTTTGGCAATATAGTGTACATCCAAAACCCAACATGAATCCATCATGGGGGCAAGGAAAAACCTCTGTTTAGGGATTGAAAGTATTGAATGTGGATCCCAGTCTCATGATGAACAGCCTTCAACACTATACTGTGTTTGGTGTGTGGGCAAAGGCAGTTAGGTGGGCAGAGCGAAGTGGACTAAAGTAAGAACTAAAGCTAGTGACAGATCCATGGGCCGATCATAGACCTGTCTTCATCATATTTGTCTCTGCTGAATATAAATTTGTTAGAGGTTAGCCCCTTGAGATGCAACATCTCGCTTTCAGGAAGGTCCTCATGTCTGTATGATTGTACCATTTTAAACCAACTGAAGAGTCTTAAGCGACTTGCTGAGACAGCTGGATAAAAGAGAATTACAATAATCCAGTGTAGAGGTAACAAAAGCATGGACTAGCTTTTCAGCATTGCTCTGAGACAGGATAGGCCTAATTTTTGCAATGTTATGAAGATGAAAAAAGGCTGTTCTTGAAATTTGCTTCATGTGAGAGTTGAAGGGTAAATCCTGATCAAATAGAACCCCAAGATTCTTAACAGTTGTACTCAGTGCCAGGCTAATGCCATCTATGGCAGTTAAATCACTAGAAAAGGTTAGTTGACTTCAAAAAAGTCTGTATTGCACTTTTCTTAGATTTATCCCAAGCCTTTGTTTCTGTGGACCTCTCACTTCTTTTACTGAGGCCGGCTGATATTGCATTTTCCTCTAAACACTAAAGTGGTGTGAAGACTACTTACATGGTAGAAAGCAATGTGTTAAAGTTGAAATCTGTACTCTTGCTTTTTAATTTCAAAATGGTGTCCCACAAGCATTCATTATGAGTCCTGTCTTACTTTATCATTGATATCAATGATTTATGCAGAAATGTTACTGATGCAAAGTTTCACATTCATGCTGATGATACAGTTTAATATTCTTATTTGTCTTCTTTTGAAAGAGTTACAAATAAATTGCAATCAGCCTATAATGTTGTTCATAGAAACCTTTGTACCCTAAGTCTTGTACTTAATACCAAAAAAACTAAAATAAGGTCCAAGTCACAAGCCCATGATGACATTAAAATTCTAATCTTAAGTATCGAGTTGACTAAATAAGTTCAAACCTATGAATTCTTTGGTTTCTTGCTGGGAGGGAATCTGTCTTTTAGCCCTATATTGACTGACTGAAAAACTGAGAGTGAAATTGAGTTTTTTCTATTGACACAAGTGCTGCAAAGAAGAGACTTGTTTAAGCAACATTCATGTCTTTAACTGATCATGGTGGTATTCTTTACATACATGCTTCTTCTTCATCACTTAAAATGTTGAACTCATGCTTCAAAATGTGTATCATGCTGCTTTGCATTTTGTCGCTGGTCTGGGTTTTCGCACACATCATTGTATCTTGTGTAAAAGAGTTGACTGGTTCTCTTTTTTATCTTATTTATATTATCTAATGACAATAAAGACTGTGGGCTCTATTTTCGTAGACCAGGCGCAGCAAACCTGTCCTGCGCTGCGCCTGCACCAACGGTGTGTGTCCAGGGCATTTTGCAATTTTTTTATGCACGGCGCAGTCCGGCGCAGTGAGGCGCACTCACACCTCCATCCCTCCCACTGGCGCAAGTGGCAAAGGGGGAGAAGAGAAGGCGTGAGTGGGTTTAACACAGCCGAGGGGTAATCTTCACCAATCAAATGAATGCCTCTCCTTGCCTTTAAATGCGCTGCGGGCGAGGCGCAGTGCCAATTTCACCTCATCATGGACGAAGACAGCAGCAGCAGCTGCTCCAGGTGGCCAAACTTCTCCCAGGAGGAAACTGATGTGCTGGTCCGGGAGGGCCAAGCTTGCAGTACCAGAATATATGGTAATGCGAAAAGACCTCCACGGGCTGATGATGCAAAGACAGCCTGGGAGGAAGTTAGTAATATTGTCAATCGAGTTTGCTCATATATTCTGAGAACCGCTGCCCGCTGCAAAAAACGGTTCAATGATGTAAGGAGAAGGGCCAAAAGAAAGCTATCAGATCAAAGAAGGCACATGGTTGCCACCGGGGGCAGCCCCTCCACCAGCCTCACGATGGGCTCAGCGGAGGACATTGCAGAGTTTCCATTATGACAAACGTCTTTGATCTGATATCAGATGTGATGGGACAATTAATATAGATACAAATGTATATGCTGGTTCAGACATTTACATTAAATAGTGGTTGCTGTAATTGTTTATTGCATTGAAATGTGCCTGACACTCTGGATACCTGTGCCGCCACACCCATCTCGGAGCAGCCAGTCTACCAAATTGCCAAATTGGCAGACGAAATTACCACTGCGCGGGGTGCACTACGCTCTGCCACCCTACGTTGTGCCAGGAAATTAGAGCCCTGTCAGTGGCAGTGACCTTCAGTTTCTCGGATTCATCATGTATGTTGTTCCTCCAACTCGTTCTGTCTTTAGAAAAAGAGCTTTTAGTGTTTTTGCTCCATCACCTTGGTCTGACTTGCATTGCATCTTAAACTACAGTGCTGTATTTGTTAAGAGGCTTTTAGAAACAGAACTAAGGATCATCCTACTAGTTTATGCACTTGTTTTATGCCTGAATGTTAATTTGATGCTTGATGAAATCTTTGTGTGTGATAGTATGAATTGTAAGTATTCTATATATCTTTTCAAATTCTGTATGCTTTAATATATTCTCCATACACAGAGATTCATGCCAGGCTCTGAACCACATAAGCTAATTGATGGCCATACACATGCACACACACAGACTGATTTTCTTAACTTAAGGTTGCCCATATACAGAGCCTGTAAGCATGCTGAACAGTGATAGGTCAACATTTTACACCTTGTCAGTCTTTTGTCTAAACCAGCCGTAATGAAGTCTCCAGATAATTGCCCCAGTTTTGTCTCTAGATACTTTGTTTTGTACGTCAGAAGAACATCTCATGTTATAAGTGTTTTATCAACTATTGTTTATTACTGTTTTAAAATTTTGTGCAAATGTTTTGGCCAAGACTTTCTTGCAGAAGAGATCTGTGTATCTTCGAAATATCGTATGAAGACACATACAAAGCTCAGTGTGCAAAGCCCCCTGGCAGTCTAAGCATATTGCAGCTTATTCAAGCCTGAGCCAGCCCTAAATGACAGCTTTATCAAAAAGTAGAGTTTTAAGTCTTGTCTGTCTCTTAAACCATGACTGGTAAATGGTTCCAGAGAAGAGGATCTTGATAACTGAAGGCTCTACCTCCCACTCTTCTTTTAGAGAGTTGCTTGGCTTTCTCAGTTCCCAAAGTCAAATTAAACATTTTTTGTGTTGCCACAAGAGAAGGATGGAGGATCAGAGCAGAAAGTCAAATTCTCCATGTTGGTTAGTTTTATGTACTTTTTTAACAACAGGAGTAAAACACCTTTAAGGGACAGAATACAATTTGAAAGAGACATGCTGCTTTGTTTAAAAAATGCTACCATAGTGCAAAGGACAGCAGAAACTATCAGTATCCCCTGTTGAATAAAGTTCCCAGAACATAAACACCTTGGGCTCTAATATCCTGGCGCAACTCAGGGTGGCGCAGGGTGGCGCACCCCGTGCAGTGGTAATTTTGTCCGGCGTACCACCGTGCACAGCCAATTTGGCAATTTGGTAGACCAGCTACGCCGAGATGGGTGTGACGGCGCACCAGGGGGAGGTGTTGAAAGATTCAGCTTGGTGCAGTGACAATTTCATGCCAAAAAGCTGCACGGAAGGTTCGCTGAAAGCTCGCCAGCTCCAACCTGGTCTATTCTCAGTGCAGACGAGGCGCACCCTGTGCAGTGGTAATTTGGCTGACAGGCGCACAGTATGCACACGTCACCAAAATTTCACAGGCAGGTGTCCACATATATATATATATATATATATATATATATATATATATATATATAGGTATTGATTGATTGTCAAAATCATTACGGTGGTTTTGTTTCCCCCCATGCAACAAGGTTACAATTTGGATTTTAAAGCACGAGAAAATAATTTTAAAAGACAAGTGCTTCACAGAAGAGAAACCTGAAGAAAAAGACAAAAACAATTACAATGCTAGAGTGACTTACTGAAAATGATTTTTACTTGTCAAAACTTGAAGTTTGAAATAGACAGTATAATGGGCTCTTTTTTTGATTGTTAATTATTAATAGTTAAGAGAATATTTACAGTAGCTATGTTAATATTTGATATTGATTTGAAGACGAATTTACTATTTTGTAACCAGCTCCTCCCATTCACATTTCGAAGTCTGAGGCTGTACACTGAAAGGTACGGAGCCCCTAAGGTGCCAAGGAGAAAAAAATATATAAATCGTGCGCACGAGATAGTATAACGTGCTCACGAAATACTTATTTATTATTACGAAATAAAGTTATTTACCACGTTTTAACTTTGACGTCAGATGTTTACAGACACACATAATGGAGAGAAGAAGTGAGCTAGTTAACTTTTACTTCCACCTCGGCATGTCATATAATGACATTCTTGCTGCTCTTGCCATGAGAGATGGAATAGTCCTAAGTTGGAGAACTTTGCTGCGCATACTAAAAGACATCAGGCTCAGCCGGCGGAAGGAGTACTCAGATTCAGTCAGTGTCCTGACCTGGGATGCACAGGGGGGACTTGTTTGCTGCTACAGAGGCGAAGTTGTAGCTAACTTCGGGGCTAACTCCCTCCACCTTATTCAGCGGTGGCAGCAAGACACGAGCTTTGCTTGAGTCTTGAAGGTTGTGCAGCTTTTATTTAAGGTACTAATAAATAGCCTAAGGGACTGTACTTACCCTGCACTCCTACATTCACAGACACAGTCCACGTTGGCTGGTTACTGGGATGCTCCAACCGAGCCCGGCTGTCTTCTTCTTCTTCTTCTTCTTGGTTTTTACCGGCAGGTGACCACAATATTATGGGGCATTACCGCCATCTACTGATGAGCCCGGCTGTCTGTTACCGCTTGCCTGTATAATTAAGTCGAGCGCACGTTTAATCTTAAACGTGCGCACGTTTTAATATATCGTGCGTACATTTTACTATCTCGTACGCACGATTTATTTATTTTTTTTCTCTGTGGCACCTAAGGGGCTCCGTAGAAAGGCAACGCCTCAATTGTATTAATATGACTGAGGCCTTATAGACAGTTTGACATGTAAATGTCCATCTGACAATAAACAGTTCGAAACAACATGATCAGTATATATTTCTATGACTATATGATCCTTCAGTGAGTCAAATTCATTATGGGCCTAACAGATAATGTAGTGTGCCGGTAAAGTTTATAATGTGAGTCAGTTTGTAAAAATAACCTTTCTCTAAGCCTGTTGTTAGGGCAATGAAAATATATTTTTCATGATGAAATATCATTGATCTTTGTTTTTTTTTTTAAACAAAGAAATGTTGTCATAGTCTGATAAAAGCCATTCTTTACTGGCCTGCAGTTAGCCCCTGCTATTGTCACGCTCCTAGCTCCAACCTCTTCCGTCTCAAAGGATACTTGGGCAGTGCCTCTGCAAACCAAGCTCAATCGTATCGGCTCAAAGCTTTGCAAGGTGGATTTGTCTTATTCCATACAATAACTCAGGCAGATCCTGCTGCACTGCAAAGTTTTGTACATGTAAGATGTGGTTAAAAGTGTTTTGAGTGGTCAGAGAGTGAGAAAAGCACATTACAGCAATGTAGATTAACAGTTTGGTTTTACTTTAAATTGTGTTATTTATAAACCTTCTGAATTTAACTTTAGTTTCATTGTTTTGACATGATAACATTCTAGAGCTTGGACATTTAGGAAGTACCTGAAAACCAAAACAAATTTCCCTTTCTGAAAGATTGCTCATGAGTTAGCACAGCCAATTTATGATGGAAAGCTTTAAGGTTATTGCTATTGTTGTGATTAACCCAACCACCTCTTCTTTACTGTCCCCACAGCCCAAGGTAGCCCTTGAAGACTCTTCCCACACTGAACAGTTATACCTGGTGGAGAGCGATTTGTGCCCTGCCTCACTGGAATGGTGTGAAAGTGGTGCCGGAGAGGCTGACACATCCGATGATTATTTTGACTTCCGCTCTTGCCACAGTGACACCCTATCAGATTTTAGTCCAGATGAGGAGGACTCTTTGGATGCCCTGCATGGACTGGAGGATGTCCATGTTAGTAAACTAACTTCAGGTGGCAGTAAAGCAAGACGGAGAGAGTCAGTGACAGTGAAGGACTTCCACAGAGATGAAACAGAGGCTTGTGTTGAGAAGTCCTCTTGTAGCTGGAGGAAAAGCCAAGGGACCCATGCCAACAACGATGTTAACTTGAAGCACAACACAAGGGATCTATTCTCATTCACCGAGATCCCGCCCCATCAAAGAATAGATAGCCTAAAAGGAGACTTTAACCTAACACAGTCACCTCTACAGGATTATAATGCTGAAACTCAAGTCAAAGAAACCACAGGGCCACACAGCTTACATACACATTGCAAACAAAACATTGACACAGTTGTAAATAGAGACACACAAGAAGTGGAGTTACCTGTATTTGCTACAGTAGACAATTCCAGCAGATATAATAAATTAACAGATCCTGATAAATATGTAATAGATATAGATTCCATAAAGATGAAGAGTTTGGAGTCACAACAGCATCATAGAAAAAAAGTAAAAAGGTTACAGACAGAACAGACTGATAAAGAACACTTGCGGGACACAGTGGATAAAAGCTTAGAAGGCTGCCGTAGGGAGCTGTCCTCTTTTGAAGTCTCAGGTCTGTACAGTTGCAATAGCTGTAAAGCTAAACATAAAAAATATATATATATAGAGCCCCAGGATGAAATCAATGATGAAACTAAAACAGTGCATAGTGAGGACAACAATCCCTTGTGGGAGAGTGTGGAAACACATTTTACAAGGTCAAATCACAAAATACAGCTGAGTAGTAGATACAGCAAGTGCATGACTTGTAAAGATTTTAGTGATGTAGGCACACAAAGATTTGGCTGTACTTTAACACCATTGCATGTTAAATCTGACATTAAAAATTCTGACTCCCAGTTACATACTGAAACAAGTCCAAAAATCATAGGGACACATAGTTTTAAGTCAGAAAGCATATTACATAACACACAGTCTGAGCTTAAAGTCACACTTGACAACTCAGTCAGTTTATTGGCTCACAAAGTGGATATCTGCTGCTCACAGTGTCTTTTTGAGGAAGGCAGAAATAGACAATTGAAAGACTCTGTGATTTGTACATGTGAAACAAACCCCAAGGATAAGGCATGTTTATCAGAAGATGGATTCCAGACGGAGCAGACTGGATGTTTTGGTGCCTCAACGGAAACAACAAAATCACCTGGGCCAGAAAATGACATCTTTCCCTTCAACACACTTTCCAGTAAACCAACAGACTCCTTTTCACTGGATACCTGTGCTTCAAGGCTAGCAGATGGTCCAAAGGCTTCTGTTTTGACCTCTCCCAACCTATCAGCAGACTCTGGCAAGAAGGAAGTCACTGCGGGTAAACCACAACAAAAACTATCTCAGAGCACAAGTTTGCAACCACTGCAAGTTCTAGATCCAGCTCAGAATTTAATCCCCAATCACTTGGATCAGAGTCCTGCTGCAATAGAAATATCCACTCCCAGGCAGCTCAAACTCTGTGGCTTTCCAAGCAAAGATCCATACATAGTTAAAATTCAGTCGGACACTGACAAAGGGACTGAAGAAATCTTGCCCCATCATACATTATCAAAAAGTTCACTTCTTTGTTCTGTCAACAAAGAGACAGAGGAATCCTTCCCCAGGAATTTGAGCAACATTGAAAAAGAGTTGCACAAGATTGGATCCCCCTGCTCTTTCTTGCACAATGTGAAGCCTAGGGTGGAGTGCCATGATTGTCTTGACCAGGAAGAAACTGTGGAAGCAGTAAGCAAAATTAATCTTTCTCTTACACAACTTTGCACAGAGCCAAAAATAATTCCCATAGCTTTTGCCAGTGATTTGGGTGCCTACTTATCTCATGTGCGAAAGAAAGAAATGACATCAACCTGTCTTGCAAAGACTGAATGGCCTCTTGACAGTTACAGAATAGATGTAGGATAAGATGGTGTTGCAAAAAGTGTGATTTCCTTACCAAACAGAAAAAGGAATGTCGACACAATTTCTAGTAATGGTAAACAAGTTTATGACAAGCAGAAGGTCTCTGAACCTCCCTGTAGCCTGCAAGCCTCTTGTTATCTGCTCTTAGATTCTAATAATAACACCAGAGCCAGTTTAAAAGGAACTGAGAGACTGGTTGATGTAAACTGCTGCTCAGTGGAAACCCAGGACCCCAATGAAAGTATTGGAGAAATAATTTGTGGAATTGTTGAGCTGTCATCTGTGGGATCTGACTTGGAGACCACAAGCAAGCCTCAGAAGTTTCAGTCTTCACTGGATCAAGACAAAGCTGGAGCCATGCGGCCACTTTTCTTGATAACCCCTGCAATTTAGATTTGGCTCATGAGCAAAAAAAAAAAAATAGATACTGAGTGTAGCAAGGGGGATAACATTGCTTTACAAAGTCAGAAGTATGGAAGGTCGAACTCAAAAAGAAATGGAGGCCCAAAGTCTTCTGTGTTAAATTCACATAGCGAAGGCCTATCATTGAAGAGTGAAGAGGATCACTGTTGCAGAAAACCAGTGGACATGAGCTTACCTAACAGAGGGAGAGTTGGCTCATTCCAGCCACTGAAAGACAATGAACTGGCCAATGTGTGTACTGATCACAAACAGGCAAGCTTGCCAGCTCCACAGCAGGACCTCAGGGAAGAATTCTGCTCACTTCCTAATGTTAGATGTAACTGACCTGCTGTTGGTATGTTAGAGACAAATAGTAAAACACTAGACAATAGTTTTAAAGTGGGCACTAAGGAAATTCTTGAGATTATTAGGCCTGTTGATGACTTTACTGATGACTTTAACCTTTCAAGTCCAAAAAGTTCACAACACCAGCAAAACCAGGATTATTTGAACACCTTTACCTTTAAATCTAAAAAAAATCCTGGCAAACCAAAAGCGCTGTGGATTAACAAATTTTGCCTATGTGTAAAACACAGCATCGTGTTTTACACCTCAGCTGGCAGCAGCTGTGGTGACCTGGAGGATCCTCTCTTGGTGCTTTCAGACAAAAAATCCAGCACCATTAAAATTATCAAAAGAAGCAAGACAAAGAGCAACCAGACAGGAAATAAAGTCTCCAAGTTTTCTGTATTTTCTAAAATCCCTTCATTAAAGAAGGCCAAGGGCACAAAGAGTGTCAAAAGTGAGGAGGTGCTCGAAGATAAATCAGCAGGAAGCAATAAGGGCCCTCAGACTGAACAAGGTCTGCAGAGGGATAACACAGGCAATTATGTTTTCAAAGGGGACATCCTCAACCCAACACATCATGTTGCCTCATCCCATTGTGATGTAGGAGTAGATCACAACAGCTTTTTCACCTCTACTCCCCACAGTTGTCATCAGCTAGGCAGTAAAGGGAGCAGCACAGAAGGCAATGAAGTACTAAATTCAGACAAACCCCTCTTTGGGCAGTCCCAGTCACCTAATGAACAAGCTTACAAAAAAAGCAAGAGTAGTGACAATTTGAATATCCGTACACGTTTCCTACAAGTACACAAGTCCCTTTCTAGCCTGTTTGAGTCCCATTTGGTAGATAAAGAAAAAGATGAGATGGCTTCTGCTGGCACTGATATAGTTTCTGGTAAAGCAGTACAACCCAAGAGGAAACTGAAAAAAGACGAGGAGGCTGAGATGATAAAAAGAAGTCTTTCAGGGCCAGATGGGGAATGTAGAAGTAAAACTTCCAGGGTGGAATGCAGAGACTTTGCACCCACTCCACCTCTGCCCAGGCACAGCAGTCAAACCTTACCATCCTCCTTCAGAGCACTTTGCCGCACTGATCCCATCTCAAAGCATGGAATTCAACAAGAGATCATGAAAGAATACCTCCATGAGCGTACATCTGAGGGTCCATGGAGAAAATGGTCACTAATTGTTTTAACCACATCAGTCTGTGTGTCTAAACCACCCCCATTCTTAAATAGCTCTGTTTCCCCCTTGTCAAGTAAAACCAGTCCTGTCTCACCTCTTAGCACCTATTCACAAGCATCTCGTATGAATCAGGCATCACTATACCAGAACATGTACCATCCAGGAACTCATAAATGCTTGACTGAGAGCCCCCAATGGCCAATGAGCCCCAAACCTAATAGTCCTGTAACAGCTCAATGCAAAACAAATGATTACCCTCCCTTAGCAAAGTCTGGATCTGTCTTTCCAATTCCTCTGGGCCAGTTGTTGGAGGGATTGAAAGACCCCCCTGCAAGAACCCAAACCATAAAAGTCCCAGGTAGTCCTCTGGAATTCAACCGCAGGCCCAAGGATATGGCCGAAAGCAGAACTGACAGCCATTCACACATCAGTCTGTATACCATTGGCCACACCAACAAATTAGAGGTAAGAAAATGACCTCCATGGAACAGAAATGTGTGTTACCTTTATAAAGAAGCTATTATAGTGGACAGAAAATGTTCTTGCATTGTGATTTTTATATTTGATTCTCTATTGTGTATTAGAATAAAAAAATATAGTGAATTTGCTAATTTGTATTAATAAAGAGTCAGCTGTTCACTTGAGGTTCAGTCAGTGGATGGATACGTTTAACTCAAGATGCTAAACATTTATGCCCCCTTAGTTGATTACAACTTACTTTATGTAGTCAATTTATCTCATAGAAGCCTGACAATGGTCATTCATAGCAGTGTTTTGAAAAGAGTACTAGAGTTACATTTCAGCTGTTTTGTCCTTTTAATGTCTTTTAATGCATGTATTCAAACAAGATCAAAAATCCAAAGAACAATGTAATAAAAGCTAGAGGTAGAGGGATGTGACTAGATGGTTTAATTGCTTCTATTGATAGCTTTGAACTTTAAAAGTCTGTGCTAGAGAACTACATACAGTTGTGTTCAAAATAATAGCAGTCCCACATCACTAGCAAGATAAATCACTGTTTTTGTTAGAATTTCAACTTCTACACTGCAAGTAAGTTTCTAGAAGGTTTAGTAAAGGTATAGAAAACCAACTGACCCAACAGGCATGATGTGCATGCTGCTGATTCTGTGAAACTGAATCATTAACTGAAAGGGGCGTGTTCAAAAAATAGCAGTGCTGAGTTCAATCAGTGAGGTAATCGATCGTGTGAAAAAAATAGGTGTTAAACACGTGGCCCTTATTTAAGGATCAAGGCAACTGACGCTGCATATGCTGGCTGTACATTTTTCCTTGAAAAACAGAGTAAAATGGGTCATTCAAGACATTGTTCAGAAGAAGAGCGTTCTTTGATTAAGAAGTTAATAAGAAAGGCGAGGAAGACAAAGAAAAATGACTATTTGAATGGATTGGAGAATAACCAAAAGGGCAAAGGCTCAGCCAATGATCAGCTCCAGGAGGATCAAAGAAGATCTAAGATTGCCTGTGAGTACTGTAACAATCAGACGACGTCTATGTGAAGCGAAGCTACCAGCAAGAAGCCCCCGCAAAGTCACATTTAAAAAAAAAAACACGTGCTGAAGAGGTTACAATTTGCCAAAGAACACATTGACTGGCCTAAAAAGAAATGGCACAATATTTGGTCGACTGATGAGAGTAAGATTGTTCTTTTTAGGTCTAAGGGCCACAGACAGTTTGTCAGACGACCTGAAGACACTGAATTCAAGCCACAGTACACAGTGAAGACACTGAAGCATGGTGGTGCAAGCATCATGATATGAGGATGTTTCTCGTACTATGGTGTTGGTCCTATTTATCGCATACCAGGGATCATGGATCAGTTTGAGTACATCAGAATACTGGAAGAATTCATGTTGCTGTATGCTGAAGAGGAAATGCCCTTGAAATAGGTGTTTCAACAAGACAATGACCCCAAACACACCAGCAGGTGAGCAAAATCATGGTTCCAGACAAACAAAATTCAAGTAATGGAGTGGCCAGCACAATCCCCGGACCTTAATCCCATAGAATACTTGTGGGCTGAAAAAAAAAATGCTGTTCATGAGGCAAAACCAAGAAATGCAGAGCAGTTGTGGAATGTAGTACAATTGTCCTGGGCTTCAATTCCTGTTGACCGGTGCCAGAAGTTGGTAGGCTCCATGCACCACAGATGTGAAGAAGTTATCAGAAACCGTGGTTATGCAACTAAATATTAGTTTATGATTCTCAGGAAAGTTGAATCATCAAGCAATTCTTAGTTTATCCACTACATTTTGGAATTTGTAAATAAAGATGTCAACACTGCTATTATTTTAACACTATATTTCTTGACTTTCTGTAAAATATTATCAAATTCAATTACTTTCTCCAATTTTCTTGCTTTGGAATCGAACGTGCAGTGTCCCCAATGCATTTGTGTGCATTCAAATAAAATTTATTTGAAGATTTTTGAGGTTTACTCACCTTTTTTAACACACTGCTATTATTATGAACATAACTGTAATGTGCATCTCAAGTCTCTTAAATGAGCTGTGCTGAATCTTTTTTGAAACCAGAAGTAGTTTCTGACCAGCCAAGGACTGTCCCTTACCTCTTACACTGATGGAGGACATTGGACTGTCATCACAGGATTTAACTGATGAGCAAGGTTACAACAGAGCAGGCTATTAGAAAGTACATTTTTCAACAGGCACACCCTTTTATGAGATATCTATCAGAGATCTTTCAGTGCCAAGGACCTCAGAGGAACATGCAACACTCTAATTATTGCAGATTATCACAAAGCATTTAAATAATCAAAAAAAAGTTTAATGTACTAGTAGAAAATACATTATCCATCTTTTGGCATACTGCTGGTTGCTCTGCTTTTACAGAAGTTTTTAATCTGGTCAGAGAGAAAGAACAATGGTGTTATGCCTTTTTACTCCAAATAATGTAGGGCTCTAATTTCATAGACCAGGCGCCTGCCCCGCGCCAACAGGGTGTTTCCAGGGCATTTTGCAAGTTTCGTGCATGGCGCAGTCTGGCGCAGGGAGGCACACCCACACTTCCGTCCTTCCCACCGGCGCAAGTAGCAGAGAGGGAGGAGAGGAGGCATGAGTGGGTTTAACATAGCCGAGTGTAATCTTCACCAATCAAATGAACGCCTCTCTATGCCTTTAAATGTGCCTATTTTTTTGCCCAATGGGCAAGGTGCAGTGACAATTTCACCTCGGTGGTGAAGAAGGTCAGAGCCACTGTCACTTTTGCAGCAACTGGGAGAGCGCAGGGGCCACTGGGCTGCGCATCGGAGGCCACGATGCGCATCACCGTGTGGACCACCTCACGGAACAGATGTAATCTGTTCCTGTGTCATGAATAGGAGTACAAAATTAAGTGATAATTACATTTAAACAAAGCAGCAGGGTAATCCATTTATCATGCTTGTGATCCACCTGTATTCCTGGTCTGTCATCGCCAAATAGAACCTTTGGTGAAATATTCCCCCCGATATCTCCTCCTCATCCTCCTTGCAATAATGTACTCCATCTTTTTAGATCATGTTAAGAACAAAGATTAAAACAGAGAAATATGGGCAATCACAGGTAAATCCTTAAGACCCCGAGTGACTTACAGTTATTCAGCGAGCGTCTCTCTTTTGAATTTCATGAGATGAGAGAACCCGGATACTCCGTATCGGATGATCTAGCGCACCTTCCGTGCGTTTTTTTGGCTCGAAATTGTCACTGTGCCAAGCTGAATCTGTTGACACCTCCCCCTGGTGCGCCGTCACACCCATCTCGGCGCAGCCGGTCTACCAAATTGCCAAATTGGCTGCGCACAGTGGTGCGCCCCTAAAAATTGCCACTGCGCGGGATGCGCCAGGCTGTGCCACCCTGCGCCACCCTAAGTTGCGCCAGGAAATCAGGGGCCATTGTTTGTATTTGTGCATTAAGAATCACAAATACTTCTGTTCATAAAGGACTGACAGCTTATGGATGACCAGACACTCAAAAGGAAAAGACTTCCTGTCTTCATAACATATTTCTTCTCTGGCAATGAATTTCTTTTGGTATGTCTATGTGTATCTGGTGAGATGGACCAGTGAAAAATCTGGAGAAAGACTATTGGACACAAGTGAAGAGAATTTAGGTGCACTTATAGTAGGGGTGCAATGGTAGAGAAACATTTTGGTTCATTATGTTTGGGTCACAGTTTGGTAGCTTTTGGTACAGTACACTTTGCAGAACTCTTTCACCCACAACTTCTCTCACACTCTCATATGCACACACAGACATTTTCTGTTCCCAACACAGTTAATGTCATTTTAATTCACAAATGCACACACAGGCTCCCGTACACAGTATCTGTCATAAATACACATAATAAATACACTTTCTCACTCATACACATATTCACTTTTATTGAAAAACACACATGTACACGCACAGACTATCTCTGAGAAATACAGACATACACACAAACTCTCTTTCACACAGTTACTCTTAGGACAAATACACACATAGACTTTCTTTCTCACACAAGTTCTCATAAAAATATACATAAACACACACACATTTGATTATCCACTGTCTATATTGTGCACACATTCTCTCACACTAATACACAAACATGAACACAGTCAGGAATGCACGCTGTTGCTCATCATGAATGCTCACTTATATTACTTATACTTGAAGCACAGCAGTGCTTTATCACTCTCTTTTCAGCTCATACAAACACAAAAAAGCTTTGCTAATTTAGACTTTTTACAATTTAGAGTTTGGCTTGAAACATTATTTATAATATTTATCTCTCGTAATGAAGTATAATTATGATAGCACAGTAGGAATCCCTTACCTGTAGTGAAGGAGACAGAATAGATGTCTGAAGTGATGGAAAGGTCCTGTTCAAATCTAAACTTTAAAAAGAGAGTACGTAATCAGTTACAGAGTCCTCAAAATGAGTTTATCAGACAAAAATCCAACTTTAAGTGAATATTTACCAGCGTCTGCTTTCATAAATGAAACTTTTACCTGAACCATGTTTGTATCCATGCAAAATAGCCTCTTTAACCAATTTTACAGTATCTTATTAGTCCAACTTATAATGTTCAATATAATTGACAAACTAGTGTAGTGCCTAGTAATATCAACATTTCTCAAGTTTATTGGAACTTTGTTTAATTTCACAAATTCAGTGACACACTTTTAAACTTTAAAATTAACATTTTTAGGTTAGGTGAATGATAACTGGGAGAACCAAAAAAATTCATCATTCCCTCTGTCCTCTTATTCTGATAATGTGCAAAAGACTGTATGAATGAAATGACTGAATTTCATGAGATGAGAGAACCTGGATACTCCGTATCGGATGATGTGGCTGTTTGTGGTTGGCTGAGAGATGTGAACTCGTTAGTTATGACAAACGTCTCTGATCTGACATCAGATGTGATGGGACAATTAATATAGATACAAATGTATATGCTGGTTCAGACGGTTACATTATATAGTGGCTGCTGTGATTGTTTATTACATTGAAATGTGCCTGACACTGTGGACACCTGCCTGTGAGGTTTTGGTGAAGTGTGCACACGGCACGCCTGTCAGCCAAATTACCACTGCATGGGGTGCGCCTCGCCTGTGCCGAGAATAGACCAGGTTGGAGCTGGTGGGCTTTCAGTGCACCTTCCACGCGTTTTTTTGGTACAAAATTGTCACTGCGCCAAGCTGAATCTTTCGACACCTCCCCCTGGTGCGCCGTCACACCCATCTCGGCGCAGCCGGTCTACCAAATTGCCAAATTGGCTGCACACGGCGGTGCGCCGGACAAAATTACCACTGCGTGGGGTGCGCCAGGCTGCGCCACCCTGAGTTGCGCCACCCTGAGTTGCGCCAGGAAATTAGAGCCCACACTGTTTGTCATTTGCATGGAAATGTCCCAAATAGTACTAACAACAAAAATAAGAGGTGTGATAAACCCAGCGATCTAGCTCCATTGTAGTTTGTGGCCTGAACTTGCCCTCAGATTCTTTGTTTAGCCTTGAGTGTTTTTAATACCTCTAATTGTATCTTCAGGGAAAAATTGAATATACTGTATGTAGCTATATGTGGAATTTGTTTCTGAAGATACCTTTTGTGGCCCAAGTGAGAAACATGCTGTATACAGCTACCTGATGCGACAGATGTTAACTGCAAGCATGGCAGCGTCCAAGGAGGTTACTATTATATTTTTAGGATCTGCCCAGGTAACTGGTTAGCAGCAGGACACAGGAGATTCTCAGCATCCATTATGCATAGTTAACAGCAAGAACGTGTTAACTTCACCCCTATACGCCAATCCTGCTATGTATAACTTCAAGCCTTTATATGACTTAATTAAGGAAGCTGGAAAAATGTTATCCCCTGTGAAATTAGCCAAAGGGATTTAAACTTCCAACCACAAGCTGCATGACTTTGTTTTGACATTTCTTTGATTACTTCATTTATTAGCCCCAGAACTTGATTAACAAAATGGTTTTTGATTTGAGGATGCTTCAGTTACCCTTTTCTATTTATACAGTTAAAATGAATCCAAATGTGTATGATTGTATTAAATATGTTGTTTAATACATTCATTTACATCATTGTCAAAGTCTGTCGTGTTGCTGCCTGTGTATGCATCTCTGTTTACACCTGGGCTGAGATGGACTGCCTCTCACTGGCCTGAAGGACAGAAAAGCAGCCATAATTCGAATTTTAGATTACTTTTTCATTATTTAGCAGGCTTCCATCATACTTTCAACTTGCTTCCCACTATAGTGCTACACTCCACTGAAAGAGATAACTGGAATACTAGCCCCCCCTGAAGGCTCTATAATAAAGAAGGACTTAAGATATAACCATCAAAAAGCTAATTCAGCATGGGCGGCACTTAATTGATAAATTGTCACTTAACTTGTCAGTTTATTACATGAACCAAGATTTTCCGTTAACCCTTTTACTTAATTCATAACAATTCAACAGACCTGAAAAGACCAAACTTAACAAGATTCTCCTGTCTGTTTAGGAATCAGCAGAATGAAGTTGAAACAAGTGTAATTTTCAAAAGCATATTTGAAAGTACCTATAATAAACTTGTAGTTTGTTTATATTTTGTATTCTTTTATTGTGTATCACCAGTCTCACCACATTCCAAATTCCACTTATACTTGCCTTTTATAATTTTCAAAAGGAAACTTATTTTTACAGTATCTTTGTGCTATGTATTTGATGTATTGATATGTGTTACATGTTTATGGAGCAATTCAATGACAACTGCCACTTAAACTAAAATGTAAGGAGGAATTATTTTTAAATTGACACCTTGTACAATGGACTTCAGAAATATATTATTTTCTTTAACTGATAGTGTCCAAGTAATGAAAAACCGTTTGTGAAGAGGTTCTGACAGAAGTCTTGGACCTTAAAACAAATATATTAGTAGTTGTATTGTAAACGTTAGGAGGATGTTGCTGTACTGTGCAATCTCCTGTTTTCAAACCTGTATTTGTATTGAATATCAGTCAATCAGTGAAGATGTCTGTGATGTAGAGCTGAACAATATCAGGAAAAAGGTAACTGCAACATTTTTACTCATGCAGTATATATTGCAACCTTTTACAAGGACTTTTCAGATAAATGTTGTGGATCCTTAACTCAGTTTTCTGTGAACCCTCTTGTTCTTCTATGCACACCACTTCTTTCTGACAGCGGTTATGAAATGCTCAGACACTCCGAGGGGAAGTGTAGCCACAAGTTCTTCATAGACTTAGAAAATACATTTGAAGTTGCAACATTTCCTTGCTGCCTATGTTATTAATCATTTCTGATTATGACTTTTTAAAGTGAATTCTCATTGAGCAGCCCTATGTTAAAAAATGCTTTAAGTATCCATTCGGTATGATCACTTTTTGAATTGTAACATTGCTTAATCTTTGTTAAGCTTGTCCATTTTATTTGCAGGTAGCATACAGCTTTTACATGGACTGTGATCTCACACTGTAAACAAGAAAATTGGCAGTTTTTGTTTCCGTCAAAGAACAAATGAATGGCAACATGACATGCTTTGAGTCATGTGACTTACATTGCACATCTTGCAATGTGACTGTTGCACATGCACATATTGCAGTTGTATTAAAACACTGGATCATTCAACCCTACTGTGTATTAATTTCCACATAGAACAACAAATTTTGTAACTTAAAAAAAAACATTTACAAAACCTGATAAAAGGACACAGTCTTTTGCATGTTAACAGAATAAGAGGAAAGAGGGAATAATGACTTTTTTTGGTTCTCCCAGTTATCATTCACCTAACCTAAAAATGTTAATTTTAAAGTTTAAAAGTGTGTCACTGAATTTGTGAAATTAAACAAAGTTCCGAGGAACTTGAGTAATGTTGATATTACTAGGCACTACACTTGTTTGTCAATTATACTAGGATTTAGGCATGTCAATGTCCATGCAAGTTTCATGTCTTACAGGCAGTTTGTCAGTAATGTCTGAGTGACTGTCTCATTACAATTATATAAACATACAATTGTAATCATGTGGTGTGTCTAGGGAAAGTGAGCGGAGTTTGTTGAGAATTGTTTAATCAAAATCTGCTCATAACGTAACCACTGAACTGTGCCCCTATAAGGCCACACAAAATGCTGCCTACTCTTCCCGCCAGATCAGCATAGGGAAGATTTTGAGGAAGAAAAAACAGGGAGCTGGCTGGTTAAGGACTGGCAGCTGGGTATATGTGAAACATATTAGAAGTGGCCAACTGCAAAAGAGACAGTGTTCAGATGACTTCTTGTTGGAAGAGCAAAAGAAAGACAAGCACAAACTGGCAACAGTTATCAGAGGGGGCTTGGACCAACTCAACACAACGCTGTCCCAAGATATGGACAAAGTAAGATGTTGCCTCAGCAAAATGGACTAATAACACAAAGATCCATTGGAGATCCTTGTAACCTTCTTCCTGTGTCTTTCCATTCAGATTCATCTTTGCCATATTTTTCTCTTCTCAGTGAATTCTTACAACTTTTCTGAGAAATAAAGCCTGGCTTATTCTTTGATCACCTTCCTCTTCATCTCACATAATGTATTGTTCAATTCCTCACTGCTCTGCACTTCTCAACTAGGCGTATTATTGTTTTCTTACTAATGTCTGTGAGGTCTTCGTGTCTAGTTTGCCATTAGCAATGCCAGTACTGTTACAGCCAATTAATCCTGTTCACTGTCCACCTCACAGGCTTATGCTGGAACTACCTCAGGAACCATCAAAGCCTTCCAGGGCATGCCCCTCAAGGCCCACTGCTTTTTCCAAAGCACGCCGATCGGTCTTGACTGCCTAGGCTGGAGGAGCCACATCTACTCTTGTAAGTACCAACTTTATATATTGTAGTAGTGCATGGAGAGATTTCATTGTTTCTGCACATGGTTATCTGCATATGCATGGTATTGTAATTTTTTGTTTTGGGTTTGTCACAGAAGTATAAAATCAACAGCCCAAACAAGCCCCCCTCCCCATCTTAGTGTAGCAGCTATAACTAAGTAACTTATTCCATGAGAAAAAAACAAATAATTTTTGCTCATAGACAGTGCTGAACTCTTGAAAACATTAGAAATTTAAGAGTGTATTTGAGCACATTCACTCAGTCCAACTTCTAGCAGTACAGCTGCTGCTGGCAGTACAGCACGATCAGTGTAGTTCCTGATTTAACCAGCTGGCTGCAGCAGACTCTCACTGAAACTCAGGGTTTTAAGTCTTGCTTTCTGTATAGTGTTATGCAAATTTTATTTTATTTTATGCTTTATTTATTTTTCTGAGTGCTCTTTGGGACAGAGTTGTTCCACCTCTGGGACTCAGCTTTTCTTCTTTTCTCCCAGGCTGTTTCTGAGAAATCAAAACCCTGTTTTTCTATAACACCAACATTTAAGGTCAAATTAAACAATTTATGGAAAGCCAGTTTGAATTTCTTATCATTATATTATATCATGTCATTTAATATATTGCCAACATCATAGGCTGTCTTGCTCATCAGGGCCTGAATGCTCTTCAATAGTTGTCCTCGGTTATGGGTAAATTCAGAGGATTTTATTTTCTTTAATTACTGATTATTTAGTTTCCAGTCTTTTGTAAATTTGCCTTGTTCAGTGTTCTTTATCATTTTAAAATGAGGTTTCATGAAGTGTTTAATATTAAAAGTACTACCAGTTGCTGTTTACCAGACTTGCATTAAACATTCTTTTTGTTGAGAAAACTTAAATGGATTTTACTGCCAGAGTCCAGCAATTTGTCTTTTTCCATGAAGGTGCTAGCAGCAGATTTTTGAGGACTGTTAGGGGAGGTGTTAAATCATGCTACACTGGGAAGTGTTTTCCATTATTCTGCCCAAAACTTTACATTAATCACAATATTTAGTAAAGCATGTCTCCTCAGTTTATTGAGATTCATGAACAGAATTAAATTTGGAAATGAGTCAAAGAACAATAGCAGTAAGACTTTAATGTGCTGGGCTTTCATGAAAAGGAAATGGGACAACAAAGCTCAACAATGCCATTTTAATCTTTTTACACATCTTTAGTTGCTATCATCATAATCCCCTGCAGAGCAGAGGTAGTCTGTACAGTGAAAGATCTTGCTTTCTTGTGTAATCTTTTAGGCTTAAGCCTCGTGGTAATGCAAGCTTGATCTCCTAGAATCACATTGACTAATGGAAATTGTTTGGGGAAAGAGTTAAAACTCAGTCAGTTCCTGTGTAGGGGTTTGCTTGGCTGGCAGTGCCATTGAGCTGTTATTATGTTAAACATATTCTGACATATGCTGAAATTACATAGATGTGGCTCTCCATTTTTTCATTACTCTGTCTGTTTTGGCTGAGACGCGTATGTGGCTGGCAGAAAATAGGTAAGCTTCCTATTCTTTAAGATTTTTGACATGGGTTACGCTGATGAGACATGTGGCTTATGCTGGCAGCCTGAGAGCTCTGACTTGATGACATGCTCAACAAAACAAATCATTTATGCACAGCTGCTATCAGGCAAGTAAAATGCTTCCTGTGTAAAACAGCTTTAAGGCTGGCTGCAGGAAACCCTAAGGTATTTGATTGTGTGCAGGTTATGGATGGTTTTTACAGCCTAAATAAACATATTTCAGCCTGAATCAACAAATGGCTTCCATCTACATATGTACTATATCTAATAACTCTCACTGAACAGGGGCTGATTTGTATTATTCAGCATTTGTTCCTATTTCACCAAGGATTACTTGTTTTTGATAGTTAGGGATCTGACTGTAATGGATTCAAGCCTGCACAGTGTTGCTCTTGGCAATGAGTCCCACATCAACACAGCCTGTCTGTGAGTAGTTTGATCTGAAGTTCACTTGACATGACTTGTACAGAAGTGTATGGCAGTGTCCACAGATTAGCTTCAACAGTGTTCCGAAAGCTAATTTGATTATCAAAAGACTGACGATACATGGCTTTTTCATTTCTTTTGCAGTCAATAGTGTTGTCCCAAAGCATATTGAAGCTGCCATTGACTGAAGAATGAGTTGGAAAAAAGCCATGTATCGTCAGTCATTTGATTAGTCTTTGAAATGATATTGATGCCAATCCGTGCTATACCATCCATGTCATCTTAACCAAAATTTAGATCAGTCTACTCACAGAGGCCGTGCTGAGGCGGACTTTGGGCTGTCAGATCAGTAGGGACTCCGTGACTTGTAGCCATGACAATCATGTCTGTGATTTCCAAAACCAGAAATTCTCAATAATATAAAAACTGATTTAATGTAAAGAAAAATGCATCCCCCCTACAGTGTGAGCACTTAGATGAGCTATATTTTTAGAGCAAAGCGGCTTTTTGAAACAGGTTATATATATGTTTATGTTGGCTTGCTGTTCGCTGAATCAATCATATAACCTCCAGGTTTCCTGCACCCAGTCTCAAGTGCATACCGAAGAAACCACATTTCTTGGCACTTCAGCATGAGCCTCATTTTTCAGCTGTGGAAGGTAGCACTCAGCTCTCCCACCCTGTCACTTATTCAAATTAAAGCTGCAAGCCACAAGGTGCACTTATTAGTAAACCACCATTTAATTTTTTTTTTTTTTTTTATAAATTTCACATAGTAAAGGACAAAACTGAAAGTGGTGATGCCTCCCCACTCGCGAAAATGCAGTCACCAAGTGAAGACATGTACCAGGATGATCAGCACAGGCAACTGATCAGATCAACTGACCAATTTTATTTGAATTAACAATTTTATTTAGTATCAGTATTTCATTTGTTCTTCTCACTTTTACTTTCATCCTCTTAAAGTGATATTTATGAAGTATGCTGCTTAATATTACTGCCACAAAGACAGCATCATAATCAACACTTTTGAACTCAATGTGGCATAGACTACAAGGTCTGAAAAGTAAAAGCTTCATGAAAACTGTTCTCCATAAGGGAATATGGTTCAAAGCTAATTGTGTCCATTTTTAAATATCCCTCTCCCTGATTTTTTAACAAACAGAAATACAAAATGTTGTGGTAAACTTTTTTTGCACTCCAAAAATTCTAATACAGTTTAAATAAAATAATAATTTGGCATCTGTCTGTTGGTGGTGCTGATGTATCAAGGCTGCTGACAGGAGAAAAACTAAAGACACTGACCAGATCTTACTGCGCTCCTAAGTCAGTTTCTGTATCTCAGATCAGACTTTGAGCCATAGGTTTAGTGTAGATTAGCATCACACATTAGATTTAGCATTGCACTGTTCATCATTACCACATTTGATAACAGCGATGCTGACTGTAGAAACACTCAGGGCAGATTTGTTAGGGATACTCCCGCCCAAATCAGAAGTGTTGACAGGTATGACATCACTACCCATGCCAATGCGTAGCTCATGTAACCTCCAAAACTCGAGAGATGACCACCAACCTTCTATTTTTGAAAGACTGTTGAAGCCTTTCAAAGATAGCGAAGGAATGTCTTAGGTGTCTCAAGTGAAGTGAGGTAATAACTTGCAGTAACAGTTCAACCACAATAGTTGAGGAGATAGTAGCTACAGTTGAATGTGCCATCACGGTCTGTATGCAACAACCTGCAAAGGAAAATTAGTAAACTTACTAAAATAGTACCATAAGCGTAATCGCTAGCCAAAAGCCCATTCCACCTTTGAGGTTTTTTACTTGCATTATAGCAGCATTGTGTTTGTGTTTTCATTCATTTCAGTGAGCATGTTATCAAGTCAGAGCTTTCAGACTGGAAGTGTGTCTCCCATGCAGAGAATCTCAAAAAAGGAGGCTCAACTATATTTTCTGTGAGCTGCTTGTGTTTTTCGGCCAAAACCAGCAGAAAATGACGAACAAAGAGCCATATTTACCTTAGTCAACCTGGTATGTATGTTGACAGTGGTAGAATATGTCACAGAAAAGAAAGAAACCACCCATTCAATCTTCGTGTCTGTCCCTCTCATAGTTAAAGCTTCAATATGCCTCCTCTGTGGAGACACTCCCCTTGTTAGTCGGAATGCTTTAATTCTGCAAGTTTTCCAGAGCCATAATTCAATATATCAGGTTCCTTGTGGGGAGACTTATTGTGTTTCTTCCTAAACTTTCAATAGGAGCTCCTTATTGGGTTGATATACACACGTGGACAGAATTGTTGGTACCCTTCAGTCAAAGAAAGAAATACCCACAATGGTCACTGAAATAAGTTGGAAACTGACAAAGTAATGATAAATAAAAATGTACTGAAATTAACTAATGAAAATCAGACAATGCTTTTGAATTGTGGTTGAACAGAATCATTTTAAAAAAACAAAATATTGAACCTGGCCTGGACAAAAATGATGATACTGGTAACTTTATATTTTGTTGCACAACCTTTTGAGGCAGTCACTGCAATCAGGCGATTTCTGTAACTCTCAATGAGACTTCTGCACCTGTTGACAGGTATTTTGGCCCACTCCTCGTGAACAAACTGCTCAAGCTGTCTCAGGTTTGAAGGGTGTCTCTCCAGACTGCATGTTTCAGCTCCTTTCACAAATGTTCATTAGGACTTAGATCAGGGCTCATAGAAGGCTACTTCAGAATAGTCCAATGTTTTGTTCTTAGCCATTCTTGGGTGTTTTTAGCTGTGTGTTTTGGGTCATTATCCTGTTGGAGAACCCATGACCTGCCGCTGAGACCAAGCTTTCTGACACTGGGCAGCACATTTCGCTCCAGAATGCCTTAATAGTCTTGAGATTTCATTGTACCCTGCACAGATTCAAGACACCCTTTGCCAGATGCAGCAAAGCAGCCCCAGAACATAACTGAGCATCCTCCATGTTTACAGTAGGTAGTGTTCTTTGTATGCTTCATTTTTGTGTCTGTGAACATAGAGCTGATGTGACTTGCCAAAAAGATGCCAAGTTTTGTCTCATCTGTCCAAAGGACATTCTCCCAGAAGCTTTGTGGCTTGTCAGTATGCATTTTGGTAAAATCCAGTCTCTCTTTTTTATGATTTGCTTTCAACAGTGGTGTCCTCCTCGGTTGTCTTCCATTAACTTTGGCTCAAAAAGTGACAGATGGTGCAATCTGATACTGATGTACCTTGACCTTGGAGTTACCTAGCGATAATTTTCTGGATATTACTGAATTTTAATTAAAGAAATTGAAATTCATTTAATAACCCATTTGCGCTTGTTAATTAAGGAGGCACCATCTTTTTTATATAAAAAAGGCACATTTTTGTTCATTAATTGATTTATTAATTAATTCAATTAAATTAGATAAATCAAACAAATCAAATTTTATCAAATTCATCAATCTCAAGTCTGAAGACAGAGCTCTCATACAGTGATGTCAATCTTCCAAATAGAATACCAACAGACCGAACTTTAAATTTAAGGGTGATTTATTAAAAATTATATGATGAATATATAAGACAAAATAAAATAAAACAAAACACTTAAGAAGGAATAAATGTCAGAGTCATACTGATCAATGATGCTGTGAATAATGAAGGAAATATGAACACTAAAGAAACATTTAAGTATATTGAGTGGTTATGTATGATTTATTGAATGAATTATCCTACTTTAGAAAGGTCAAATCAGGGGTAGTTAATTAATGGAGAATTAAACCAAGACACTCAAGCCTGTCTGGAGGAGTTCAGAACCGCAGTCTTACTATGCCATCACTTTTGGGTTGGATTCTCAACTGGTCCATGAGCTACTGTGAAGTCTGAAGGACTGTTTTGGTTTGGAGTCGTCCCAAAGGGAGGCTGAGAAGTCCAAACTCAACCAGCGCGATGGATCCAGTGAGATGATGTCCCGACGTGAGCTGGTCCCGTAGCTTTCACGGGAGAGAGGTGCCATCTTAGATTGCAGGTTCTGTTACAGGTGAAGCTGGTGCTGGAGCTTTGAGGTCTCGATTAGATGAAAAAACGATTCGTATTAAATTCCAAAATTGATTCGTTTGCCAGACAAATATTTTTTCCGAAATTAATAACAAAAGTCCATTTGCTATGAAACAAATCTTTAGAGTCTTATAGCTTGCTGGCTTAAAAAGAAAACTGGTGGGCGTGTTACGTTACTTAGACAAAACTTAGACAAAACCAATATAGGAGAGCTGTGTTGACAAAAAGAAAAACGGATGACCGTAGAAGAAGACATAAAACGAAGTGCAGAGATGAAAAGTCAAAGAAGGAGAGAGAGAAGAAAGTGTCTCTCTGCTTTTACTTCTAGGACGTCTCGCAGAGGGAGGGGTCTAGATGACTATCAAAGACTTTATCAACTTACATTTGGCCAAAATATTAAGTCGTACTTTGATAACCACTCAATATAAACACTCAACAATTGAGTAGAAAATCTTAAGATGCACGTTTTGATATCAAACATGTCCATATTTAAATAATAAGAAAGAATAAAACTTGAAATTCCTCTTAAAAATATGAACGAACAAAATATATATGTGGTTAACACTTGGATATATACTTTTGCATTCCTTTGAGATGTTATGCTACCACAACTTAATGTATAGAAATCCTATACTAAACATTCCTTCAATAAAATAAGAAACGATGCAGAGTACAGGTACATTTCTGGATGGAAGTCCTCTCCTCAGTTTTCCACTAAGGGGCGCTGTTGGTCCATGAGAAGGCTAATCATCAGACAGAGGCTTTAAGAAAATAATGCAACATATTCATCGCTTTGGTATTTTTAGGACTAGAATCACAGACGTCACATCATGAGAATACATTTTTCATGACAGAATCAAATATCACATTGTTAGATATGTCCATTGTCTTGTTAAAGAGTTTATACGTTTGTAGTTTTCTGTTGTCAGAATGACGTCTGTTTTCTACATTTGGGCAGAGATGAGGAGTCCGATTGACCAGGGAGGTCAAAAGTCATCTTAGGTGTCACAGAAGAATCTCTGGGAGTAGGAAAGGATTATTTAAGTCTCTGGGAATGTAGTCGGTCCAAACACCTTATCAGACCTCAGCCAATCAGGGCTAAGGGAGGAAGGTACGTAGCAAGAAATAAAATCTCTAGAATCAACAAAGATGTCTGCCTGTTGTCGATGGCAGGAAAGAAGAGGGACTTTATGGCTCCTCATGTCTCTAGTGAGTTACAGTGGGGTCCTCAGAGGAGAGGGAAAAAGGGGATGTGAAGGAATTCTTGTCCTTTTAGCATTTTGAGTAGTTCATCTTGCTACAGAGTTCACCTCTAATCTCTTTGGAAGTTGTTCTGGGCTCTTTGGTTACCATTCGTATTATCTGTCTCTTCAATTTGTCATCAATTTTCCTCTTGCAGCCATGTCCAGGGAGGTTGGCTACAGTCCTGTGGACCTTAAACTTCTGAATAATATGTGCAACTGTAGTCACATGAACATTTAGCTACTTGGAGATGGTCTTATTGTCTTCACCTTTAAAGGAACACTCCAACATTTTTGTTGTTTTCATGTCTTGCCTCCCTTCCGAGTCTATGACAAGCAGGTAGACACCATTTTTTTGACTCTGCATCCAGTAACAAGAAACAGATGGACTTAGATTGCCAACCACTAGCTTAGTTTAGCTCAAACGCCGGAATTATATGGGTAGTGCTTTAGCCTATCTCTGTCTACAGACATCAGATAAACTCTAGACGGTCCTATGTGCTTGTTGTATTTTTTATTGACGCGTGATGTTACGTTATCTATTTTTAGACAAAAATTAGCATTTTATTCAATTGTTGAAAGAAATACTTACAAAGCTAAGGTGCAGGGCGCATGTGCAAACCACCGCGTAAGTGCTTCTCAGCATGTCAACAAACCAAAGCCTCTGTTTACAAGTAGAAGAAGATTGCTTGAAGAATTATGGCTGACTTTATGAGAGAGGACGAGGATGATTTCTTCGGGACTGACGCAGATTCAAAACCTTACCTTTTTTAACCAGAATATACAGAGGACGAACTACATGTTTTGAAAGCTGAGCATGCACGAAGAGAAGACGAGGCAGTGGAACAGCCTGGGGCTGAGGGGAGAGTCCGAACTGGCATGGACTGTGGTGTATATGTGGGCTAGCCTTGTTCTAAAGTGCTACCACAACAGACTGGAAATCAGCACCAAAACAATGAGATTGTTCTTGAAGAACACAGCCATTCCATCACTCGTTGTCACACAAACAGTAAACAAGGTAAGTACTTAGCACAGCATGTTATCTTGTGCCAGACGAGATCAATAGAACAGCCATTTGTCTGTATTTCCCTTGTAACTCCGTTTGTTATGTCCTATTTCACCTCCTTGAGTTACCTTACAACTATGTTTGCAGGAAAACCCAGTCTGAGAATAACTGCGCTGTAGTTATCTGGAAATGAAACCAAGTTATAAGCTACATGATGGTCAAAACATATTATTGCTACAAAAACACCCCTCCCCCCCCAAAAAAGATGTATCTTTACATTATTTAGCCCAGCTTTGGCCCCATGGCGAGTCCACATATTCACCACAGTCCATGCCAGTTCGGACTCTCCCCTCAGCCCCAGGCTGTTCCACTGCCTCAGCTTCTCTTTGTGCACCCTCAGCTTTCAAAACATGTAGTTCGTCCTCTGTATATTCTGGTTCAAAAAGGTAAGGTTTGGAATCTGCGTCAGTCCCGAAGAAATCATCCTCGTCCTCTCTTGTCCTGCTTGTCATGGACTTGGGAGTGAGGCAAGACATGAAAACAACAAAAATGTTGGAGTGTTTTTCAATTAACATGCTTGTCTATAATTTTCTCTCTAATCTCCTTAGCTTTCTATGATCCATGTTCAGTGTGGTACACACCACGATACCAAACAGCACAGTGACTACTTTTCACCCTTTAAATTGGCAGACTGACTGATTACAAGTTTGAAGACACCTGTGATGCTGTTTACAGGACACACCTTATTTTAACATGTCCCTATGGTGAAATCATTTTCAATCTTTTCTAGGGGTACCATCACTTTTGTCCAGGCCAGTTTCATTATTTTGTTTTTTAAAATGATTTTGTTGAACCACAATTCAAAAGCAATGTCTGATTTTCATTAGTTAATTTTCTGTATTTTTTTTTTTTAACACTGTTTTTATTGACATTTTACATAGATAAACCACCTGTACCATTCAGTGCAGTTTCATCAATATAACATCTGTACAGCAATCCAGTTCCACATAGTGGTACAGATTACAGAAATATCAGATAGATTTATAAACAGATAAAACATCAGATTTAATGTGACTGTACTCAAATAAGCAAATAAACAAACACAAAGGGAAAAAATAAATAAATAAATAAATAGAACAAGCAAACAAAAAGTTCTCAGACAAAACAAACTTTCAGCTTTAAATCTTTGCTATTTGAGGTCCTTCATTGTTCTAAATTCTACAGTCATGTTTGCCACTTCATGAGGTTTACATCAATTAGTACTCAATCTTCATCTAATAACTCCAGGTCTTTCACAAATAAAGTAAATGGTCCCCAAACCTTCTCAAACAAGTCTTGTCTCCCTCTCTGCATGTATGTTATTTTTTCCAGAGGTAACGTTTTTAACATCTGTCTAACCCAAAAATTAATGTTTGGTCTTTTTCCAAAATAATGCGATTGATTTTTTAGCATGCAAGAGGCACAAATCCATCAGTATGCGTTTGCTGGGGGTGTACTTATGGCTTGTGGGATAAGATCCTAAAATAAAAAAAAAAAAACAGGGTTCATCAAAAGATCATTTGAAATAATTTTTCGATTGCTTTTCTAACTTCCTCCCAAAACACTTTAACTTTACCGCATTGCCACATGCAATGAAATAATGTCCACTTTTCTCTCATACATTTTGTGCACCAATCTGGGATATTACTGTCATATTTATTTAATTTAACTGGTGTAATGTATGTTCACATTGTCCATTTATATTGTAACAGTCTTAACCTTGAGTTGATTGTTTGAGTGTGTGCTTTAGTACAAATTGATTTCCAATCCTCTGGAGAAATTTCTATTCCCAAATCCTCACTCCATACCATCCTTTTATCATCAGAGTTTCCTGGCGCATAAGACATTAATAAATTATATAGCTCAGATATTGCTCCTCTGCTTAAACTGTTCTTAGATATAAGTTTTTCCAAGTTTAATTCTAAGGGTTTGGTTATAGTGCCATTTTGGCTCATCCTAATGAAACTCCTGAGTTGCAGGTATTTAAAAAAATGTTTATTGTCAATGTTATATTTACACCTAAGTTCTTCGAATGACATCATATTATCCGAGTTAGCTGGATACAGATCTTGAATTTTCCTCAATCCCTTGGATGCCCACATTCTAAATACAGCGTCTGCTCTTCCTGGAGCAAAGTATTGGTTTCCCAAGATAGGACTGTACTGAGACAATGCATTAAGCTTTTTAATAAATGTTTTCACCCTAAACCTTACTTTAATCATATTTCTAACTATTGGGTTGGCAGTTTGTTTAATTAAATTTGACATTTTGTCTGAATACAAATACATAGAGAGAGGTAAACTTAAATTTTTGGATTCCATTTCCTTCCATTGTGGGATGTCCCCTGTAGCAAAATAGAATTTAATGGTCCTTAGTTGTACAGCCCAGTAATACCATATTATATTCGGGTTTTTCAAACCTCCCTTGTCATGGGATGGATATAATAATGATTGTCTAACTCTGGCACAGTAATTTCCCCATATAAATCCTCTAAATAATTTATTAACTTTGTAAAAGAAGTCATCAGGTGGGGACAGTGGAACATTTTGAAATAGATACAGTATTTTAGGCAGAGTATTCATTTTTAAAATGTTTATTCTACCAACCATGGATAAGGGCAGGGATATCCATCTATTAATTGAATGTGTTATCTCTTCCATCAAAGGTTCATAATTAATTTTAACCGTCAAATCGGGTCTCAGTCCAATTCGTATTCCCAAACATGTAAGTTGGTCTACTACTTTGAATTGGGAGACTTCTGGCAGTAAATTTTCTTTTTCGTCCTCATTGAGCAGGAGGATAGAAGATTTTGTGTTATTAATTGAGTATCCTGAGATACCACTAAGCAAGTTGATTAACTCTAGCAGAGCAGGAATGGTTCTGTTGGGGTGGGATATGAACAAAATGACATCATCCGCGTAGAGAGCAATCTTATGTTCTGTCTGTCTGTTATTATTCCTGAAATGTCTGCACTTGTCCGTACAGCTATAGCAAAAGGCTCCATCGCTAAAGTGAATAAAAGCGGTGATAAGGGGCACCCCTGACGACATCCTCTTTCAACTGAGATTTTAGTCTGATACATTCTTGTTCGTCAATATTTCAGCTGTAGGGTTATAGTACAGTAATCTAATCCATTGTATAAATTTTTTTGGATATCCAAATTGTTCCAAAACGTTAAAAAGATAGGGCCACTCCACCTTGTTGAAAGCTTTTTCGGCGTCTAAAGATAGGAGGGCCCTATCTGATGTGTCTTTCAAGTTTTGAACAATATTTAGGACTCTCCTAACATTTTTAAATCCTTGTCAGCCAAGGACAAATCCATTTTGATCCCTATGTATTAAACTCGGTAATGTATCTTGCATCCTCTTTGCTAAAATTTTGCTTAAAATTTTTAAATCTGAGTTTAATAGACTTATTGGTCTCATATTACTGCACCTATTGCAGGGTTTTCCTGGTTTTGGAAGCAATGTCATTAAAGCGCCTGTCATTGACTTGGGTAGATAACCTGTTTGAAACGCTTCCAGAAACATTTCCAGTAACGGTTTAAGTAATTTAGTTTTAGATATTTCATGTAAATCTGCCGGGATCCCATCGGGTCCAAGTGTTTTACCTGCCTTCATGTCATCAATAGCTGCACTTATTTCTTCCTGTGTTAGGCCTGTCTCTAGTTCAGTCAACTCCTGAGAAATAGTTGGAACATTTAACCTATACATAAATACTCTTTGGGCTTGTGGATCAAACTCTGTTGTAGATTTGTATAGGTTGGCATAATAATTCCAAAATTCATTATTTATTTCAATAGGGTCTATTATTGTGTCTCCATTATCATTAATAACTGAATTGATATTCCTTCTTGTTTCTAACTGCTTAATCTGCCAGGCTAAGAGTTTCCCAGGTTTTTCCCCTTCTCGTAGAACGTTTGGTTGAGCTTTAGTATATTAGAGCCCACCCTAGCTGCTGATAATTTCTCGTATTCTTCTCTCAATAGCAATAGCTCCTTTTCTGCTCCAGGGGTTTTATTTCTAAATACATCCTCTTGAAGAGTATGTATTCTAGATTCCAGCTGTTGTCTTTTCTGACGTACTTCTTTAGATTTGGATGAAGTTTAACTAATTATGTGCCCCCTTAAATATGCCTTGAATGCATCCCACCTGATACCTGCCGATGTTTGTGTGGTGTTGACACTAAAATAATGGTCTGTTTCTTTCCCCACATACTTAACAAATTCTTTATCGTGTAATCATTTCAGATTTAGACTCCACCTCGGTGGATCTCTAAGGTTAACATCCATGTATATTAAATAGCATGAGCTATGATCAGATATTACTATACTGTCATAATAACCAATTTGTATTTTTGAAATCAATGATGCAGAAACTAAAAAGTAATCAATACGTGAGTATGTTTGAAAGGTGAGTGAATGACAGGAGTATGCAACATCTTTGGGTTTCAAGTATCTCCAGATGTCTAACAGCTCCAACTCTTTAATAAAGTGGTGAATTGTAAGTCTACTTTTACTATGAGTTTGGTCAATTCCTGTATATCTGTCCCTGAGTGGATCTAATGTGCAATTCTAGTCTTCTGCAATTATATATTCTCCTGGGAGGGACACAAGTGTAAGAAATGAATTAGTAAAAAACGTCTGGCTCATCCACATTTGGGCCATATATATTCACTAAATTTAAGGTTGTTGAAAGCAGTGATCCCTGAGCAATTAAGTATCTACCAAACTTATCCTTAATAACATTAGAGGCTTGATAAGGTACTGACTTATCAATAAGGATCATCACTCCCCTGGCTTGTGATGTAAGTGATGCTGCATAAATGCTTCCTTGTCATCTCCTACCAATTTTTATGTTGTCCTCTGACAGGGTGTGTGTCTCTTGTAGAAAGACAACATTTAAATTAGTGACTTTTAATTTATTCATAACCTGTTTGATTTTTTTGGTTTTATGTAAGCCTCTGCAGTTCCAGGACGTAAATTTAAGTCCTATCTTCTGTGGCATTCAAAACAGAATGAAGTTCCTTTAACATAACTAAAGAGTCTGAGAGTAATAACACATTCAAACAGTAGAACATACATTGAATAGAGTGAACCATAGTGAACAAACAACCCCATACCCAAATAAATGGGAACCCTCCCTTTTCTTATTGTTTCCAGCTACGACTTAGGATAGATCTCCGGATCAGTCCATGTGGCCTTGAAGTGGTTTTGAAAGAAAAATAAAGGAAATAAAAATAAAACCTAATCTGCCTCTCCTGCTCCGTAATAGTATTTACATAAACACAGCTAAATAAAATACATTACTATACACACCTAGTAACTGCTAGTGTTTAGGTGCTGAGACTGTCATTTCTAACATCAATGTGTAAATGGAAAACCACTTGAAAAATAATATAACTTTGTGAAAGCGAAAACTAAGGGCAGTGTATGATCAAAATCAAATTAAGATTTTGGGACTATTTCTATCTCACATCATATGCAAGTTGTTTCAAGACAAACTGGCTTAACCTAATTTAGCATGAAAGTGCAAACTCAAAATATGGCTGATCAAAATGCGTCTCACCCTTAAACCCTGTATAAGTATAGATAAAAAGAAAAAATAAAATCTCACTGCAATGTACATAAACATATTTATACTCACATCAGCACATCCCTAATTTTCAGTAATTTTTTATTTATTATTACTTTTGTCAGTTTCAAGTTATTTCAGTGACCATTTGGGGTTTTTTCTTTCTTTAACTGAAGGTTGTCAACAATTTTGTCCAGCTGTGTACATGAAGAGATAAAGATGTGACAGCAGGGAGATACACTGAGGCCTCAGGACATTTGTGCGCCTGGTGTGAAAGCTGTGGCGGCACTAGCAGCAGCTGACACACATGGCAAGGGCACGTGAACAACATGCTTTCAGTGTGAAACATGTGTAAATGCTGAAATTTGGAGTTTAAATGACCTAAGTTTTACTAAAAATTCAAAACATAAATCATTAATGGCCATCAGTAAAAAAAATCTCCCCCTTACTGCCTGGCAAAAAAAACCAAAAACATTTTTAATGTCATATGAAACCACTTGTCTTTCTCTGTTCTTTACAGGTGTTAAGTTTCTTTTCTTTGTTCAAATAGTTTGTCTGTTCATTTCTTTGCCATTTGGCATAATGTTTTATCACTACTGTAACATGCTTAAGGCTTCAGCAAGCTTTTACCTTGAGTATTGCCACAATAAATCCAACTTGGGTTACACTTGGAATTTGTGGTATCAATTTTATAAATTTATTTAAAAAATTTAAAGTAATACATCAATAAATGAGCCAAATGTTTTAATTAATTACTTTACTTTCTTTCTTTAGAGGTTAAAAGATTTCTAATCCAAAGAATGGTGTAAAAAGCAAATTTATCTTGCCAGGTACCTGTAATGGTACCTGGCATGCCCATCAGCCTTAGCTGATGCTAATGCTAGCTACAATGAAAACAGTAAATACAACAAACAAAAACTAGATTGAGCTTTATGAAAAATTTTAAGCCCAGACTGTCAGCCTCTCCTGTCTGGAGAGTGGGCAAACCTTAGCTTGTTTTGAAAGCGTCTTCTATGCAGTATATACTGCATACTGTGTTTTGAAGTAGTATGTAGTACGACTGCCAATCAACTAATATTTTGTAATATGCTATACCCAGCCTAGCTTCTTCTCCTTCTTTTTGTTTTCTGATGGGTGGCAACTGTCTTTTAAGATGCATTACTCCCTCCTACTGGGTTAAAGTTTGGAACAGAGCAACTAATCCTACAATACAAAAACTGTATTAAACACATTTAAATAATCAAGTTTCTTTAAGTCTTTCAAAACTCTGTCCTTTCTCTTCCCAATCCAATAATTTGCTGATTTCTGTTTTTTGGTCATGAAAAAAGTAACACAAGTTCAGCTAATGGCTAGTGCCTTTTTTCATGATTTTCACCTGAGAACACACTGATGAGAAATGTGTAACATCCGTGTAACAACTCGAAAAATGTAAATTCACCAAGTCTGCATTGCCTTATTGTTATATCAATGTAACAGAATTCTTGTTAATGCTAATATTAAGACTGACTGACCGCCATTTTGACCCTTAACCCATTGGCGCTTTGCGCCATGGGTAATAATATGCAAGGTGGATTGATCTGTTTCCCTGAAGTAGAATGACATTGGGGTATTTTTGGCATACCGCAGATTTCGCAACTGTTTACATACTACTTACTACCTGCTTTATGCTACATTTTGGCAATGTCAGCATTGCTATGGCCCTTGTCTGGTACACAAATTCAAACTGTCTTGTTCTTGTTGAGTCTTGATTTGATTAAATTATTGCCACCTACTGGACTGAGATGTGAAATAAAGGCGTGTTAACCCAGCTCTTTACTGTTACTTTATTGTTTTAAACTGTTTCTCAAAATATCAGTCCAATAAATTATTTCACTTTAAAAGTTTCTGATACTAACAGCAAGTAAGCTGTGTGTACACTTGATGACTGAGTAATGTTAACGTTTTTGTGAGTTAGAATAGCAATTGGGTTTTACATTGTATGAACTCTTTGTGCAGCACATTGTATAGCAATAGTTAACTGCATTGCTGTTAAAAAAATAATAACATCAGTTTATGATTTGATGATTTATCAACCTATATTAAAAACCTTCAATTTCTTATTAAACTGTGCATATATACAAAACGAAAGTTATGTACAATGTACCATGATCAATTTTGCTATTACACTAAATCTATTAAACAAAACTTTCATCTGCTCTTTCACTTACTAGTGATTTGGGAAAATCATCATAAAATATGAATTATTTGGTGCATATATTTCCTTATAAACCTTTTTATCTATGTTTTTTTCATGTAGTAGATCTTATGTATTTGAATGGGTTTGTCAAGGGTTTACTGAGGGAGGACAGGCTCATATATTTCCTGCGCCATTAGTGAGCCGTCTATGCTGTCACTAGCATGTAAACGACACAGTTGAGCCTCAGAAACCTCCCTGTTGGACCTCTACTGATGTCAGCCCCGAGATACGGGGAGAGAAAGCAAGAGAGAGAGAGAGAGACAAACAGAGGCAGAGAGAGAGAAAGGCAGGGCGAGAGAGCTTGGGAGTGGATGTGAGGAAATGAAGCAGTGTGCAAATAGATAGAAAGACCCAGAGCAACAACAGCAGAGAAAGAGGAAGCAGCCACCTATATGAGACATTATTCCAGAGCAGAGAGTTTAAGGGTGGAAAGGAGCACTGTTATGTGCATAAGAAGGGGAAATTGCTCATTGACAGCTGAAGCTTACCTCAGCAAATAATGCAGTAGATCAGCAAGGAAGACACCTCCCCTTTCTCCTCCTCTGCGCTCTCTCACTTCTGGGAGAGCAAACCACCTGCTCAAGCGCCTCGCCTCCTCTGCATTTCAACTAACATCTTTACTGCCCACTTCATTTACCTCTTTGCGTTGGGCATCTTAATAGAGATGCGGACCCAGCAGAGCTCAGAGGGGGCAGTTCCTCTACCTGGAGGCAGCTGTGGAAGCAGTGGCAGTGGTAGCTCCGGACTGTCACCTGGGTCAGACTCAGATGGAGGGAGCCCCACTGGCAGAGTGGTGGAGAGCATTGTGGATGGAGGTCTAGGGGTTGGCGGATGTATTGGTGGAGGCAGCTTGGGCGGCACTCTGAGGGGGGTCCTGTCTCGTTATTGGAGCTTAGAGAGTCTGCACTCCACCACAGGTAAGAGCTCTGCTCATACTATGCAGGTCTGTGTAAATATGCTTCAAATTGCTGAAGTACATCATGTTACTTGCATAATACTCTATAGAGTATGCTTGTAAATGTACAGTAAGTCATTGTATGCAAATGCAACACATTTAAGCCAGCCAACCCGATACACTGATTAGTGGAGAAGGTTAGTGTATGACACAGAGATGGATAAGAGAAATGTGTGAACATTTGCCAGTTGACACCCTTTTGTGTTTATATTTGGGTTGGCCAGCCCCTTGGTTTTGTAGTCACACAGCGTCAGGAAACAGTATAGCTTTCCTTCCCAATGCTTTCCACTGATTCAAGTGCTTAACTCATGGTTTTTATGCTGTTCATCCCTATGGTGGTTTGCCATGGTTCTCTGCCCTCAAGTTGCATATATGGAAAGCATGACTGAGCATTCTAAACACTCAGTACTTGAAATAACCATATGATTGTTTTAAAAATATAGTGCTAGTTTTCATGTTTTTTATAACATATTTACCAAATTATGTTAAAATTACAGCACAAAGGTGACCATAAGGACAGGAAATTTTCAAGAAGTGATTCTCAAGGAAGACTTAAACACAGTTTTGTTATTATTTGAACTGCAAACTGATTTGGTTTGAGTTATATTTTTGGAATTATTTTATAAATGTGTTGCCTTGCCTGTAAGTCACTTGTTTGTTTAGTTACAAGATTGGTTACATACTTTTTCATCTCACCATATGGATTTCTCATTTAATAACAAACCCACGGCATTTGATTGTTGTCAAGGAACTTAGTTCACTGCAGATAAAAGTAGAGGGCCTTCATCTTGGCTGGCTATGATAGGACTATGTACAATCTTGCATGCTAAGCTAGGAGAGGTAAAAACAATGAACAAGTAGACATTTTAGTTAACAATATAATGACATTAGTTTAAAATCTGCATATAATTGAATTTGCATCATATTTACTTCGTCTAAATTTGTTTGTTCAGTGATGTGATTAACATCTGAGGATTTTTTTCATTTTTTGTGAGGTCCTTGTTTCACTTCAGGGGTGAAGTGAAACAAGGACCTCTGTGTTCAGAAAACAATGAGCGTGTCTGACCAATAGTAAACCCTTTCTTTCTCTTTCTCTCTGCCTCCCCCTCTCTCACTTTCTCTCTCCTCCATTTATAAGGCCATTTATGACGTCTGTGTAGATTCTCATTCATCCAGGTCATGGTCATTCTGAAGATTCAAAAGCAAGGCAACTGGACTGTGTAGAGTTTGTTGGGAAACCATTTATTTGTTGGGAAGTTTGGGAAGTTTGTTGGGAAGCCATTTATGACATTATTAGTATAAATAGATACAATGATTTTGTCTATCCAACTTTTTAATATTGTTTCCCAAACAGAATTTATAACCATGACATTTTCTTAAATATGGGAAGTAAAATGCTTTGCATCTCATCGCATGCCATGAAGTCAACCAGATGCAGATGTAATGAAATCTTAAGGTAACATTGACTTATTTGAAGTTTCACGGTGCAGATAGTTAGTGGTCAGTTAAAGTATTTTCTTTAAGATTTGTTTTTGAAATTTTATGACTTTGTTGCAGAGATAGTGCTGTGGATTGAGTTGGAAAGTGGGTAGAGAAAGAATGGGGAAAGACAGAAAGGAGCCACAGGCCAGACTTGAACCAGGGCTGCACTTTTTGGCAAATCATGGCACAATGACATATCAATAATCAACAATCCTTTGTTTTCAAAAGTGAATCCACCAATTACAATAAAACTATTATATATCTCAGCCTTTTAAGTATAAAAAATCAAACAATGTTTGTGAAAGATATTTACATGTGAGACCCAAACATTGCTCCCACTGTCCTGATTGAAAATTTTGCATTTTAACTTTTTTCATTTATTTGTCCCGGTTTGAAACAAAGCATTGGTGAAGGTATAGACACCATCTTTATGGAATGTGGCCTATTTCATCCTTATAATGTTGGGCTGCCTTGAGGTCAGGGCCAAGTTCTCCAGGACCAAATTAGATAATATGCATGTCATGGAGCCTGCTATGTCTATGGATGTATAATCATATTTGAAACAGGGCTAAACAGAAGCTTTGACTTGAATTTGGAAGTAAAACATTCTATGAATATGTAGCTGAAGTGATAGCTTTAATATTGAACTGCAGTTTTGAATGGTGCATCTCAACCTAGAAAGTTCTTTGTTATGTCCAACACCAAACTCCATGATGAATTCAACCAGTTCTTCTCAATCTGTAATTACAGCAAAACCTATTCAAATTAACTTCAGAGAATCAAGTTTGAAAACATGTCTGATACCACGTGTGTGCATGTTAATTACAGCAATGCTGGTTTGTAACTCTGAAGTACGCTGTACATCCACTCAACCGCACAAATACACACTATTACACACTTACACACATGCACGCAAATGTGCACGCACACACTGCCAAGAGACCTGATCTGCAGGACAAGGGACAGCGAGAGGAGGAGGGAAGAATGTCTAAAAGCATCCATCATTAAAAATGTGAGGCACAGGGCACTTGGGGAAATGGGTCACTGTTGAATAGAAATTTTGCCTGAAGCCTCTTAGTTCTTTACCTCTGCAAAAGTTACTTTGAGATGCGCACAATAGAAACCAGGAACTGTCTACCGCTGTCAGGAATATCATGGTCTTTTAAAATTATCATTTTTACAGATGACCAGCAGTTTTCATCGGCTTGGTAGGAAGTTATGAAAAGATCTATCTTACAGAAAAAAGATACTTCCTTCATTAGCCTCCAAATCATTTTACTGGTGTGGTATTTGTGAATGCAGGATGTTAAAAGTTCACCTATCATCATCTTGAATGCATGTCACAATAAATTTACATAAAAAACAATCAAGGTATTTGGGTGAGTTAGCATGCTTTTTGCACATACAGAGGCATTTCAGAGGCATTTCAGTGGCATATAGCTGAAGTGGTACGATGGCCCTCATTGAACAAACATGCACATGGACCAAAAAATGGGTGCATGGTCATTTCCATGCACAGATCAGCATTTATCAATTTAAGCATGTGTGTAGGATAAGCTCAATTCCCATGCCATGTCTAAACTTCTTTTACACAAGCTTTCATCCTATTTGGAATCAAACTGAAGAACATAAAATCTGTCAGTGAAAAATTATGTTTATCATAGAATGCACATTTGATGTCCCTTTGGTCTTTTAGACTTCTCAGATTTAAAATTAAATAGTTACATTAGATATGACATTTTAAATGTATTTCTTGTTCTCTACTTCAATCTCTGTGGAATGTATAACTTAGTGAATAATGTTCAGCTGAATTAAATTTAAATTATTTTTTTTTGTAGGTGTTTTCTTAGTAGACTTATTTTAGAAATACTATCAGTAATTGTCAGGAAAATTTCCCAAACTGCCTCTGACTTGGCAGCCCATGTGAAAGAGCGACAGGAGAAAGGAGTCTTTTGATCATTTACTTCAAAGGATTATGTGTGGTTTGCAGTAAAGACAACTTCCTCATGCACTGAATTGTGCGTCTAAGCTTCTCATATTTAAACAGTCAAGGTGCACTTCATCACACAAGAATCAACCAATAATATTGCAGTTCAGAGTTACACAAACGTGTCACAACAGTGGTCATCTTTCTCATTCAGAAACTGTGAGTTCTTTTGTTGATGTGATGGTTTTCTTATCATAGACAAGATGTAGTTCTTCTGCAGTAACAAGACATACTTGTTACTGGTGAAAAGCATGAAGGCTTTTCACACAAACTTATAAGAGGATCATAATACATGTATAATCATAATAATAATAGATGAATATACTTTCTTTAAATTTCCCTCCTGTTTATCATTCTTATATTGTTACAACAATTATCACAGAGTGAGTATTTCTCAAATCAGTAACATACTTCTTTTCGATTTTCTGTATACATCATTTTAATAATCAGTCTCAGTATTAACTTCGTAATCTTTTATAGCTCAATTTCTTTTTCATGGTGGTCTTCTGTGGAATGTAGTAATTTCAGATAGTACATTTCTGATCATAGATTTTATGCTAGTCAAAAGTAGTAAATAGACAAAACTTTATTGATACAACAAAAACAGCGGTCGAAACCTTTTAAAAGGATGTAATGCCAAGGCCCTGTTGTCAGCTAGTTCAAAGGATTGAAGCTGTTTCCTGTGGAGCCCTCCTGAGGGCTTGTAATTCGGAATTTAATGTCAACACCATTGCGTCTGTTTAGGTAGTTACATTTTTCAGCTCGAGGGCAACTTTATTTAAATGGTGGGCCAGGTTTGTTGTTCCATACTTTGGAAGATTATGCCAAGTATACCTTTAACACTTTATTCTTGGCTTTAGACTTTTTGTACCTCCTGGGAGTGCCAGCGTGCTGGGAGAGGTTAGTGTATATTTGAACAGTAGGAACCAAATAGGCCAGGTAGCAACTACCGCACCAATTTTTAGGTAGGCAGAGGTAGCTGCATGTACCACATACCCAGACCATATTGGTGGGGTGGGAGTACCCATTCCCAGTAAGTATTTTTAGGGTCCCAGAACACTGCCATCATCCCCTTCATACAACGCAATAAGGTTGAATTGAGCCAAACAGGGCAACGAATTGTTGCTGTATGGAATTACACAAGTGTCATTTTTCTTAAGACAACTGTACACATGTTTTCAATATGCATTTATTACTCTAGTGTAGGTAGATGTGTTGCCCAGAAAAAGATCAGAAGTGTCTGATTTTTCAATGCACAAAGGTGCTCGTGGAGTTAAACAGGAGAAAAGGTGTGATAATATTCCTTGAGCTACTGTTTTATTAGTTTGGGCTGAAAAGGTACCTGGCATGTGCATTTTCCTCACTTTAACTTGTTTTACCCAGGGAAAATATTGTTTTGCGGTAGATCTTGTTTGGGTAGCTAATTGGAACATGCCTATGATTGTAGTTAACAGAGCTGGCCAAGGCATGGCTATTAGGCCAGTGGATGTTGCATGCGGCAGTTTGGAGCAGACATAACAGCTGTCATTTCTATGTTTCAAGTTTATGTGTACCACTGATTTGTACCAAAGATTATCATTTTCATCATGGTGATCTATTTCATGTCTTTTTATTCTATTTTGCTTGGTTTGTATGGTCTTCCACCAAAATATGGGAGTTATAACAAGTAGGAGTAGTTTGAGAGTTGAGATTAGGAGTCTCCTCATTGTTAATCAGGTTCTGGAGATAATGACCCTAAGGAATGAACAGATCACTTGCTTCTTCACTGCCATTGAGACGAGTTATTTGCTATTAGAATATCCCCCCTTTGTAGGCAGATTTTTCACTATTCACTGTGGTATTACTCCAGAAAATGTAAAGTACAAAATATGTTCCATCGTCGCCATGAAGCCTTTTTGATATTCCAAACCTAGGTATTATTTCTCTGCAAAAGTTTTTTGCTACTGTTAATGCATCTGGATGTGTTACAGGAAATATTTCTGTCTATTTTAAAAAGGGATCAGTTATCACCAAACAGTATTTCTTCCCTTCACACTGGTTAAGTTGAATAAAGTCCTTGAGGATAGCTTCAAATGGAAATTCTGTTTAAGGGAATTGTCCTCTTTTAGGTCTCTCATTACTTTGTGGGTTATATCATACTAACCATCCCTCCTATTGAGACATGGCAAGGTCATGGCTCAATGTTGCTGCCCATCTGTGTAGATTTTTTGGTAAGATTGGTTTGTTTTCTGGTCAAATAAAAATTCTGTCTTTCAGTTCATATTTTTAAAAGCAAGCTCAAGACCTAGGGCTCTAATTTCGTAGACCAGGCGCAGGCGCGGCCCACCTGCCCTGTGCCGCACCAATGGAGTGTGTCCAGGGCATTTTGCAAGTTTCGTGCACGGCGCAGTCTGGCGCCTCCGTCCTTCCCACAGGCGCAAGTAGCAGAGAGGGAGGTGAGTAGGCATGAGTAGGTTTAACACAGCTGAGTGTAATCTTCACCAATCAAATGAACACCTCTCCCCGCCTTTAAATGCGCAGCGGGCGAGGCGCAGTGACAATTTCTCCTCGGTGGCAAAGAAGGTCAGAGCCACTGTCACTTTTGCAGCAACTGGGAGAGCGCAGGGGCCACCGGGCTGCGCATCGTGGCCTCCGATGTGGACCACCTCACGGGACAGATGTAATCTGTTCCTCTCATAAATAGGAGTACAAAACTAAGTGATAATTACATTTAAACACAGCAGCAGGCTAATCCATTCATCATGCTTGTGATCCACCTGCATTCCTGATGTGTCATCGCCAAATCGCAGAACCTTTGGTGAAATACCCCCCCCCCCCCCCCCCCCCCCCCCGATATCTCCTCCTCATCCTCCTTGCAATAATGTACTCCATCTTTTTAGATCACTTTAAGAATAAAGATTAAAACAGAGAAATATGGGCAATTACAGGTAAATCCTTAAGACACCGAGTGACATTTATTCTGCAAGCGTCTCTCTCTTTTTTCTTTTCTTTTGAATTTCATGAGATGAGAGAAGCCGGATACTCCATATCGGATGATGTGGCTGTTTGTGGTTGGCTGAGAGATGTGAACTCGTTAGTTTGCGTCACTCTTCCAGCCGCTGTCAGGTTGAGTTTCCATTATGACTAACGTCTTTGATCTGACATCAGATGTGACGGGACAATTAATATAGATACCAATGTATATGCTGGCTCAGACGGTTACATTAAATAGTGGTTGCTGTGATTGTTTATTGCATTGAAATGTGCCTGACACTCTGGAAAACCTGCCTGTGAGGTTTTGGTGATGTGTGCGCACTGCGCATCTTCAGCCAAATTACCACTGCACGGGGTGTGCCTCACCTGTGCCGAGAATAGACCAGGTTGGAGCTGGCGAGCTTTCAGCGCACCTTCTGCACGTTTTTTTGGCACGAAATTGTCACTGCACCAAGCTGAATCTTCCAACACCTCCCCCTGGTGCACCGTCACACCCATCTCAACACAGCCGGTCTACCAAATTGCCAAATTGGCTGCACACGGCGGTGTGTTGGACAAAATTATCGCTGCGCCACCCTGAGTTGCGCCAAGAAATTAGGGCCCCTACTGTTTAGTCTAGCTTTTAGCAGATCATATTTATTATTATGTATTCTTATATTTTTATTTATTTTAGTTATCTTAATTTTTGTTTTATTTCTCCAATTCAGTTCAGATTTATCATTTGGAATTTTATTCTCTGTTAACTGATTTTCTTATTATTGTCCTATTTTAGCAGATTTTATTACACATTTGTTACTAGGCTATCTCATTTTACCATTTTATTTATTTATTTATTTATTTATTTATCATGCACTTCTCATGTGGTAACACAGACTTATTATTATTATATTTTTAATTTTGCTGCTTTAGACCCCATCCCTACGTGAATGTCTCAACAAATATTACGTGTCTGTCAAGGAACTGTCCTTGTAAACTTTAATAGTTGGACCCAAAAGCTGAGACGGAGACCTCATAAAGGTTTACGGTGATTTATTTACAACAAAGTCCCAAAATCCAAACATCTAGTGATCAGTGACAACAAGGTGAGTATATACAATCAGGCAGGGCGGGAGCTCGGGAGACACTATGAAGAGAGGGAGAAGAAAAAAAACAGGTAAATATCCAAAAGGTAGTAGATTCAATCTCCAAACAGAGAAACATAAGTTTAGAGGCTACGAGGAGCCAGAATGACGGCCAACAAACCACTCGAGAAGAGGAAATCCACCGACGAAGCAGGAGTCAATCCAAGCAGCCTTTATACCTCAGTAGATCAGTGAATGAAGTGCAGGTGTGCAAGAGTGGCCGTCTGCAGCAGGAGGTAACCACGCCTACCACAGGCAGCAGAAACAGGAAGGGAGGGGGAGAGAGACTGCAGAAGAGGATGAATCCTCACAGTACCCCCCCTCAAAGATCGTCTCCTGACGATCTACCAAGCTTGTTGGGATGCTCCGAGTAGAAGTCATCGAGGAGGGACCTGTCCAAGATGAGTTTCCGAGAGATCCACGACCTCTCCTCTGGACTGTAGCCCTCCCAATCCACTAGGTACTGGAACCCCCGTCCCCAAGGCCTCACGTCCATGATCTTGGAGACCTTGAAGGCAGGATGATTGTCAACGAGCAGGGGAGGTGGCGGGGGAGGAGCCGGAGGACAGAGCTTGCTGGAGACCACTGGTTTGAGGAGAGAGATGTGGAATGTAGGATGAATCCTCAACAATGCTGGCAGTTTCAACCTCACCGCAGAGGGGTTGATCACCTTTTCTCCCGGGAAAGACCAATGAGTAAAAAAGCGAGGGGCGAGCTTGGATGACTTCACTTGAAGAGGGAGGTCTCGGGAGGACAACCACACCATCTGTCCAGGCTTGTATTCAGGCGCCACGGTTCAACGAAGGTCCGCCAGTCTCTTATTGCGGTCGGCAGCCTTGGAGAGCGCTGACCTAACAGACCTCCAAACAGCCCTGATGCGTCTCAGGTGCATGCCGACCAAGGGGACTGCCACCTCTGCCTCCTTTTCCAGGAGAAGGGGGGGTTGAAAGCCATTACAAGCCATGAATGGGGACATACCAGTGGCAGAGCAGGTGAGGGAGTTATGGGGGTATTCAATCCAAGGCAAGTGTTCACTCCAGGAAGCAGGATGTCAAGCCGCCACACAGCGAAGAGCACTCTCCAAGTCCTGGTTCGCCCGCTCTGTCTGGCCATTAGACTGGGGATGGTAACCCGAAGACAAGCTGACTGCTGCCCCCAAAGCCCAGCAGAACTCCCTCCAGACCCGGGATGAGAATTGTGGACCTCAGTCAGAAACAATATCAACAGGAATGCCATGAATTTTAAAGACGTGGAGAACCAGGAGGTTAGCCGTCTCAAGGGCAGATGGCAGTTTAGACAGGGGAATGTAATGCACCATCTTGGAAAAATGGTCCACGACCGTGAGGATGACTGTATTACCTTGGGAGGGAGGGAGTCCAGTGATGAAGTCAACAACGATGTGGGACCAGGGTCTCTTAGGGATGGGTAGGGGAAACAGCAGACCAGCAGGGGGCTTGTGGGAAGACTTGCCACGAGCACAGACAGAACAGGCAGCCACAAACTCCCGAGTGTCCTTTGCCATGTTAGGCCACCAAAAGGACTGCTGGAAGAAACTCAAGGTCCTATTAGCACCAGGATGACAAGTTAGCTTAGACGAATGTCCCCATTGCAATACCTCTGAGCGTGCTGCCTCAGGGACGACCAGACGGTTAGGAGGTCCCGAGCCCGGATCAGGTTGTTGTTCTTGAGCCTCCCGCACTCTTCTCTCCACCTCCCATCGAGCTGCTCCGAGGATGCAGGAAGGAGGAACGATAGGCGCCGCCTCTGAGGATTCAGAAGGTGGAGAAAAAACTCTAGAGAGAGCATTCTTGGATCCTGGTCTGTAGGACATCGTGCAGTTAAACCGGCTCAGAAACAAAGTCCATCTGGCCTGGCGAGATAAGACAGGTTTTTGTGATCTGTCCAAATAAAAAAGGTACCTCCGTTCCCTCGAGCCAGCGTCTCCACTCCTGCAGAGCTCCCACCACTGCCAAAAGCTCCCTGTTACCAACATCGTAATTCCTCTCCGCTGGAGTCAGACGTCGGGAAAAAAAAGCACAGGGATGCAGCTTCTGGGTCATAGGATCTCTCTGGGAGAGGATGGCTCCAAGTCCTGAGTCCGAAGAGTCCACCTCCACCACAAACTGGAGAGACAGGTTAGGATGAAGGAGCACAGGGGCATTGACAAATAAGTCCTTAAGCTTTTTAAAAGCCTCTTCAGCCTGATCTGACCAACTAAAGGGGACTTTGATGGAGGTAAGACTGGTTAAAGGGGAAGCTACGTTACTATAGTCTTGAATTAAACGTCTATAGAAGTTAGCAAAACCCAAAAACCTCTGCAGCTCGTTCTGGGAGGTAGGGGTGGGCCACTCAGTCACAGCCTGTATTTTGCTCGGGTCTGGACGAAGCTGACCTGCCTCAATGATATAACCTAAGAAACGTACAGATGACACATGGAAATCACATTTCTCGGGCTTAACAAAGAGGCGATTCTCCAAAAGACGTTGAAGGACCATCCGGACATGCTGAATGTGTTCACTGAGAGAACGAGAGAAGATGAGAATGTCGTCTAAATAAATGAACACGAACTTGTTCAGCATGTCATGGAAGAGGTCATTCATCATCTTTTGGAAGATGGCAGGGGCATTGATTAAACCAAATGGCAAGACCAGATACTCAAAATGGCCCATAGGGGTGTTAAACGCCGTCTTCCACTCACCTTCTCGAATGCAAATAAGGTGATAAGCATTCCTGAGATCTAACTTGGAGAAGATCTGAGCCTGCCCTAAAGGTTCAAACGACGGGTCAATCAAGGGAATGGGTGACTTGTCCTTAACTGTAATGTCGTTGAGACCCCGAAAATCAACGCAGGGCCTCAAAGACGCATCCTTCTTCTGTACAAAGAAAAACCCTGCACCTTGAAGAGAAGAGGAAGGACGGATGAGACCAGCAGGCAATGATTTGTTGATGTAGGACTCCATAGCCTCCCTCTCAGGGCGAGAGAGATTATAGAGCCGACTGGAGGGGAGGGGAGCACCCGGTAGCAACTCTATGGTGCAATCGTAAGGACAGTGAGGGGGAAGGGAATGAGCCAAATCCTTACAAAAAACCGGGGCCAAATCATGATAATCAGAGGGGACATTAGACAACTCAGGTGGTGTGGGAGAAGAACTGGATGGCGTTACTTCAGGTGAGGCAGCGAGGAGGCAGTCAGAGTGACACTCGATACTCCAACTAATGATATAGGAATTAGCCCTGTTAATGTGAGGACTATGCTGTTTGAACAAAGGAAGACCTAACACCAAAGAAGAAAAGGGCAAAGGAATGCCAAAGAAGCTGATCTTCTCACGATGATTACCAGAAAGAAGCAGAGTAAGAGAAACAGTTCGGTGAGTAATTGTGGTAATTACCCTACCATCGAGTGCATCTACTCTCTTAGGAGCTGGTAATGGAATGAACAGGATCTTAAATTTGGTGACAAATTCCTGATGAATAAAATTATCATCTGCACCAGAGTCTAAGAAAACCTCAGTCTTAATAGACCGACCAGACCAGAGCAAAGTAGCAGGTAAGGAAAATCTGAGTGAGGAGCTAGGGACTTAAGAAGACTGACTCACCACTACACTTCTCACTAGTGATGAGTCCGACCTTTTGGCTGATTGGGACAGGAATGAACTGAGTGATCACTCTCTCCACAGTACATGCACAGCTGTCTTTCCCTAGAGCTGAGCCGTGTCTTCCCTATTTACATAGGTTCTTTTGAAGCGGCAGGGGGCGCCCGAGGCCAAGAGGGTGGCAGTGCGAGGAGAGGTGGTGGTGATGAGCCAGACTGACCAACAGGGGGAGCCGTCCGATGAGTCTTCACAGTCCTCTCCTTCGACCTCTCTCTCATACGGTTATATTTTGACACACAAAATGATTAAATCATCCAATGAGGTGGGCTCATCCCGGGTTGCTAGTTCATCCTTTAATTCCTCATAAAGACCCTTGATGAAAATAGCCTTTAATGCCTGACTATCCCACCCACACTCATGCGCCAGAATTTGAAAATCCACAGAGTTAGTTGCTACGGACTGAGATCCCTGAGATAAAGATAATAAGCGTTTAGATGCATCCTGACCCCTAAGGGGATGATCAAACACTCTACGAAGGTGTGTAGTAAAACTTTCAAAAGAATTAAGCACCTCCGAACCCCCCTCCCAAAGTGCTGTAGCCCACTTAGCAGCCCTTCCTCGAAGTAAATTAATCATGTAAGCTATCTTAGCCTCATCAGAGGCATAACTTGAAGGTTGTAGCCTGAACACTAACTCACAGTTAAACAGGAAGCACCCACACGATCCAAAATCCCCCGAATAAGGTTCCGGTTGAGCAACAAAGGGCTCATGAGCAGGAAAAACACCTTGAGAGAGAGGTGGAGGAGCAGGAACTGAAGAAACACTCACAGGAGGAGCTGTTGGGACATGAAGAGAGATATCATTTAACTGAGAACTAATCTGAACTACCTGACGAGTGAGCTCCTCGAGAGATCCGGCCACCCCCCGAAGCATACTATCATGCTGCCCCAGGAGGATCCCTTGATTGGTAATAGCGTCCTTTAATCGGTCCTCCTTCCCAGCTGACTCCATTTGAAAAAGGTCAGAGGATTACTGTCAAGGAACTGTCCTTGTAAACTTTAATAGTTGGACCCAGAAGCTGAGACGGAGACCTCATAAAGGTTTACGGTGATTTATTTACAACAAAGTCCCAAAATCAAAACATCCAGTGATCAGTGACAACAAGGTGAGTATATACAATCAGGCAGGGCGGGAGCTCGGGAGATACTGTGAAGAGAGGGAGAAGAAAAAACAGGTAAATATCCAAAAGGTAGTAGATTCAATCTCCAAACAGAGAAACAAAAGTTTAGAGGCTACGAGGAGCCAGAATGACGGCCAACAAACCACTCGAGAAGAGGAAATCCACCGACGAAGCAGGAGTCAATCCAAGCAGCCTTTATACCTCAGTAGATCAGTGAATGAAGTGCAGGTGTGCAAGAGTGGCCGTCTGCAGTAGGAGGTAACCACGCCTACCACAGGCAGCAGAAACAGGAAGGGAGGGGGAGAGAGACTGCAGAGGAGGATGAATCCTCACAGTGTCACTTTTATGTAAAATCCTGTAATTTTACACTGCCTCCCTGAGACTATTGGTCCCTGACCTGTGCGATATTCCCAGAATACCATCCCGACCCTTATGACCCTCTCTCAAGAGGCACGAATTAAGGTCCTAGACCTCCCTGGTATTCCCTGAATACCCCAGCAACGCTGCAGTCTGTGAATATGACTGGAATCCTTGAACACTAACCTTAAATTTTTTTTTTTATTTATCATATATTAACTTTTCCCTATTGTATTTTTTGTATCTAATTTTATCATGATTTTTAATTATCATTTTAGTCTTAGCTCCTGTATTTCGTTATTTTTAATTCAAGATAGCGTTTCCTCAGTCCTCTAATTCTTTCTTCTGTTAGAATCTCCTTTTGATATCCAAAAGTATTTTTGCTGTATTAGGTGAGGACTGTTGTATTTCATACGAATAGAGCTACAATTTACTGTAAGTTTCTGTAAAAGTTTCATAAGGATAGCAAATGTACAAAGTGACACTTTAATTAAGTATAACAAGTAAAAATGTCCCATTGAGATTAAAAATCTCTTTTACAAGAGAGAGACCTGGCCAAGGTAGCAGCCAGCACAGTGTTACAGACTTAAAAAAACAAGACAAAACATTAACAGCACAACAACTCACATTTTAAAACAGGCTTACATGCACTGGAATAGAGAAAAAAGCATTACTGATAACTATCACGGTGAAATATTTCGTTCGAGGTCATGGGTCATTTAGAAGTTTATGTGGATCAGGCACCACAGGAGCTCTTGGAATGACTGCTTGGTTTACTGCCTTGTAAATCCTGTACCACAACCATTTCACTGAGGGACAGGCCTTTTTAACTGAAAATAAAGATGTATTACATGGTGAGTTTAGACACGGCCTGTGCACAGTCCTAGACCTGACTGTGCACAGTTTTCAGCTTCATTAGCACCCATTATCCAGTCTGGAAAAGATGTAGGGATCCAGCTCGAAGGATCAAATATGTCAAGAAGGAGTATGTGCAGTTTACAGCAAAGGCAACTTCCTCACGCACTGAATTGTGCGTCTAAGCTTCTTATATTTAAACAGTCAAGGTGGATTTTATCACACAAGAATCAACCAATAATATTGCAATTCAGAGTTATACAAAAATGTGTCACAACAGTGGTCATCTTTCTCATTCAGAAACTGTGAGTTCTTTTGTTGATGTGACAGCGTTCTTATCAGAGACTAGATGTAGTTCTTCTGCTAATGGGACAGCGCAGTCCTCTGCTATCAGAGACAAGATATTCCCATTTCCGGTGTCTAGTTTCAGCATGAAGGCTTTTCACACAAACATATAAGAGGATCATAATACATGTGTAATCATAATGATAATAGATGTATATATTTTCTTTACAGTAATGTTTAATGTTAATTTCAAAACAGTAAATCTCTGCGGGAAATGCTGAAGATTCAAGCAGAAAACTTTAAAAACTAGTAACTACACAAGAAACTTACAGAGGAAACTAAATTCTCAGAGTTATTTACTGCTTTCTTTAGTGGGCCAAATTATCTGCAAATAAGGAGTCTTTCAACAGAACCTGTATTGTGGTGGTTTAGCTCTTGCAGGCTGTGTGATATACTTGCATATGCTGCAAAGAAGAAGATCTTTTTCTCATGGATAAGTGACAAGCCACCTTCTAAGGCAAACCGCTGATGGTACTATATTCTCAGCCCCTGTTAGAGCTCCTGTCCCTCTGTGGCTTACTGTGGCTTACTTCCCCGTGTGGGCCAAGTCTGCTCTTATTGGTTTACAGGTCAACTTTGTGGTAACTGGTCAGTTCAGCACTGCTCCTGGCCATGTTTGAATAACTCTCATTCTAATGTCTACGCTCTGCTGTGGGCTTGCTATTGTGAGCCAATGGGCTTACACTGATTACAAAACAATGGTAGGACATCATACTGGCAGATCTGTTTTTGGCGGGGCTTGGGTAGATAAACCTTTGCAGGCACTACAAGAAGCAGAGGTCTTTTGGATTTTTTATTCTTTTTTATTTTTAGCTGGCCTTGTTAGATTATAAAATCAACCTTTCCAGCATGTGCTTAAATATGTAATTAATACTTATGGTACTTCTGCCAAAAACTGAAGAAAAGGTGAACAAGCTTTTTTTGTTTAGTTGCTATCAACCCCACATGTGAAGGTATGTTGACCTTATTAAATTAACAGTACTGCCACCCCTCCCTAAACGCACGCTGTGCATAAGGCCCCGTGATCCATTAGGGGGCCCCATTTTGCACAAGGGGACGCATTCTCCGCTGTCTGATGCAGCCATGAGCCACTCTGTGGACTACACAGCGCTGCCCCTCCCTAAACACAAAACACACGCTGTGCGTAGGGCCCTGTGATACATGGGGAGCCCCATTTTGCGCAAGGAGATGCATTCTCCGCTGTCTGATGCAGCCATGAGCCACTCTGTGGACTACAGGTCTGATATTTTAAAGACGCAGATCATCTGAGGAATCATTAGTCACTTTGTGTGATTTTGTAATTCAAACGGTGTATTGATAGCCTATGTGCACTGTTTAAGTGAACACAGAGACTTAAAAAATGACAAGTCAGCCTTTTGATGAATCAAAACTCAACATTCCTCAGCAGTCCAGCTCTGACCCTCTGTTTTTACTCACTCACTGTTTTCTAAATGATAAATTCATCCTGATGTATCCTGCATCACTTATTCTCCATGATATAAGAACAATCTTTGAAGGATCAAGCTCCAAATACGATCTACCTGTGCAGCGGTTCTCAACCTGTGGGTGGAGGCCCATAAGTGGGTCTCAGAGCTGTTTTCAGTGGATGGTGTATAAATCAGGTAAAACTGTGGCAAAAATGTCTTCAGTGTATGGAGGCCCTAAGCGGGCAAATATCCATCAGAGTATGTCAGAGTATACCCACTAGAATAAACCAGACTACACCACTGTAAGGTGCGTATGTATGTTGTTGAAATAAAAAAGAAAAAATTTGTGGCATGAACACCCCAGCTGCTAGCCTGCAATCACAAGACAGAAGAAAGTTAATTCTGTCTAGATGTTGATTGGAGATTAATTCCCCTATCATTTTTTTATAGCAGGCTTTCAATCGATCTGATCGGCTATATTGGATCGACTTACTAGCTGGGGGGGTGGCTAATTCTGCTTAGGGCCCCAGTTTGGCCAGGGGCGGCCCTTACTGCATGCGGTACAAAAAAACCCCATCAAATATCAACACTATAAATTAGAAATTATGACCTGACCTGTGCCCAAGACAGTCTGGCTGCAGACCTGCACTGTTAGGGCCCCTCCGCTGTGGGGGCCGGAAGTTTATTTAAAGCCTTTCAAAATAAAAGCAAGTTTAATGGAAAGTACGTTTTTTTGTCAGACGTTGATTTGAAGCCTTTCAAAATGAAAGCAATTATACCGGGAAGTGTTTTTTTCGTCTTATGTGTGAATATACTTAAATGCTAGGTTCTTAACCGGTTTGACAATGGCAATCGATTTTTTGGGTAAACAGGCAAAGTTCAGTACACATATAATCAATCAGAGAAAGCAAAGGTATCCAAGTCATGAGGAGAAGGGTAGATATAAGACAAAATGGGTATTACTGGCAAGACATGACAAGAAAGAGTGTTGGAATGAAGACTAGAGCGTGCGATGAACTGGGGACATGACAGGGGAAGACATAAGGTTTAAATACATGAGGCGATTGGGGGTGATTAGACACAGCTGGGAAGAACAATCAAGGATCAGGTGTTACAGACAGGAAACAAAACCTACAGAAACAAGGAAAGAGGTGAATTTTCAAAATAAAACAGAAAGTACAAGACAAGACACAAAACATGAAAACAAAATGTGTAACTCAACTCAGGCAAAAAGCAGGATCATGACATGTTTATAATGTAAATATGATTTATTTGTGTATTCATGTGTTCAGTTGAAAAGATGAAAAAAATAAGTACTTGTTTCCAGTTCAACTGGATAACAGAAAAAAACGAAAGTAAATATCAGATTTAAAAGAAAGAGAAAATACAAAGACAGGATGACCGCTTTGAGGGTTATTTTATAGATACAAATACAAACTAAATGTACAGCTATTGTTATGATCCCCTTAAAACATCAATTATTTTACTCCACTTTATTACTCAAATTGGACAGCTTTTAATTTAGTTTGCACTACAACTTGTTTAAAACAATAAATCTGTGAAAAACACCTCAATATGTGTGATGCCATAATGCTTTTACACTCCAACCAATAGCTGGCTGTTCTTTGCTTTTGTATAATTATTTATCATTGAAAATGGCACACTTTTGGACTCATTTACATTTTGATTTACTCAAGTCTTTTACATAGGCATACATTATGTGTGTTTGCAATTCTTACACTTCATCATAATTCATTTAACAATTGCTTAATATTGCTGTCTATATTGCTATTTTTTTACCTGTACTGTCAGATCACCTGTATTTGCCAATGGAGGGTGAGGGTTGATGCTTATAAATTAACTTAGCTTTGTGTATTCAAAGTGAAATACTGAGTACCTAGTTACATAAGCCAGATGGCCATAACCTCTGTTACAGGAGAAAACAGAGTAGACACTAAATAAACTTTCAAAGATATCTTTTATTCTTCCTCTTTGTATTCACAGTACACCAAGTACCCTCTAGTATCCATTATCTATTCACAGAACATCCACATATCTTCAGTGTCAAATAAGATGAACTTAGAAAGGCTCCAGAATGCACTCTTTGCTTTCTTCATCTTGTGGATCCATGGTGTCGAGAAACAGCTTTGCCATTTCCTGCGCAGCCTCCTGGGTTTGTTTACTGTCCATTTGTTAAATGTCAGGCATCTCTGCTTTGGCTGCATACAAACGTTTGTTAGCCTGCACACCTTTCCGCTGCTTTTTTGCATTGATCCACCACTCGGCCCACGGCACTGATCTAAAGAATAAAAAACATTATTTGGATTTGTTTAAATAATTTGCTTATAATAATCAAGTAGTCCACTTACAGTGATCATTTTGGGTGTTTTCATACATGTCAAAATGCCAATGACAGTGAAAGCTTTCTGATGTCAAGCTTATCCCATAGATATACCTAAATAATACATCCATGGCTAATCCTAAAGTAAGCCTAGTAAGTGCTAGCCACCTTTACCTTAACTACGATAACAGTGCTAGAAAATATCCAAAGGTCCAAAAGTAATTTCTTTCCAATTAATATAACGTTACACTGCAATATATCATGGAAAACGCAACTTTCTAGTGAATAAAGACTGTTCTGTTGCTTCAAAAAACGACGAAAAGTAGTCACTTACTTTAACTCACCTTCTCTCCACACTCTCCAAGGCAAAAACAAACTGGAACACATGAGAAAAAAACATCATTTCAGGTCCTCACAGTGGAGGGGTCCTGACAGTGCAGGTCTGCAACGTAGGGTCCTGACAGTACAGGTCTGCAGCTAGACCCCTCTTGACTTGTGGGCTGCTATTAGAATTGAAAGGAGGAGGGAATTGTTCCAGGAGTCTGGTTGTGCATGCATGTGTGGGTGGTAGAACAGAAAAGAGAGAGAGAGACCAGGAGTGTTTTAACAGTGGTGTCTGTCTGCCAGGTGAGTGAGAAACTTTGTTGATGTTGGGGACTAGAGCAGTGATAGAACACAGGAATGACAATGATACCTATGAGAGCAAATTACATATATGTCTGTGTAGGTTTCTGTGTAGGCAGTGTTTCCGCTATAGTTCATTTGGGACAGCGTCCCGCCCCCCATCAGACACCCCCGCCATGCCAACAGGATCCACACTTAGAAATTCAAGCGCAAATTTTAAAAAACTAATCCATTATTTTTTTTAATTTAATCAAAGGGCACATAACAGCCATTCTTTTTATCAAGTAAAAAAGATAACTCTAATTTGCACAATTTCAGAGTCTAATGCATCGTTATTATTTCACTATAGTCATTAAAATGCATTTCTCCTCTCCTCTGTGACGGGCGGGGCTCTCCCCTCGCTCCTGTCTCATACTCATGTGCACTCACACCCACCTACACTCAAGAGAGTGGAGGAGAGAGTGTGTTGCCGACATTACGGTAAAAAAAAAAAAATCAGCAACATACAAACAGATTATTGTTTGTACATTGCTTTTTTTCTGGATACCCCTAACAATCAGAAAGGGTATTCATCAGAGAAAATTCCTTTATCCAAGTCCTCAGCAGTCCGATCCCTGTACCTTTCGCAGAATATCAGTCTGTCCCCTAAGTTTTTCCTGAAGAGAAGTGGCGTATTTGCTGCCCTTCTTGACACCAGGCCTTCCTCCAAAAGTCTTTGCCTCACTGTGCGTGCAGATGCACTCACACCTGCCTCCTGTCTTTCTTGAGCAAGCTCTGCACTGGTGGTGCCACTATCCCGCCGCTGAATCAACTGTAGGAGATGGTCCTGGCACTTGCTGGACTTTCTTGGGCCCCCAGAAGCCTTTTATTACAACTGAACCTCTCTCCTTGAAGTTCTTGATGATCCAATGAATGGTTGACAAAGGTGTAATCTTACTAGCAGCAATATCCTTCCCTGTAAAGCCCTTTTTGTTCAAAGCAGTAATGACTGCACATGTTTCCTTGCAGGTAACCATGGTTAACAGAGGAAGAACAATGATTTCAAGCACCACCCTTCTTTTAAAGCATTCAGTCTGTTATTCCAACTCAGTCAGCATGACAGATTGATCTTCAGCCTTGTCCCCATCAACAGTCTCACCTGTGTTAACAGGAGAATCACTGAAATGATGTTAACAGGTCCTTTTGTGGCAGGGCTGAACTTCAGGGGAAATGTTTTCTGGAATTAAGTTCATTTTCATGCACAGAAGGACTTTGAACTTCATTGCAATTCATCTAATCGCTCGTCATAACATTCTGGAGTATATGCAAATTGTCATCATAAAAACTGAAGCAGCATACTTTGTGAAAATTTATATTTGTGTCATTCTCAAAACTTCTGGCCACAGCTGTGTATATATAGACACATACATATAAATATTCACATATACATACATCCAAACCCAACACAAATCCACCATGATCACAGCACTCCACAACTGTAGATGACATACAGTAACAGTGAAAAGAAAATAACTTTTATTTAGCAGTTGGAGATCTTGGAGAGGAACCAGACTCATGTTGAACAGCCATCCAGTGTAAGTGGGCAAAGGTGGGGAGGTGGGCAGGGACAAGGGACTAAAATAAGAATTCATGATGACGACAAATTCATGGAGGCCTGGACAAATTAATCTGTCCCCATCACAAATGCTTCTATTGAATTTAAATGTATTGCCCCTTGAGATGTGACATCTTGTTTTCAAGAGGGTCCTCCTCTCTGTATGGTTATAATGGTAATTACTTTGGCAGTATAATAACAACCATTAATAGAAACATTGTTCTATTATTACATTGACAGCTTCAAAGATTGTAAAGTGGAGGGGACTGATGCTTATTAATACAGCAGCATCGAGTTAACCTGCAATTAAATTGGATTAACTTGATTTAAAAATTTGACCTTTTGTTAAATGGCATTGTTTCTGTTGATGGTTGATGGAGGATAAAGCTCTTGGAAACAAGCAAGACCATAGCACTAGGTCATCCAGGTCTGTATTCAAGGCTACACATATATATGTGTGATATTTACTGAAAGTACTATGTATTCAATTTGTTAATCTCTCTGTAGGTGATATCAGGAACTGTACTGATAATTGAATGGGGCCAACTATTTGTAATTGCAGTAGTTGAAGCTGTTGTGGGCCCACAGCAATGATTCCAAGCAGCCTACAAAACTAAAACCAAGACGGGTACAGGAGCAAACAAAAAGAAGCAATGACAGGTCTAACATCCTCTAATAATCTATAGATTTAAACTTTGATTGTTGGCCCACAGTGTCCTATTAGTGGTGTAAAGATAAATTGATCTAAATTAGTCATCGGGTCATGACATCAAAGATCTGAATGCATCAGTCGGTGGAGCCCTGCATCAGTATAACTCTGGCACGAACCAGTAGATGGCCTGGTTACCAAGTCAACAAGATGGTGTACTGCATGCAGAATGCCATGCTACCTCTTCATACTGCTCTCCAATTCAACAAAATTATAGCTGACCTTTTGTATGGGACTTACGCTATCACTATACAGGATTTGCTCCTGTTCCCAGGAAGATGTTATGTGTCTTGTCCTCATGTTTCAAGTTATATAGGCTCAGTATAAATGAGAGGAGACTTTTCAACTGTTTGTCAGTCTTCAGGGGAAAGTTATGAAGTGAAAAGGCAGCACACAGATCTCACCTGTTGAGATAGCAGATCTTAAATTTTGCTTGGATGCTACGATCCTGCCACATATTGAACTCTTTAACTCAGTCACAGCTTGGCAAAGCCCATTCATTCCTGGGGCGTAGACACTGCATTACACAATATTAATCTAAGATCAATACAAATTATTATTCTTTTACCTCAAACTAAGGCACCTGGACAGGTTTGTCCAAAAATATAATATTAAGAAATGTAATGTCAGAATATTTAGGGGTTCAGAGGACTTGATAATAAGTATCTTATAAGTAAACTCAAAGAAGTACTGTTGTTCTAAAATGGTACATATATATATATGTATATATATAATTTTTTGGGGGGGTGCTGGTTTGGCTGAGTGGTAAGCAACCAAGCACGACCCATATGCATGCTCCTGCCGGCTTAGGTTTAAATCCAGCCTGTGGTCAGTTTGCAGAGTGTCTCCCCCCTACTCTCTCTCATCCCCTTTCACAAGCCTATCCACTGTCTCTCTCCGTCCTATCAATAAAGGCATAAAAATACCCCCCCAAAAAATAATAATAATTTTTCGTGTGTGTGTGTGTATATATTTATAGATGTAAATATATATGGATATTTTTAACAGTATTGTTATTTAGAGAGAAGAACATTTTTGCATTGAAATCTGGAACCCTAGATAAAGTATTAAACCACTTACTTAGTTGTGAACTGACACAGATAACTGCTCTAGACTCTGGTTAAGAGAAACTGATGTTCAATTTCTAGGACATGCCGCTTCTGAGGCAGGCACCTGATTTTTTTTTAAATGATGATTGCTGCATAGGCGGTTGCCAATAGTGCTATTAGGATGCTTTTGGATGACAAACATCTCTCTTAGAACACTTTTTTACTGAGCAATTTGGTCTTCCCCTGTTAGAAGGTGTTTTGTTCCTGGGATGTTGGCAGCTTGGTATCTACTGGAGCTCAGTGAAACAATTAATCTACACTCAGCATTTTATGGACATAAAAACATCTCAAAGTTACAGTCCAGCATACAATGTGTAGTTTACCACTCCCATGCAATTGTTGTGGCTGCACCCCAACTGAACAGACCGCTAAAAATATTTCTCCTGTCTTTGTTGGAAAAGAAAACAAGAAGAAGAAAGCATTTTCTCTATGTCTGTTCTTTTTATTGGCAGGCAGATAGTGAGAAGTCTTTCTACTTTAAATAGATTTCCTCGGATAACAGAAAATGATGACCCCATTGGCTAAATGGAATGGAGGCAAGAACTCACTTATTCTGCCTTGTTCTGCTACTCTGGGTTTATTCTCAGGGCTGTTATGGCATTATATTAACCCACAATGACAATATTATTTCACTTTGTATGTGACAGCTCATGTGCTCCCCATACACAAAAAAGCACTCAAAATGATTCTGTCCCCCATGGAGTCTGCATGCCCCCTTCTCAGTCCCCCTCTCAGCATGAACCTCTGATACTACCTCTGGAGATGGAGCCAATGGGGGGTCAACTCATTTCCTGATTTAATCTCTGCAACTTTCAAAGTGGAGGCAAAACATCCAAAGGGTGTACAAAGATGTCTTGGCGATGTGAAGAGGAATCTCCTACTTTGCTATAATCTCTCACCCTTACACAACATCATAACATACTGTGAATGAACACGTTAGAACACCAATTTCATCCTGTTTTGGAAATAATCTGAATGTTTGTAGACATAATGATGGCAGAGCTTTTGTGAAATACTCTGTGACAAAATCCTATGCAACAAATGGTAAAGTGCAATTTAACCTGAACGCTTAGAGTATCTAGTCTGTCTGACTACTCAAAGCACTTTAACATCCTAGTTGTTTCTATGCATGTTATCATGAGTACTAATTAACACGTTCGCACATTTTCATACCTATTTTCATACGATTGTTGCAGCAGAGAAAAGAATTTGGGGTTAATGCCACCTACGATCCACTTAAATCATTTCTTACCTATTGTGTCATAATGCAAATGAGTTGGTATCTTAAGACCTACAGTATATGAAAACTTTTAAGCATACCTAATTGCTGCATTGTTAGTTTCTGTCCTTGTTTATAGTCACTGCCCATTTAAGCTATAGAAGGGTTATAATATCATACTTTTTAGTATGAAAACTAGAACTAGAACATTTCAAGATAGTTAAAGCACTGATGGGTCACTTAACCTCTGACCTTATACAAGTCCCTGCCAAATTGCATCAGTTCATTGTCAAGTCATAGAGGAAATCTGAACAAAGTTCAACAGAGTGCCTTTACAGAGTCCTTTACATGGCAAGTGCACAATCAAGGCATGATCACAAGTAGACAGTTGACCTTGTTCTTATCAAAATTTTACCTGTTTGCTTTTGAGTCAAATTGGACATTTGTGCAAAATTTAAAGAAAACACCTGCAAAGATTTTTGACACATTTGTTCATTGAATAATGCTTGACCTATGACCTTCCAAATATAATCAGGTCATCTTTCAGCACAAGGACACAAATGTGCAAAGTTTGACAGAAATCCCTGGAAGCTGTCTTGATATTTTCTGATCATAAGCAAAGGATGACAAGAGAGCTCCTTGACCTTGACCTTTGATTTGCGACCAGCAAAATGTAGTTGGATCACACTTTGGATTGGATCTGCATTTTGGATGTGTGTGCAAAGTTTTGAAGAAATCCCTCAATGCATTTTTATGATAGGGGCTTTCATATGTTGGCATTCACAAGTTGATCATGACAGTCGTGACTTTAAGCTTTGATTATGAACTTGAAAACTAAATCAGGTCACCTTTACGTATGGTGGATAAAGGACCACTTCCATTCAAAGTTGGGCCCTAAGCAGGATTTTCTTTGGCATCTAGTATGAATACATGCAAAGTTTAGATGTTTTTCTATACCCCTACCTGAAAAAATATCTCTGGCAAAATAAGCACTAAACCAAAGACCCTGGTGCCATTTACATGAAGTAACTTTGAATTGAAATAAACAAACATATCGCATAAACAATATATGTTCCAAATGATAATGATTAATAATGTAATGTTTATTATTTGGAAATAACTTTCAGGTACAACAAGTCATACATCTGAATGTCCTGGTGTGGTCGACTGTTTACATCATGTCCTGATCCTCTACAGAGGATCAGAAGCAGCTCTTTTTCACCCCTCTTTTGAAACACTCAGATCGTAGGGGGGAGGGAGGCTACAGGAGGCTATGACAATGAGGTCTGCACTGATTGGCTGCCCAAATGATGACTGATGGGAGGTGGGAAGAGGGGTTATAGGCCATGGAGTGAGACTTTTAAACAGTCATAGTGTCTGGCCTGTAACAAACAGAAAGGGTTAAGGCTGTATAGCTATTACATAATAAACCCCAGGAAGTAAAAAGACAGAGGGGCATTTTCTTTAGAGAGGCGTAACAAATTTCTTTGTGAACTGAGAGTGAAAGGTCATATTCTTCTGCTCTCCAAGCCCCTTCTAACACAATTAAAAGCAAATAAAACTGAGGGTCTTTTGTAGGGCATGCAACCTTCAAACAACATTTAGTTGGGCATTTGGTGTTCTCTTTTTTATAATAAAACTTAGGCCCACTTGTTAATCTTAAACCCATCTGTGTATTAAATTTTACAGAACTAACGATATGCTGCCGACCCCATCCCACAGCTGCAAGTGACAGACATTCAGAGACAAACATTTTTCAACTGCAGCAATCTCCTCCTCCTCTCCATTCTCTCTCTCTCTTCTGTATGGAGCCCCTAAGGTGCCACGGAGAAAAAAAATATAAATCGTGCGCACGAGATAGTAAAACGTGCGCACGATATATTAAAACGTGCGCACGAAATATTAAAACGTGCGCACGAAATACTTATTTTTGCGCACATTTTAGCTTAAACGTGCGCAAGAGATACTAAAACGTGCGCACGAAATAAAGCTATTTACCACGTTTTAACTTTAACGTCAGATGTTTACAGACACACACAATGGGGAGAAGAAGTGAGCTTGTTAACTTTTACTTCCACCTCGGAATGTCATATAATGACATTCTTGCTGCTCTTGCCATGAGAGATGGAATAATCCTAAATTGGAGAACTTTGCTGCGCATACTAAAAGACAACAGGCTCAGCCGGCAGAAGGACTACTCAGATTCAGTCAGTGTCCTGACCTGGGATGCACAGGGGGGTCTTGTTTGCTGCTACAGAGGCGAAGTTGTAGCTAACTTTGGGGCTAACTCCCTCCACCTTATTCAGCGGGTGGCAGCAAGACACGAGCTTTGCTTGAGTCTTGAAAGTTGTGCAGCTTTTATTTAAGGTACTGATAAATAGCCTAAGGGACTGTACATACCCTGCACTCCTACATTCACAGACACAGCTAACGTTGGCTGGTTACTGGGATGCTTCAACTGAGCCCGGCTGTCTTCCTCTTCTTCTTCTTCTTCTTGGTTTTTACCAGCAGGTGACCACAATATTATGGGGCATTACCGCCATCCACTGATGAGCCCGGCTGTCTGTTGCCGCTTGCCTGTATAATTAAGTCGAGCGCACGTTTTATCTTAAACGTGCACACTTTTTAATATATCGTGCGCACGTTTTATTTTTATTTTTTTCTCCGTGGCACCTTAGGGGCTCCGTACTTCTGTCTCCTGATGACTGTCAGTGGTTCATCAGCAGTTGTTTTTTATCAGATTAATTATGAGTTCAACATTTTTTTATTCCACAAACCGTTGTGATAATTACAGAGTCACTGTACAGGGAAATCCTTTTTTATTTACATCTCAGAACGATCAACACTGAGTTTTAGTGGTTCAGAAAAAATGTAAACTAACAGCTTTCGTCACAGATCAACAACATAGGTCTTTTTTAGAGGTACAATCAGAAGAACAGATTCAAGAGAGCTGTGGAAAGAGTCTCTCGACACAACAGATGTCTGTGTTGTTAGGGTTTGTCACTGAACAAGGGGGTTTTGGGACTGAGAGAGTGTGTTATTTGGAGAACAAGATTCATGTAATTCCTTGGGAAATAAATGCATCGTCCGTTTAGATGCAAAGATGAAATTCCAAATTAACACCTTGTATGTTGACACCAGGCTCAATCAGGCATAATACAATTATATACTTATTATACTAACCAGAGTCCATTGGGTAGAGACAAAAAAAATGCACTGCAAGTGCTCCAGGAGGAGTGTGTCTGACTGGATATTAGTGTGTAAAGTTTGATGAAAATCCCTTTAGTTATTTTGAAATTTCCACTAGCAAAAGATGGCCATTAGACTGCATGACCTTAATTTTTGTCTTTTAGTCTTATAATTTACAGTTTGTGTTATTTTCCTCGACAGGTATCTATGTATACAGAGAACAGACAACTCCATGTTGAAGCATTACTTAACAATAACTTGAATTTAAACATCCTTCTTTGAAAGGTGTGATTTCTTTTCATTCACTGTTTACCTAAGGGCCTTCTGGTGCATTTACTATCTTCCACTGTCTTATAGAGCAAATAATAACAGAAATCAAAATTTTGTTAATGATGATCATCACTCATTTTTGTGTTTGGTGTCTGTGTTCAGTTTGCAGACCTAAGCCTATTACTTCAGAAAGCACCCTTAAAATTTAATTAAAAGCCTTATGTATTCTGTGGTGTTACCATCTGTAATCAAAATGCATACAGTTCCTGCTGGTAGCAGTTTAGGTATCATTATTATCTGTAATGTAATGAGACAACACTCTAATCAGTTTTCCTTATTAAAGAAAGTAATAAATTACTTATTTATTAACATTCCTTTCAGTACCATTCCTTGTTTTTTTTTCTTAATTTAGGACTGTATTCTGTGCATCTGAAGCTTATTCTGAAACTTAACTTGAAATTTTAAGTGGCCTTCCTAGAAACAGTGGGGTGACTGTGAATGCTTGTTATCTTTGAAGGGCTCTTATTTTGTCACACTTAAGAGGGTCACACCTAGAGGTGCTGACTTAGAGAGTAATGTGTTGTTGACACAAGACAAAGGCATCCTTTTGTCAAATTGTTTTCTTCTTGGCCATGGCCATGCCTTTTGTCTTCGGCAAGCTGTCACTGGAACATCTTGTTACTTTTGTCAAGGAGGCTTTATTTTTGCTAGAATATGTCCATTTGTCTGTTTGTCTGTTAGCAAGATAATCAAAGAAACATTCAGGGAATATTGGTCATTGCACAAAGAAGAAGTGATAAAATTTTGGTGGTGATTCAAAACTGGACGTGGATCAAGGAATTTGTCATGCCTTTATTAACATTGCAAGAGAGTAAAGTTTTCCAAATTTTTACTAATAACTCAATAAGTTTTCAATTGAATTTGAAACAATTTCCAGGGAATGTTGGTCAAGCTACTTGCAAAACGTACTAAGCTAAGTAAGTGACTCACAGAAAAGATCAGCTTCTCTACAAAAAGCTTCACCCTGGTGAAAAGTAGCAAGAGTCACAGCAACATGACAAAAGTAGCTCACCACATCCAAGCAATTTTCATCTCTTTTGCACAAATCATCCTCATTATTTTTGTCATTATCATCACTATTATTAATGTTTTTGAGCTGTAATTATTATTTCATACAACCGATGTTTTTCTGTACATTTGTTGAGCTGTTCTGTTCACCTTTTAAGTACTTTTGCTACTGTGTAGTTCTGCTCCTGTAATGTTCCATATTATTAAACCCTATTCTCTTTATTAAAAACTTTGAACATTTAAAAAAAATTGAATCAGCTATAAAAATCAACCTTATTCCGAGGCTGGAGTTATTTTCTTGAGGTAATTAGACGACTGCTTAACTGTCCTAAATTGCATGAGTTCAGTCTGTTGGTCACTGAAATAATGCTCTAATAGCTGAAATCATGTTTGGTGGGTAAACAGTCTGATACACAGTCCATCCACTGTCAAATAAATACAAAACAGGTTCATAAAGTTGCATAATAATTACATGAGGTTGCTTGTCTTACGTCATTGGTTCATCTTGTTCCTGTCTCCCCTAATCTGATATCAGCTTCTTCTGTTCCCTCATGAGTTGTGCTCCTCTGCTCTCCTCTATGCTCAGTAGTTAGTGATGGAATGATTGCCAGCTGATCATTACAGATTACATTGGTGATGGTCAACTTAATAAATGTTTGTTTTGTGATTACTTTCATGAATCCTCTATGTGCTTGCCTCCTGAGTTCGGCTGCAGCACAGGCACTGGAGGATTGGACAGTGGTGCCACACATTGTCCCCTACAACTACATGCCTGCGTGTCCGCTCACGTCATCTACTCATCCTAAAGTGTTTTGGACTCTGACAGAGCTGTGCTGTTGCTCTACCTCTGTGATGAGTGAAACATGTAGCTTGTTTAGATGCTACTGCGCTATTCAGTCAATAAAATAACTAGGCTACCGAAAGGCCCTTTGACTCAGAAAACAACAACACTACCACACAAAGCAACTGGAAAATGTAATCAAGCTACTAATGACGCTATTTATACTGCCTATCACTGCGCAAGGGAGAAGTGATTAGATTTTGGTGGATGTGGCTTGAGAAATTTTTAAAAGGATTTGCTAACAATATGAGACAGGGCAGCTTTTCACATTTGAAACAATGACTCATAATGAGAATTGACAGTGTTGGAAATGCCCCAGTGGAGGTTTGTGCTCTTGGAGCAATTCTAGTTTGAGAGTAAAACTAGTGTGGTCACTTAAACCACTGAACTCAGCTCATGTAAAAATGATTAGTTTAGTCTTAAGAATCATCCTTATATTATTCAATGAAAAACAAATCATCTGGGAAATTTCAGAGTTACGGGTTGCCTGGAACGCAACATAAGTTATCTCATCATTACCTCCGCCAAGGAGGTTATTTTTTTGCCACGTTGGTTAGTTTGTCTGTTTGTTCGTTTGTTTGTTTGTTTGTCTGTTTGTGTTCAAGATAACTTGAAAAGTTATGGACGGATTTGGATGAAATTTTCAGGAAATGGGTGGAATGGGATAAGGAAGAAATGGTTAGATTTTAGGACTGATCCAGATCACCATCCGGATCCAGGAATTTTTTAAAGGATTCTTTAACATGGTGAGATAGGACCATTTTTGCCTAAGTGGACTGAAGCTGCTTGGTGGAGGTCTGCGCCTATGAGTGCTTTTCTAGTTTGATTTTGTAGCCTGCTGATTAATGAAATAACTTATTTTACAAAAGGGAAACAATGTGAGCTTGTTCTTATTCTTCCTCCACACCTACCATTAAACAGCGAAGCTAAGTCTAATCACACTGACCTGTGATTACCAGGCATCACATTAAATCAAAATCATCAATATTGAGTTAGTCAAGTTAATAGATCTACTTAGAACATGAGAAATGTTTGGCTTCAATTAAAATCAAAATTGCACATTTTTAGTTTAAAAGAGCATGGTCAAATGTTGGAGGTCAATAATAATAAAAACAAAATAATAATTTAATAATCTGTATTATTGTTTTGCATCATTACTTGATATAATGTACTAACATTACAATGTAACAATAAGACCCATTATGTAATTGTGGGGGCAAAAAAAGCACTGGACTACTATTTAAACCAATTTTAATTTTAAAACACAATTGATCATTCAGATGGTTAAAATCCTCTATAAACTATCATACCCAAAGGTCAGCACATCGTTTCACATTTCCATAATAAAATTGTCAAACCATCAAAATTCCTTTCTATTTCTTTCTTGCTTTAGGTGAAACGTAGCTGATTATGTTAAATGTGTACATAATATCGTCTTAAATCAATTGAAGGCCCCTGAATCATATCTAATCGAAGTCAAATCGTGGCAGACTTGTGACATCAGCAAATATCGTATCGTTGTCCAAAGAATTGATATCGTATCGTATCGTTATGAAACTGGTGATTAACACCCCTATCACTAAGTCTATACTTTGTCAAGACTTTTCTCAGAGAAGGAACTTTTACAGAGCTCAGGTAATCTGCCAGTGTGTCTTCTCTGTTTAGAGCCTAATAACTCTTTAATTTGCTTTGTTTTTGACTTGCTTCTTCTCAGTTTTTCACACAAATGTCTTTCTGTTGGTAAATAAGGGTAAATTTGGTCTAATACTGTTTGAGGGGAGTTGGAATCCTGAGTCTCATCTGGTTGTATTTGGTGGATGCTGTGGTTCTGATCATCTCCAGGCTGGTTCATGTTATTTGAGAGAAGCCTTTGGACCAGCAGGTTGAGCGGACATTTTTTTTGTTTTGTTGCAGCTCTCAGCAGCTCAGGGCAATGTGATGATAGGACAGGGGGTCACTAGTTTTGGTAAAATTCAGGTTGGTAAAATTCAGGGGCTCTTTTTGAGGGGATGTTGTAGTTCTGCCCAACCTATGTAGTTTGGCGTCTGTCTTTGTACGTGTAAGAAGGTCTTACAGAGAAAGACTTATTTGTTTCGTCCAATTTGTTAAAGTGATTTAATTTTGGTCCCCAGAATCACTGCCATTCTGAATGATTGGTTCTAATACAAATGGAAAAATTTTGAGCCAGATTGGAATTTGAGAACCGAATTGACCATTTTGTCTAGTTGCATACAAAAGCCCTTATAGCTTTTGTTTGTAAAATTCTGGGGCTCTTTCTGAGGGTATATTGTAGTTCTGCCATACCTGTGTAGTTTGGGGTCTTTCTTAGTACGTGTAACAAGGTCTTTCAAGAAAGAATTATTTGTTTTGACCAGTTTGTTAAAGTGATTTAATTTTGGTCCCCAGGATCACTGCCATACAGAATAATTGGTTCTAATAAAAATGGAAAAATTTTGAGCCAGACTGGAATTTGAGAATCAAATTGACCATTTTGTCTAGTTGCATACAAAAGCCCTTATAGCTTTATCTCTCAGCTCAGCCATTTTGAAGTTTCCTGGGGAGCTGATGTTCAGGCCAGTATATATGTATCATACGATTACATGATGTTTTTTAATTCGGAATTAATTATTCAGAATTAAATAAATGGAATTTAAGTTTTCTCCTTCGTGTTTACATGGAAATAGTAATTCTGAATTGAGGTTTACATGGAAAGCCCATTTATTCGCCTTTATTCAATTCTGCTTAAGATCTGGGGGTTGGGAATGGTTCTGATTGGACAGGGGGCGGACGTGACGTAAGGACGTATTTACGTCTACCAAAAGAAAAACTCCAGTTCAGCATCTCCAGCGTCTCTGTCAGGGAAACCTCGTCCAACTTGGACAGTACAACTTTGAAAAGGTCCGCATTTTTATGCTTACGTCCATCCACTCTTTTCATTATTTCCAAATCTTCTAAGACTTTATATAAACAAATTATCTCGACTCAAGGCCAGCGCTTGCTTCGGGCGGCCATCCTCTTCACGTCAGCATCCTGTGCATCATCCCATCTGGACAAGGGAATGAGTATGCGCAGAATGACTGGAATTAATTTAAAGCGGAATGAACGTATACATGGTCAAGGAATTATTTAATTAGGATTTAAAATCAGAATAAACCAGCCACTTACTTCTGAATTAAGTTTTATTCAGATTTATCATTTTCATTAGGAATTAGGTGTTTACATGGTCATTTTTAATCTTTTTAAAGAGGATTTAAGTTTTATTTGGAATTAAAGGGGAATTAAAACTCTCATGTAAACATGGTAATTTAGTGTTTTTAGTTTAGTGTCCAAAAAATTGTCATATCAGTGCCATAATTGTACAAGCAAACAACGTTATTTTTTTTGTTAATATTAAGAGGATGTACCAAGATTGAATTTTATCCCTCTCGTAGTAAAAACAGAATGAGTTATTAAATATGTCATATATGTAGTCTTTGAGTAAGGATTTTGTTCTTAATGACTATCACTATTGCTACGTCCTTGTTTATTCTGAAAAAAATGATGGAGCAGTCAAATAATTAATGTGATGATAAAGAAGTAATTAAACATGCTAAATGTCTAAACAGAAGCCCAAGATGTTTAAAAACCCAAAGCCCTTACCTCAACATGGAAACCCACAGATGTTATAGTTTACTATAGAAAAGCTTAGTCTGTCTACCTTTCCTCCTACTGCCCTTCATTCTCCCATCCCCCTCCTCACACATCCTCTCCTTCCCAGTCTGCCAATTTCTGTTATGATAATGCAGGCAAAGGTATGCAGCAGAATGAAAAAGGATGCTGAGGTTTTCACAGACCTAAGAATATGGAAGAGGTGTGGTGGTGGGGGGACTTTAGGCTGTCACACTACATTAAGTACCAGTCACTGTGTCTGTGTCCTTGTACTGTATATATAGTGGCTTTCATGTATTGTCCATGTATGCCTCTAAACACAGAGTGAGAGGGATGATGCCCATTGCACCCGCAACCCATCCTTTTCTGATGCTTGTGCATGGGCAGGCATGCCAAAGCACACCTCTTCTATCTTTGTAAAGGCTAACCATGCAATACAGTGCATTCCATTTGATCCTGGAAGTGAAAGAAATCTGAGTTGTACATTGGATAAATCACTTGTAATGACCCTGAAATAGGAATTTCAACTCAGGACCTCAACAGATCTTTTGCAACCCAAAGTTTACTTGCCTGTGCCAGAGGACCAATTCTTGATGGCTCAACACATTCAATCTTGAAGCAGATGAGCTTCAGCAGCAGAAGACCGCACCAGGTGTCACTCCTATCAGCTAAGAACAAAGAACTTTGGCAAAAATTTGCACAGGCTTACGAAATTTGGACAATAGGGAATTTCAGTAATGTTGCCCAGTTTGATGTGTCTCCATACCTGCTGTGAAATTCTGATGGAAGGGTCAGAATTCTGACAGAGAGGAAACACTGATCTGTAGGACTAATTGCATACTGTATTCCTGTGTGATCGGAGGACAGCATACTCACACCAGGCATTCTGTATCTTGTAAAAGCAAGTTTAACCCTCTCCTGTCTTTTGTGAAGTTTGAGTACTCTAAGCAGTGCTTGGTGCATTCAATTTGCCTCAGAGGTCAGATGAGAGAGATGGAGGTGGGATTTGCATCATACTCAATTTGACTACATTTCTGTTACAAGCAAGTAAACTTTGGGTTGCAAAAGATCTGTTGAGGTCCTGAGTTGAAATTCCTATTTCAGGGTCATTACAGGTGATTTATCCAATGTGCAACTCAGATTTCTTTCACTTCGAGGATCAAATGGATAACGACCTACCTGGTTGTTAATCCTAGCAAAAGCAATACTATTTAATCATGCTCATACGTGTGCACAAACATACACATAAACATGCACTTACATATACACACACACAGGGTTAAATTCATTTTGACTCGCCAGTGTTACAATAATGTCTAAAAAAAACCACCAGCCATGTGTTTGGCTCATCCGATATATTGCCTGTCAAATAATAGAATCAATGATATTGATTTTTTAAAATCTGTTTTACTGATATGCTCCTTTTACTGATATGATATAATGCACTGAACTTGTCTTACTTGGGTGAAAGAATATTTTCACTGATTAAACAGCTGTACAGTCCATTTTCTCTGATGTCTCCTCTCTTATTGTCTTTGCAGTAACTGTAGTAATAGCAACAGCCAGTTATTATTTAGCCCACTGACCAAGAGTCTATTTTGGGCAGATCAATACACACAGAGAAACTGGTGCTTGTAGTGACAATTCAAAATTGATCCCCATTTTTCATATCTAGGACATGCTTGATGGGACTAGCCCCCTACAGACTGCCCATAATTGTCCTAGCAGCCAGAGAACATTACAAAACATCACTTAAACAGTGCTTGCATACTAATCAACTATCTCACAGAACTGACAGGAAAGCTGAAGTCTCTGTTAGCTTCTCTTTCCATCAATGAAAATTAGATACATGGTGTTAATAGAAAAAAATCTCTTTTAATCAAGATATACATAGTGTTAATATGTGTGAACCTACATTTTAAATTTGAGATTGTTTTGACAAAGCCACTGAGGTAATTGTTTGTTTGACTGCCACAATACAATGCAGAGTTTTAGTTACCTCTATAATAATATTTCCAATAAAGTTATAATTGAAAAATATTGTCTTGTTTGACATCACAGTTGCTGGTGATTCAAAGATATAAAGCACTTACAAGTAAAGGCTTACACATAGTGTGAAAGAGTTGTTGAAATGATTGCTTTCTTTGTCACAAAAGATGGGAAACTCACATCATGCCCACCTTGGGCCCCTCTGCCACTCCTGCTCCTCCAATACCAAAAAAGCAATCACCAGAATAACCTTAGATCATGATTTGGTTGCAACATGATGTGTCAGCAAAAGCATCAGAAATGAAGATTGTGACATGTTTAAGGTCTTATGCTCAAGTGGAAAATATATTTAGATAGGATCATTCTTTTAGAAGAGTTTAAGTATTATTTGTGCATGTGTTTGTGTGTGTGAGAGAGATAAGGTGTACACACTTTGCTGCGGGACTCTTTTTTCTTTTTCACCCATACCAGTCTAACATGGCTAACTAACACAGAGAAACACAGCAAATTAACAGGCTAACACAGAGACTCGGACAAAGACGTTAGTTAAAACCAAACCTATATAGACACACAGGTGATGAAACAAGACAGGTGAAACACATGAGGAGATCAAGAAAGGCAGGGGAAACACAGAAAGTAAAAATAACTACATAGGCTACACAAGGAGAAAATATCAGGCATGAAAATGGGTTGAAGTTGAAAAAGGTGAGGAGGCTATGACCCCTCTAGGGGGGTCCGGGGGCATGTTCCCCTGGAAGAAAATGTTGAACATTTCATATTTAAAAGCATCAATCTGATGCATTTTGAGAGGAAAATGAAGCAGAATTACAAGACAGTATGAATGTATAATATAGTATCTGTCTATACATGGTCATACTATGCTATAAGAAATGAGACTGACAACTTTTCTCATGAAATGTGATAACAATTAATTTCCACCGGAGGCTTGTTAAGATAGTTGCTTTACCTCTCCTGTTAGCTAACGTTGTGCATCAATGACATGATGCCTCTTTCAGCAAGCTTTAATTCTTCTAGTGATATATTACCTGTAGCAAGAGGTGGGACCAAGTCATTGTTATGCAAGTCACAAGCAAGTCTGAAGTCATTGCCCTCAAGTCCCAAGTCACCTCCCAAGTCAAGACCGACAGGTCTCCAGTCAAGTCCTAAGTTCTACAGTTGGAGTTTTGAGTCTTTTTTGGGTCTTTTTCGAGTCTATCTTGGCTGCTTCTCTCTAGTCTGTCATGTATCCATCACTGGGTTTGACTTAAATATATTTGTTTTCCTGGTTGAATGTTGGCCAGTATTGGCTGACAGGTGTATTTCTGTAAAACAGACCCAATAGTTTCAGGGCTTTCATTTACAGCTATAGGGAATCACTGAAAAATATACTTTTCAAATTACAACTAATTCCCCCCTCACATTTTTTTAACTTGATAATATTCTGGGGACCAATTAGGAAGCTGTGGAGGACCTGACATGGCCTCAAGGCCACCAGTTGAGATCACTGATGCCCGGTATGATGACAGATTTGTCAGACAAGGTGAATTCTGGGGGTGACTCTGTCTTTTTGCTGGAAATGTATAACAGATTTATCATTAGTTAATTTGGGAATTGGAAGAAAACATTGATATTTTCACTTTTTAGATAAAACATACACTGAAGTGATGGCTCTTACAGCTCTATCCTGAGAAACATTCACCATCTCAACAGTAATCATGACCCAAATCTCAAAAAGATCAACAACTTTAATTTGTTCAGTGAAAAAACATTGCAGTTGGACGTAAGATTAAAAAAACAAAACATTTTTTGCGCAAAGAGACTGAAGGAAAAAATGTTAGAAACATTAAATAATAATGACAGCCCAGGGAGAACACACATCCATAAATCTTACTCACTATTTTTCACATCATAACATTTATATGTTGGTTGTTTTCTAGATATCTCAAGTCAAAAGTTTGTTGTAGGAAAACCCCAATTTCTATGCTAAGATGACAGGATATGTCAAGATCTTGAGAGAACAGCTAATATGTACTTTATACAGCACAACAGAGTGAAATAAAATGTATGGAAGTTTGTCCACTCAGGGCCTCTGAACACTGAAGACATTTTTGCCACATTTTTTGCTGACTTATACACCGTCCACTGAAAACAGCTCTGAGACCCACTTTTGGGCCTCGACCCACAGGTTGAGAACCACTGCACTAGTAGACTGCATTGGGATCTTGATCCTTTACAGACTGCTCTTATATCATGGAGAATAAGTGATGCAGGATACCGCAGGATGAATTTATCATTTAGAAAAAGTAAGAGAAAACAAGAGCTGGACTGCTCAGGAAAGTTGAGTTTTAATTAACCAACAGGCTGACTCGTCATTTTTAAATCATTGTGTTGACTTAAACTGTTCACATGAGCCAATGAGACACCGTTTGAATTACAGTAAATACAGAAAGTGATTCATGATGCCTGTCCCGTGTGCTGCATGTCTTTACGCTCACCAGCACATGGAGCCTAGGAGCCTTTGCACTAATATTTCCGTGCTCTCGCGTTTGTAGAGCGAATGTTTTTATTGAAGTCAAGGCTTCCTTAAGGTGTGCGGACATGTTCGTGGCTCACTGATAATCTCTGATATACCTCCATGTTGCGTCCACACCCCCCCATGTCTCTGCTGTAGATCCTGATAGTGTGGATCAGTGAGTTGATGTCTCACTCACTCTTAGCGTACAACTTGATGTCATCCATGAAGAGGAGGTGACTGATGGTGGTCCCATTCCAGAGTTGGTATCCGTAGCCAGTCTTGTTGATTATTTGGCTGAGGGGGTTCAAGCCTATGCAGAGCAGCAGTGGGAACAGAGCATCTCCTTGATATATGCCACATTTCATGGAGACTTGTGCAATTGGCTTGAAGTTGGCCTCAAGGGTGGTGTTCCATTGCCTCATTGAGTTTGCAATGAAAGCCCTCATAGTCTTGTTGACCTTGTGCAGCTTCAGGCATTCTCGGATCCATGTGTTTGGCAGCGAGTCATAGGCTTTCTTGTAATCAATCCAGGCAGCGCACAGGTTTGTCTGTCTGGTTCTGCAGTCTCGAGCGACTGTTCTGTCCATCAGCAGCTGTTTTTTTGCCATGTAGAAAACATCTCAGGTGGGATCTCCTTGTCATGCCAGTAAGGTTGGAAGCCATTTTTTTCTCATCAGAGAATAAAACTTTCATGTCCCATGTTTGGTGCTCTCGTGCAAACTCCAAATGGGCAATTTTGTGGTGTTGAAGGAGATGAGGCCTTTGAAGACCTTTTTTTTTCTTAAAACCCTTCTCTTGCAGATGCCGTCTGATGGTTATTGGACTGCAGTCAGCACCAGTAACAACCTTAATTTGGGCCTAGGATCGTCCTGTCTTGACGAACAGCCAATCGGATCCTCTGGCTCAGGGCCAGTGAAATTGTTTTGGGTCCATCACTTGACGTTTTTGTTCCATAACTATGGAGCCAAAACACTGACAGTAAGATTTGGTATTGAAAAAGAAACTTGGCATTGAAGAAAAACTTGCACTGGCACTGAAACAAGTATTGGCATTGTAAAATATTGAATTGAAAAATTAAATACAGACATTAAAAAAACTAGTGTTTTTTTTCAGGATATTTTTTTGTTTTATGATGTGTTTTTCAATGCCAATCTTCTGATTTTTTCTTTTACACTCTCTCTTTTTTCAGCATCACAGATTTTCAGTTTAAACTTTCTGGTTTTCAGTTACAGTTCTTATATTTTCAGTTTCAACTTACTGGCAGTGTTTTGATGTGGAGGGGAGAGGTGGGGGTTGGGGGCGGGGCTTGGAGCGCAAGGACGCGCTTTCCAGGTTTTGAGGAGGGGAGAGCGGAGAGGAGAGCGGACTCTGTCTGCTACCAACAACACTGTTCTCCCTGTGGCTGTGATCGACACTGAGACCAATCGATGCAAGTTCACCTGAAGACACAAACTGCCAGAAAGCCTGTTTTTTCAGTTGGTATTTTTCACATAGAACCTTGTGGCGTTAAAATCACTTAATGCTTCATGTCATGCTAATTTAGCAATCGTGCTAACGTTCGCTAAGATAGCTGATGTAAACGTGCTTTGAGTCTTTACTACAGACACATAAACCCTGACAGGAGGAATTCTTCATCACCACAAACATTATTTCATCGCGACTTAACAAACGAACATAATATATTGATGTTAAAGCAATTATATCTCGAATTGGGATTCACAGATGGACTGCAGTCAGTCAGAGGTGTGATCAGAGGGAAGGGCACCTCAGGGTGCCGCAGTTTACAAGTTGGAGTCGAGTATATCACAGTGTTTCCCCTAAAGTGTATTTTGGAGGGTTTCCCGTGAAATAATGTTAGTTATATATATATACATATATATATATATATATATATATATATATATATATATATACATATATATATATATATATATATATATATATATATATATATATATATATATATATATATATATATATATATATATATAGGAAATACTCATGTATTTATCCAGACAGAGACAAAAGGACTAAAAATAAGAATTTATGATTGCAACAAACCCATGGATGCCTAGATCATAAATCTCTTCTCATATTTGTCTCATCTGAATATAGATTTATTCCAGGTAAGCACCTAGAGATGTGGCATCTTGTTTTCAAGAGGGTCCTCATACCTTTTTGGCTGTAAAAATACTTATTATGGAGGTATAATCAATACAACCATGGATAGAGATCAATCTAATATTAACATTAACAGCTAAAATGAGTATAAACTGGAGAGGAATGATGTGGATAAATGTAACAGCATCAAGTTAAACTGCTATTATATTGTGTTTAACTGGTCTAAAAGTATGAATTTATGTTAAATTATGTTATTTCTGTTGATTGGTTGATGTACAATAAATCATTTGGAGTTGAGCAGGGATCAGGCCATACATGATTGTTTGTCAAGGCCATACTAAAATAAGTGTGCAGTTTGCAGGAACTACTGTGTATTGATTTTTTTAAAATCTCTCTGAAGGAATTGTGATGAATAATGGAATAGGGTTATAGGAAAAGCCAAATATTTGTTATTGTAATTGAAGTTTTGTAGGTCCACAGCAGCAGGCCGTTCACACCAGCGATCCCAAGCAGCCCACGAACAAGAACCAGAGACAAGTACAAGAGCAAACTAAAAGGGGCAAAGAGATATACAGAGAGCGGTCGGAGAGTGTTAGATAGACAGGGAGAGATAGAGAGGGAGGAGCTCAGTGTGCCAAATCCCCCGGCAGTCAAAGCCTGTTGCAGCTTAAGTATAGAATAGAATAGAATAGAATAAACCTTTATTCGTCCCACACGGGGAAATTTACAATGTTACAGCAGCAAAGGGGACAGCGTTGATGAAGAATAAGTATAAAAATTGTATAAAAATAGCATGAAAATAGCAGTATGTACATTATTCTACCAATATAAATATAAAAGGGCTTGAATACAGAAACTAAAAAGCAAATCCTATGAGGATTATTTATACATTCACAAAGTAATTGCACATGAATGTAAGTGATTGCACATGGATGAATTGCACATTGTCAAGAGAGTTAGCACAGTAATTGTACATTGTAATTGCACATTGTTTGATAATTGTTCAGTTTATGGTGACTGGGAGCAGTGCTGGTCGTAAAGTCTAACAGCAGCAGGCAGGAAAGACCTGCAGTAGCGCTCCTTCACGCACTTCGGGTGACGCAGCCTGTCACTGAAGGAGCTGCACAGGGCTGTCAGTGTGTCCTGCAGGGGGTGGGAGTCCCTCTCCAGCATGGATGCCAGCTTCACCAGCATCCTCCTTTCTCCCACCACCTGCACTGAGTCCAGGGGGCACCCCAGGACTGAGCTGGCCTTCCTGATCAGTCTGTCCAGTCTGTTCCTGTCTGCAGCCGAGATGCTGCTGCCCCAGCAGACCACTCCATAAAAGATGGCTGATGCCACCACAGAGTCAAAAAAGGTCCTCAGGAGAGCTCCCTGCACTCCAAAAGACCTCAGCCTCCTCAGCAGGTACAGTCTGCTCTGGCCCTTCCTGTAGAGAGCACTCGTGTGGTCAGACCAGTCCAGTCTATTGTTCAGGTGAACACCCAGGTATTTGTAAGAGTCCACAATCTCAATGTCCAAGCCCTGGATGTGTTGGGTGGGGGGGTCTACGCCTACAGAAGTCCACCACCAGTTCCTTGGTCTTCCTCGCTTTGATCTGGAGGTGGTTCCATTGGCACCAGTCCAAAAAGTCCTGGGTCAGTCCTCTGTACTCCCGGGCATCGTCCTCGGTGATGAGGCCGACAATCGCAGAACTTCTGCAGGTGGCAGCTGTCTGACCTGTACATGAAGTCCGCCGTGTACAGGGTGAAGAGGAACGGAGCCAGGACCGTTCCCTGCGGGGCCCCTGTACTACAGACCACCATGTCAGATACACAGTCGCGTGCCCTCACAAACGTGGTGGTTGGTTTGTGAGGTAATCGTGGATCCAGCCCGATAGGTGGTGGTCCACCCCCGTGTGCTCCAGCTTGTCCCTCAAGAGAAGAGGCTGGATGGTGTTGAAAGCACTGGAGAAATCAAAGAACATGATCCTCAAAGTGCTCTCTGGCCTTTCCAGGTGAGACAGAGCTCTGTTCAGGAGGAAGATGACAGCATCATCCACCCCGATGCCAGGCTGGTAGGAAAACTGAAGGCAGGAGGTGAGAAAGAACCAGCCTCTCCAGAGTCTTCATCAGATGGGACGTCAGTGCCACCGGCCTGTAGCTGTTCAGGTCCTTGGGGTGCAGTGTTTTAGGCACTGGTACCACGCAGGATGTCTTCCACCACTGTGGTACCCTCCCCAGCATCAGGCTCATGTTAAAGATGTGCTCCACAATCCCACACAGCTGGTCTGCACAGGACTTGAGGAGCCTGGAGCTGATGCCATCCGGACCTGCAGCCTTCTTGTACTTTAGTTTCCTGAGCTCGTGTCTCACCTGGGTGGACGTGAGGGATAGGTGGGAGGAGGGGGGCTGGGTGCTGGAGGGTGTGGGTTGGGGTGTTGGCCTTCTGGCGGGAGTAGCAGTTGGGGGTGGTGGTTGAGGGCTGGAGGTTGTGGAAAGGGGGGAGGAGGTTAGGGTGGGACAACGACCTGGAGATGTAGATGAGGGGAGTTGCAGCAGGGCTGGCAGGGTGGGGGGAGGGGCAGGTGTCTGGTCAAACCTGTTGAAGAACAGGTTTAGATCATTCACCCACTTCTGGTCCCCCACAGCTGGAGAGTCTGGCTCCTTGTGGCCTGAGATGGTCTTCAGGCCCCTCCAGACTCCGTTGACGTTTCTTTGCTGCATCTTCTTCCTGTAGTTGTCCTTCCCCTCTCGGATCTTCCTCCTCAGCTCCTTCTGCACAACCTCAGCTCCTCCTTGTCTCCTGACCTAAAGGCTCTCTTCTTCTCCTTCAGGAGAGCCTTTATGTCTGGATTAATCCAGGGCTTGTTGTTTGAGAAGCACCGTACAGTCCTGGTGAGTACAGTGTTCTCTACACAGAAGTTAATATGGTCAGTGATACAGTCCGTAAGGTTATATATGTCCTACCCATGAGGATCACAGAGCTCCTCCCACATAGTTGACTCGAAACAGTCCCTCAGAGCCTCTTCAGTCTCCTCAGACCATCTCTTCACTGTACGGGTCACAACTGGTTGCCTGTGGACAAGGGGTTTGTACACAGGCTGGAGATAAACCAAGTTGTGGTCTGATCTCCCTAGGGGAGGGAGGGGTGATGACTTGTATGCATCCTTGGTGTTTGCATACAGTAAGTCCAGTATTTTATTGTCTCTGGTGTGGCAGGTGACATACTGGGTGAATGTGGGCAAGGTGGAGGATGGAGGGGCATGATTAAAGTCACCAGAGATGAGGAGGAGGGCCTGAGGGTGTTTGGTCTGTAGCCGGCTTACTGCAGAGTGCAGGATCTCACACGCTGCTACGGCATTACCAGACGGCGGGACATACGCAGCTATCTTTCATCTTACACCATCTATCATTCACAAATACTGCCAGCCCTCCTCCTTTCCTCTTACTGCTCTCCACTGTCCTGTCTGCCCGTGAGAGATGGAAGCCGTCCAGTGTAGCGGCCGTGTCCGGGTTAGATACTCTGATTGATGCCGGGTCAGCGCCGCCAGCTCATCCATCTTATTGGGGAGAGATCTCACATTCCCCATAATAACGGATGGGAGGACGGGTCTGTATCTTCTCCTCCTGGCTCGGCGGCGGACTCTGGCACGGCACCCCCGTCTCCTCTTCTTCAGCTCGCGGGGTACGTCGGGTCTCTCCTGGGGCAGCACCGCCGTGTTACAGAGCGCTAACAGCTGATCCCTACTGTAAACAATAGGACCATGGCTCCTCATGGCATCTCCAGACACGGTGGAAAACAGTGAAAAACACAGCAGAACCACCACAGTAAGCCCAAACACTCTGGTTTCCATTGTGCAAATTTTGAGACAGTTAATAAGTTAAAAATAATTTACAAAAAGTAACTAAAAGTAACTAAAAACAAAGGAAAAAACTCAAACGAGCAGGAGCTGCTGTAACCGGCTGCCACTTGAGCAGCGCCGGAAGTTACATCCTATGAGCTGGTCCAGGCCATAGCCAGCCCTGACTGACTGCTTTATCAAAGAGGAATAGATTAAGTCTAACCTTAAAGGAAGAGAGGGTGTCTTCCTCCTTAACCGTGATTGGTAAATGGTTCCAGAGAAGAGGAGCCTGATAACTGTAGGCTCTACCTCCCATTCTACCTTTGCAGACCAATGGTACCACGAACAGACCAGCATTTTGGGAGTGTAACATTTTAGAGGGGTTGTGTCACACTACAAGCTCTTTAATATAAATTGATACCTGTCCACAAAGAGTTTTATAGTTGAGAATAAGAATCTTGAATTCTGTTCTAGATTTTATGGGGTGCCAATGCAGAGAAGCTAATACAGGAGTAATGTGATCTCTTCTCCTAGTTTTTGTCATTTGTATGTGTGCTGCAGCATTTTGAACCAGCTGAAGAGTCTTTAGGGTCTTGCAGGGACAGCCTGATAAGAGAGAATTGCATTTACAGTAAGGCACAACATTACACACATTTGACTTACGCTCTTGATTATCTTCAAGTTTTTTTTCTAAGTATTGTAATAACATTGTAATCATAATATTTTCAGGTCATGATAACTGTGAGGGTATTATTAATTATTGTGACGGCCCTAGTTGCCAGCCAATTACATAGCTGATATGTTGAGACTTTAGCTAACAACACTCCTATGGCAGTTTCAAGTCACCAATTATCCTAAAGAGCACATTTTTCAGTGGAAGAATTCAGAGAGAACCTGTGCATGAGAAGAACATGCGAAGTTCATACACAAAGGCCTTGATCAAGATTCAAACGAGATCTGCTGCAGCACTGGGGTGTCAGTTTTGCAGTTAGATCGTGTGCTTGGTCTGTAATCAGGAGGTTGCCCAGCTCCGGGCAAGGCATGGCGATGCTTTCTTGGGCAAGTCACTTAACCCCAAATTGCTCCCACTGCTGGGTCAGTGGCGTGTAAATGGGCATGAAAGGGCATGATATTGTTAGTTGATAATGATACAATTTTGTAAATTTATAAGTTACATAGCAATTCAGTAATCCAAAGTGTGAATTTTAGAGGTGTTGATAAGCATGGTTTTTATTGTTGAAATACTGTCCTTGCCCTTTCTTGTTAATGATTGTTAGGTCCTCTTTCGACTTACATGTTGACCTATCAGTTGACAAACAAATTAACAAGGAGCAAAGTGACTTAAGGTCAGAGGGCTCTAATTTCGTAGACCAGGCGCAGGTGCAGCGTACCTGCCCTGTACCCCGCGAACGGGGTTTGTCCAGGGCATTTTGCAATTTTCGTGCATGGTGATGTCTGGGAGAGAGGGAGGAGAGAAGACGTGAGTGGGTTTAACCCAGCTGAGTGTTATCTTCACCAATCAATTGAATGCCTCTCCTTGCCTATAAAGGCGCTGCGGGCAAGGCACAGTGCCAATTTCAATCTCTCCTCCATTGACTCCAGCTTCGGTAGGCCGTTGAGACCCCGGACCAGGGGAGGACAGCTCTCCTCAGGCTCCGTCCTTCCTTCTCCAACCAGCAGTCCAAGCGCGCGAGGAGGAAGAGGAAGGAGATGTGTTAAATAATTTTTTTTTTTTCTCAAAACCGCGCAGTGTGTTGGCACAACATTGTCACTGCGTCAAGCAGAATCTGTTGACACCTCCCCCTGCCACACCCTTTTCAGCGCAGCTGTTCTACCAAATGTGCCAAATTGGCTGCGCACGGTGGTGCACCGGACGAAATTACCACCGTGCGGGGTGTGCCACCGTGCGGGGTGCGCCACCCTGCGCTGTGCCAGGAAATTAGAGCCCAGAGTGTGAAAGCAGACAGCTCTACAACTTGGTTCATTACCTCCGCCAAGGAGGTTATGTTTTTGCCAGGGTCTGTCTGTTTTTCCGTGAATATGTCTGTCTGTTAGCAAGATTATGCAAAAACTACTGGATGGATTTTACATGAAAATTTTACCAGAGGTGTGGTTTGGTCCAAGGCCAATACATTTTGGTTCTGATCCGATCCAGATTGACGTCACAAAAAACATTGAGGTTTATAACAGCAAATCACATTCATTTACGGCATTATTGGAATTGTAGTTTATTTGCAAACTGACATCTAGTCTTTCAAGCCTATGTTACTACATTTCCCAGCTTCCCTTGCAATGCCAGGGTAGGAGTTCTCCACTTTGTCTCCAGCATTGTCCCACCCACAGCACCATCTGATTGGTTACACTCTCTGGTTATACGCAGAGTCAGGGCATGCCGAAAAGCCAATCAGCACTGAAAGCTGTGCATGCACAGTTCTGCTCGCAGACATTGCAGAGCGGAGGAAGAAATTGCCGATGGAGAAAGCCCGGCGCTATTCCTGAAGGCTTCGTTTCTAAGATAAATTAAGGCAACAGACTCTCCCAAAATTGTAATAAACATCCCAGTCCTCTACAACTCACAACTACTAGTAACATTACTGTGAGCCCATTAACATTATAGAAACATAGGCGGCAGCTCTGCTTGCTCGCAGTCCTTCAAGCTGTGCCTGTTAATCACTTGAAACAAGGTTGCTGATAAAGTCAATACAGAAATAGTCCGTCATAGCAGAAGTCTGTGTGTGTGTGAGTGTAAAAAGCTAACCCCCAAATTCCATGTAGAGTGAACACACCGTGCACTGAAGCGCCGTGGTTTTGCTCCGAATGAAAGGCTGGCAACATCACCCACTGGAAGCGCCGCAGCCCGCACAAAACCAACGTCTGTACAAACAGCAGCAAATTGGTTCAGTCAACAAGTTACAAGACCAACTACTAACCAGGTCGTTCTATTGGATGATATTTATATCAACAATAATGATATATATTTATATATATATATATATATATATATATATATATATATATATATATATATATATATATATATATATATATATATATATATATATATATAGATATATAGATATATATATATATATATAGATATATAGATATATAGATATATAGATATATATATATATAAATATGACTATAATGTTGGGTGGAAGTCACAGTTTATTGGTGGAACTGAGCTGCTTTGCGGAGGTCTGCGCTCCCTGAGTGCCTTTCTAGTTTTCTGTGTTTTCAACATGTTGGCACCTTTATCTCATTTTTATATGTATGTATATACACACACATATATATATATATATATATATATATATATATATATATATATATATATATATATATATACATCTATACACACTGCCTGGGCAAAAACAAAAATAACCACAGAAACAGATCACACGCTCTAATATTTTGTTGGACCACCTCTAGCTTTGATTGATGGAATAACCTGGTCATTCAGTATATTAAGGTAGTCAGCTGACCTCATTCTTTGGGCACATAATGTTGCTGGACCTAGACCTGACCAACTGCAGCAACCCCAGATCATAGCACTGCCCCCACAGGCTTGTACAGTAGGCACTTGGCATGATGGGTGCATCACTTTACCTGCATCTCTTCTTGCCCTGATGCGCCCGTCACTCTGGAACAGGGTAAATTCCTCCATTCCTCCAGAAACCAATCTTTATGCTCCCTAGCAAACTAAAGCCTTTTTTGTGGTCAGCCTTACTGATTAGTGGTTTTCTTTAGGCTACACAGCTGTTCAGTCCCAATCCCTTGAGTTCCCTTCACATAATGCTCTTACTTTCACTATTAAACATACCCCTGAGTTCTACTGTTTTTTTCTTTGATTTGATTTGGCCAAACGTTTAAGTGATCACCGATCATGATCATTCAGGATTTTTTTTTGACCACATTTCTTCCTTGAAGACGATGGTTCCCCCATCCTTCCAGTTTAAATAATGCTTCGGACAGTTCTTAACCCAATTTTAGTAGTTTCTGCAATCTCCTTAGATGTTTTCTCTGCTTAATGCATGCCAATGATTTGACCGTTCTTAAACAGACTAACATCTTTTCCACGACCACAAGATGTGTCTTTTGACATGGTTGTTTAAGAAATGAGAAGCTACTCATTGCATCAGCTGGGGAAAAATAAGTTGTTGCCAGCTGAAAGATCAAGGTGGCACCTTTTTTTTTTTGGCAAGGCAGTCTATGTGTGTGTATATATATATATGTATATATATATATATATATATATATATATATATATATATATATATATATACATACATACATATCTATATATATATGTATATGTATATAGATAGATAGATAGATAGATAGATAGATAGATATAGATGACAACTGAGGTTTATACATCCATATGTTTTGGTCCAACTTTGAGAAATCTGAGTTGGTATGATTACAGTTGCAACTTTTAAGTCCATTTTTTTCAGACTTCCCCAATAACTCATCTTTTTCAAAGTGCATATAAATGTATTGACTGTTATTCCTAGTAGAATTACATAAATGTTGGGCCCTGTTGACCGATTGATGCAACTCAGTGTTCTTCTCTTTGCCTCAAGCGGCTCCATAACTAGGCCTTCATCCAATGCATCAATATTCTTCTCTACAACACACCCTCAAGCCATAACTGCCTAGATGCCCACCTGGAGTCTATACTACTCAGGACCAAGCACTAATTCAGGGGGGAATGGTGATTTCTTTGCAGCTTCCCTCTGCCTCTTAAACTCTCTCCCAGTAGGTTGCTAAAATGCTTTAGTTTAACATGAAGTGTTCTGATCCCTCCATCTACCTCCCTCTCCCCTCCCTCCTTTCCCTGTCCTGGTTAGCAGGCGAAGTGATTGTCAGCGTGAGGCTGTCCAGTCACACGTGGGTAGTAGACACGTGCCCCATTGCAGCCAGCAGTGCACACAACCAATGAAAATGCAACCATTACGCTTGAATTCCTCAGCCGACCACAAAAACACACACCCGTGCCAGTGAGTATTGAATGTTCTCTCTGCAGACAAATCTGATCCACTAATACAGCTAACCCACATCCAGAGAGTCAGTAAGATTAAATGCAACAGTGCAAGCCAACCACTAGCATGCCATGCCTCAGTGTCAGCTTCCTACAGCTCCACACTAAACATACAAACACAAAAAGACAATATATCACTGCCCTTTGATGCTATCAACGTCTCAGTCCCTCACACACTCACTCCCAACCAAGAAGCAAACAATAAGCAGTGCTACTAAATACCCCCTCTCATTTTGTGAGTGACACAATGGCCTGTATGAACCCTCTGCTGTTTAGGTAGCAATGACTTCTTCTGTAGATGACAGAGGACCAGAGGATATGCTGTATTTGTATCTCTTTTATTGATTTCACACAAGGAAAAAAAGTTATTTTTACAACACATTTAAAACACAGTTCAGAGTTAGTCAAATCAAAGGCAGTACTTTTATACTTAGATCGTAAGGGAAAAGGATTGGATCACTTAACTTTCTTGAGAAAAAGTGAACAGCTTGGTGTATATATATATATATATATATATATATATATGTATATTTATACATAAATGTGAACAGCTTGGTGTATATATATATATATATATATATATATATATATATATATATATATATATATATATATATATATGTACAGTGCCATGAAAAAGTATTTGCCCGCTTCCTGATTTCTTACTTTTTTGTAAGTAATCAGGTCTGCGTGTGATCAGTGAAATTGAATGCAGCTTTCAAAAATATGTGGATAATCACAGTTAACTTATGATTTAACAAGGGGGGGGCAATTATTTTTTCACATAGGGTCATGTTGGTTTGGAGAGCTTTTTTCTGTTAATAAATAAAATCATCATTTAAAATCTGCATTTTGCATTTACTCCATCTGCTCCATTTACTTATCTTTGTATAATATTAAAATTTGGTTGATGATCTGAAACATTTAAGTGTGACAAATATGCAAAAAGATAAGAAATCAGGAAGGGGGCAAATACTTTTTCATGGCACTGTATATACATATATATATATAGACTTATATATATTTAAGTTTCCATAAAAAAGATTTATTGGGATTAAACTGAGGATTTTTTTTTTTAATTCTAAACTAAACACTTTGTTAATGACATTTTCCCATTATGGATGATCACCTCTGTTCATATTTTCTGCCAGTTGAACTGTGTCACAGACTGAACAAAAAATAGTTGTTTATACCCATTTAAGGTTAGTGAGTTTCAAAATCACTTGAACTTTACTCATCCAACGAGAGAGTTAGCCAGCCTAACTGTAAACTGTAGTAAAGCTGTTAAGAATATAATTTTCCACCACCCTGAAACAGAGCCTTACAAGCAGCAGAACTGGCTTTCAGTCAGCCAGAAAGGTTTAAAACACATGTAAATTATTTTGTTACTATACCCTGATTGATGAGGATTCATATTTGTTACCATTCTTTGGTCCTGCTAGTCAGGCAGCAAAAAAATAAGGCCAGTCAATATCTGGAGCTCCTCCATGTCCCTGCCAACAGCATCACACACTACTTGACAGGGTGTCCTATACTCCCCATAAGGACAGCACCGGCAACTTTGACTTAAATGCTGGGTGCAGTGAGTCTGATGTAAAAATAACAAAATGTTCAATGATAAGGGAAATGCTGCTGCATGCTTTGGCAAAATATTCAGTTTGTTGTATGTAGATTTTGGCTAAAGATGACTTCTTATTGTCTCTTCATAGAGTGATAAAAATATGACCCAAAAACTACCATGCGGCTAATTTTTTGCTTTGTCTTTAAAGTGAATTTTTTTCCACCCATGGGTCAACATGCTTTTTCATATAAGTCTCATTCTGGTTCATCGCTACTGAGGATATGTTTTTGCAGAAACAGCTGTCAGCTAGGCAGCCAAGGGTGACGCCTATGATGAGGTGTGGCAGAGTTTATTTTTAGCTCATCAGTCAGGTGTCCACAGACTGTGCGTTCAGACACTACAGAGGATGCCTCTTTGATTGGGAGAAATGCAGCCTGCTTTGTTAATCATTACTATGTTATCAGGCTGCTGATATCAGGCATTGTGGCTAATGTTGAATTTAGAGCATTTGCAACAAAACCCAGCTAAATGTTATCATGTTAAATGATTCCCAATAAACACACAACAGCAGAAAAAAACAGATAATTAACTGCAAAAAGATGCCTTAAAATCTTCTGCACCCTGATATGCACTATATTGGTTATTGTTTGGATTATGTAGGATAGAATGTAACCATGGGAACAGTTTCCATAGTTACAACTTACAGGCATTTACATGAGTCATTGCCAGGGAGTGCTAGACCCCTTGGTGCTTTGAGATTTCTGATAACAGTTTAAAATGCTCAAGGACTATAAATGTCTGCAATTTCTGATGGGATGCAGAAGTTCCTGAAACAGCTTTTCTAAGATTAAAATGTTGCTTTCAATAAAGGAAGACAGCTGCATCATAAAATGAATTAAGTTTGAAGCATTTTGTTTTGGGTAAGTTTAGTTGCTCTGATTTTTTGAGATGATTAAACAGCATGTGGAATTGTTATTAGTTGACAGATACAAGTTTTATGATAAGCTTGTTGCTGTACTGTACTGTGACACTTCTGCCACTTATTTTGCCCACCCAAACATGCATATGTAGAAAGCATTATTTTATGTACCTACCAGTGTTGATGTTGACGTCTTAATGGCATAGTGGCTGTTTGCTGTTTCTTTTGTAATCCTCAAACTCCACCTGTAGTAGCTTGTGTTTACTAGCTTCCAAGGCAATGGTAAGACACTGCATCACTTCAGCAGTTTCAGTCCAATATTATTTGGTAGTTTGTCATGATACTAAAATTTAGACTTTAATACCAATATCAAATTATCTTCCCTATAAATTCGAGGTGAGATTGTGACTTTTTGTACTGGATATTTTTATATGCTCCAGAATAAAGGTGCCTAACTACTGGCCATGGGCTGGTGCCAGACCATTGGATAATTTTGTGCAGGGCCGTAGAGGAACAGACATCTTTAATTGAACTTCTCTTTTCCCAACAATGGAGATATAAGGGTACTTTAATTTGACCCTTGCATGTGGTCTGTGTGGCTTGACTGTGCAAACTTTACATACAGGCAGTCCCTGTCACCGCTGTGATGAATAAAAAGGTATATCTGAGATAAAGCTGTTAAACCTTGTGCTTGTGCACTTTTCCAGCCGTGCTCTTAATGTGGTTGTAAATATATTTGACTCTGCACAATATGCATAAGTTGAGGATGCTAGAGGCACGGAAGAGCGCTTAACTACCTGATGTGGAAAAAGAGCAATTCAGAAGTCAGAAATAATAAAATATCCATCGATAATCAAGGGAAACATCAGATGAGCTTGAACTGATTACTGATGAATGAAACACTGTGGAATCATAATAGTGATGATTGATGGTCTTAAACAAGTGTTTTGATTTATCAATTGTTTTGCTCAGTGCTTTTACTGTCATAATCAATGTTATACCCAATAATTTACTTTTGTATTTGACTTTATAATCAATGTTGTAATCAATGATTCACTTTTATATGATTCACTTTTACATTTACTGTCATTTGCTTATTTTTATATATCTTCAAGGTCATAGTTTAGTTGTTCTTATTTGTATTTTTATACTGAATGCTGGATTAAGGGGTTCAGCTTATATGCTTAAGGGTTTCATAAGTTTATGTTACCTATTATGTGCCTTATATATTACCTTAGATGTTTGCCTCATATAATCCTCACGCACACACACAGAATGTGTTAGTTAGAAGTATCTCAATATATATCACACACACTCAAAGAATGTATTAGTTTAAATTGTCACAATATATGCCTTATCTAGTTGAAATTGTCACAATATATGCTTTGTGAAGTTAGAAGTATCACACCATATATGCCTTATAAGTTCACAAGAGTGTTGTAATTTTATAATCTCACAAAGTAGAAGTTAGACTTTTCACACAGTATATTTTCATGTAATGGTTTCTGACTTATTGAAGCTACCTGGTTTAATAGCATTAAAAGGTTCTTAAAACATAGTTTTAAGAACATTTTCTGTAAAATTCTGCTGATATGGAAATCTGGTTGTAATCCCCTCACACATTCACACTCTTTTATGACCATTTACACACCAGAGACTTGGGGGTAAGTGTCTTGCCCAAGAACTTATCACCATTTGTTGCCCGGAGCTGGACTCGAACTTGCAACCTCTTGATTACTGACTGAGCACACTATCCACCTGAGCCACCAACACCTCACATACAAGTGAGCACAACAAAGGATGTTTAGTAGTAAAAAAAAATTGGCGTTTCACTTCCGTGTTGCAGCTTAATGCAGATGCGTTATATAACTCACCTTGAGACTAAGAGAAATTCTGCGTGCCCCAACATCAAAATCAATCTGCAGAATAGTCTCCCACCTGGCTTTACTGCACATGTGCAATCCTGAACTCAGTGTTCAATCACCATGATAACAAGTTTCAAGTCCAGCTTACACACAGGAATTAAGTTGTATAATTTTCTCAAGCTACATGGGTTCCTTACTCATATTGATTGAGTTCAATCAACAGGTTATTAAGATTTAAGTAAAGTGCACAAATGTAATTTAAGTAAGAATAGCTATTACATTTTAGAGTGTTTAATGAGTGCTCAACATCAATAGTTTTTTCCAGCATATTGTTTGAATGCTTGAATACTGCATGGATTCACTGGAATGGCTTTGAGTAGTCAGAGAACTAGAACACTGCTATACAAGTCAAGTCTATTAACTAAGGTCTGTTTGTATTTCTCAGAAAAAGCTCTTCATTAATGTATCTGCAGGTTAGGCCGCTAACTTTCACAATAAGCTGTAATGTTTGAACTACTTGGAGTGGTCTAAGTTTAAGTCACTAATTTCATGACAAATATTTTTTTTATTTCCCCCTTTCTCACTGTTGTTATTGTATCTTCTGCATAAAAGTCTGCAGGGTCAAAAAGTAACTTCATATATTTACTCATGTAACTGTAATTGAGTAGCTTTTTGGTGTGCTTGTACTTTTTTAAGTAATTGTTTAAACCAGCACTTGAGTGTGCTTTCGGGATGTACCGTACTTAGTTACATCTTTTTTATAGCATCTGAATACTGATAGAAAAACACATGTTAACTAAACTGATTAAGGTTTTTCATCAGTTAGTGTTGTCACAATACCAAAATTATAACTTCAGTCATATTGCCATGTTTAATAAAACATAACCCAAGACAGAAACAATACCCAAAAATCAATCACACCAGTTCAATACTCAGAACCTAATGACTTAAAAAATGCAAGCCAACAAGAGTTGGACACATTTTTTCAAATAATAATTCCAAAACTAAAGATATTTAGTGTGAACAAATACACTGCCTGGTCAAAAAAAAGTCACCACCTGGATTTTACTAAGCAAATAGGTACGAGCCTCCCATTAAATAATTACTGCATGGGCGATCTTTCAGCTGGCAACAAGTTATTTAACACCAGCTGATGCAATGAGTAGCTTCTCATTTCTTAAACAACCATGTCAAAAGACACATCCTGTGGTCGTGGAAAAGATGTTAGTCTGTTTAAGAACGGTCAAATCATTGGCATGCATCAAGCAGAGAAAACATCTAAGGAGATTGCAGAAACTACTACAATTGGGTTAAGAACTGTCCGAAGCATTATTAAAATCTGAAAGGATAGTGGGGAACCATCGTCTTCAAGGAAGAAATGTGGTCAGAAAAAAATCCTGACTGATTGTGATTGGCAATCACTTAAACGTTTGGCCAAATCAAATCGAAGAAAAACAACAGCAGAACTCAGGGGTATGTTTAATAGTGAAAGTAAGAGCATTTCCACACGCACAATGTGAAGGGAACTCAAGGGTTTGGGACTGAACAGCTGTGTAGCCTTAAGAAACCACTAATCAGTAAGGCTGACCACAAAAAAGGCTTTAGTTTGCTAGGGAGCATAAAGATTGGTTTCTGGAGGAATGGAAGTAGATCAGGTGGTCTGATGAGTCCAGATTTACCCTGTTCCAGAGTGATGGGCGTATCAGGGTAAGAAGAGAGGCAGGTGAAGTGATGCACCCATCATGCCTAGTGCCTACTGTACAAGCCTGTGGGGGCAGTGCTATGATCCGGGGTTGCTGCAGTTGGTCAGGTCTAGGTCCAGCAACATTATTTGCCCAAAGAATGAGGTCAGCTGACTACCTTAATATGCTGAATGACCAGGTTATTCCATCAATTTCTTCCCTAACAGCATGGGCATATTCCAAGATGACAATGCCAGGATTCACTGGGCTCAAATTGTGTACGAGTGGTTCAGAGAGCATGAGACATGATTTTCACACATGGATTGGCCACCACAGAGTCCAGACCTTAACCCCATTGAGAATCTTTGGGATGTGCTGGAGAAGGCTTTGCGCAGTGGCCAGACTCTCCCATCATCAATACAAGATCTTGGTGAAAAATTAATACAACACTGGATGGAAATAAATCTTGTGACATTGCAGAAGGTTACTGAAACAATGCCACAGGGAATGCGTGCTGTAATCAAAACTAAAGGCGGTCCAACAAAGGACTGTTGCTCCTCCTGTTACTTTTACCTACAAAACCCAAAACCAGTGAAGTTGGCACGTTGTGTAAATTGTAAATAAAAACAGAATGATTTGCAAATCCCTTTCAACCTATATTCAATTGAATACACAGCAAAGACAAGATACTTAACGTTCGAACTGGTAAACTGTGTTATTTTTTGCAAATATTAGCTCATTTTGAATTTGATGCCTGCAACATGTTTCAAAAAAGCTGGCACAAGTGGCAAAAAAGACTGAGAAAGTTGAGGAATGCTCATCAAACACCTATTTGGAACATCCCACAGGTGAACAGGCTAATTGAGAACAGGTGGGTATCATGATTGGGTATAAAAGCAGCTTCCCTGAAATGTTCAGTCATTCACAAATAAGGATGGGGCAAGGGTCACCACTTTGTGAACAAATGCGTGAGCAAATTGTCGAACAGTTTAAGAACAACATTTCTCAACGAGCTATTGCAAGGAATTTAGGGATTTCATCATCTACGGTCCATAATATCATCAAAAGGTTCAGAGAATCTGGAGGAATTACTGCACGTAAGCGGCAAGGCCGAAAACCAACATTGAATGCCCGTGACCTTCGATCCCTCAGGCGGTACTGCATCAAAAACCGGCATCACTGTGTAAAGGATATCACCACATGGGCTCAGGAACACTTCAGAAAACCACTGTCAGTAACTACAGTTCGTCACTACATCTGTAAGTGCAAGTTAAAACTGTACTATGCAAAGCGAAAGCCATCAACAACACCCAGAAACGCTGCCGGTTTCGCTGGGCCCGAGCTCATCTAAGATGGACTGATGCAAAGTGGAAAAGTGTTCTGTGGTCTGACGAGTCCACATTTCAAATTGTTTTTGGAAAGTGTGGTCGTCTTGTCCTCCGGACCAAAGAGGAAAAGAACCAGCCGGACTGTTATAGGCGCAAAGTTCAAAAGCCAGCATCTGTGATGGTATGGGGGTGTATTAGTGCCCAAAGCATGGGTAACTTACACATCTGTGAAGGCACCATTAATGCTGAAAGGTACATACAGGTTTTGGAGCAACATATGTTGCCATCCAAGAAACGTCTTATTCATGGACGCCCCTGCTTATTTCAGCAAGACAATGCCAAGCCACATTCTGCACGTGTTACAACAGCGTGGCTTCGTAGTAAAAGAGTGCTAGACTGGAAAGGTACTAGACTGGCCTGCCTGTAGTCCAGACCTGTCCCCCATTGAAAATGTGTGGCGCATTATGAAGCATAAAATACAACAACGGAGACCCCGGACTGTTGAACAACTTAAGCTGTACCACAAGCAAGAATGGGAAAGAATTCCACCCGAAAACCTTCAAAAATTGGTCTCCTCAGTTCCCAAACGTTTACTGAGTGTTGTTAAAAGGAAAGGCGATGAAACACAGTGGTAAAAATGCCCCTGTGCCAACTTTTTTGCAATGTGTTGCTGCCATTAAATTCTAAGCTGATGATTATTTGCAAAAGAAAATAAAGTTTCTCAGTTCGAACATTAAATATCTTGTCTTTGCAGTGCATTCAATTGAATATAAGTTGAAAAGGATTTGCAAATCATTGTATTCTGTTTTTATTTGCGATTTACACAACGTGCCAACATCACTGGTTTTGGGTTTTGTAAGTATAATATTTACTGCCCCCAAACTATCTACTTAAACATTTGCATGAAAAATAATTAAATGGTTAATAGTTATTGTAACTAATAAATCAAACTACATCTTCATCAAGTCATTTTCTGTAAATGTAACCAATTTCTGTCCTTTCATATCTCAGCTGTAGTTGTTCCTGATGGAGCATCAGAGAAGACAGGGCTTGGGGATGAACTGGGAAGTGAAGATGACTTGCTGTATGAAGAGTTTCGTGGTTCTGGACATCGTTTTGGACATCCTGGAGGAGGGGGAGGAGAACAGTTGGCCATCAATGAGGTAAGCAACATGCTATTGTTTTCAAACCATTAATTTATCAGGATTATGTACAGAAATAGTTATTTACCAAAAAATTATGTGTGCTGGTTCTAAAAATGTACCAAAACTGTATGTTCTGAAGAAATGTTTTTGATTGTTTTACTTTTTAAATAATTTTGTACAGAGAACAATGTATGTCTTATTTTTGCCACTGTTTCTTTCATGTTCCATTGGCAAGATATAAACAAATACATGCACTCTAATAGCAATGTGAAGACCCTTATTTCAGTGTGTCAAATTTTATAAATATGTCACTTGCCATTTTCCCCTTTTCTTTTGTCTATGTATAGAGTCCATGTTCTTGTTGTTTCATTCAGAAGCCTTGCTTTCTTACATGCTTAACTGGGTGGCAGTGACCAAGCTAATCAGGGAACCACTGAAAGTTTTCTTCTGACAAAGTAAAATACAGGCATGATAGTATTTGTGCTTTGCTGCCATCTTGTGGGCCACCAATGTTTACCAACTATAAACATATTGAGATAAAATGTGTCAACAAAATGGAGCTGTGGGCTTCTGTCTGACCATTTTTGCCTTTAAGCACTAAGGCAGAACTGATGAAGATTTATGAGGGTTTGATAAAATGATACATTTGACACTTTTTTTATGGTGGTTTTTGAACATGTGGAATAACAGAATTCCAGCTCTTTGACTTATCTATGTGAATTCAAATAAGTTTATTTTTATCTCCATGCAATCAGCACAGCTTAGGCGAGCTTTAAAAATGCATTGCAAACTATTATGTACCAGGGGTGTGATGTAAGAGGGAAATAAGAAATTAAGAGGGAGCACTTGAAAGCTCTTGATATAGACATAAGGCTGGGGTAAATATGGTGAATAAATGCCACCAGGGAGAAAACTGCCATTTTGCAAAAAAAGAATAATCACATGTAGGGGCATCTATCTTTTTTGTGCAGTTATAATGTAATAATTATTTTCTTTATTGCCATGCCTTTTTAATGTAATACATTCATTAATGTTTTTGGTTAAAGTTAAAATTATGTTTAGTTAGTACATCCTGACCACTCATCTCCTTAACACAGGACATATCTTGAAACCTTTATTTGATCATCAACTTTAATGTGATGTGGGTTAGGGGTTAGTGTAAGTTGTACAACCAATTCTTTGCTTGTCAAATGTGTCTATGAACTCAGCTCATGCCTTTTTGTCCTGGAGACACAATCCAGGCCTCATTAATTTCCTCTCAGCTTCTGTAATTCAAATCTGCAATGTCTGACAGGCCAGTTTCCCATCCAAACAACAGCCTTTAATCATCTCTTTCACTCCCTGCCATCAATGATTACAACCATCTTTGTTGATTACCTGAAGAACTGCAGTTCATCAATGGATTTAAAGAATTTGTCCACATGACCAAATGCAGATATTTTCTTTGTTATTCTTAGAACTGGACCCAATTCTAGTTGAGAATCAGTAACAACTCTAAGGAAATTGAAATGATCTCCATACAAAACAGTTATCTTATTGATTACTTGCAGTGTGCTGTGCATGCCTTACCTATCAAGGACTTCCCTCTCATGTCAAAGGCAGTCAGCAGAAATTAAAGATGAGAACATGGCACACAAGAGACAAAAGTGGTCAAAGTTGTGGCTTAGTCTTAGTGGTGATTTAAGCAAAGGGGAAACACCAGCAACTTGTACAAGCAAGCCTAAAATTGTTGCCCCCCGAAAACCTATTTAGGCTGACTTATTTCCACTTAGAAAAAGGGAATCCATAAAGAATTTGATTGATAAGCAGAATTGATAATGGCACTGGTATTTATAGAATCCTATCAATTTCCATCTCCCATTGACATGAAGAAATAGCCGATGACGATAAAGAAACACAATAACAAGCAACAAGCTCATTTGTTAAGTTAAATGAAAAAGAAATACTGTACTGCCTGTTCCTCTTTCAACACTTTCATTTTCCGATGTGTGATTTTTAACTTTGATTTTTTTGTGCATGCATTTGTTTGAAGCTAATGCAATTCTTTTGACTTTGCTGTACTATTATGTGCAAAGAGATTTCTATTTACACTTTTTTGGAAAAACAGAGGCTATAAAGGCATTAACTGTGTGTAGACATCTGTATTTACATCTGTATGCACACGTCTGGTTCTTGTGAATGCAATATCCTGACAGCAATCCCAAACGATTTTCATTAAACTTTGCACAAGTGCTCACGCTGATAAAACAATGAACTCATTGCATCAGATTTTGGAGGCAATGGGACAAAGGTCTTTTGTGTTACAGCCTCATGTTCATCCTTTGCTTGTAAACTCGATAACTCTATCGCTATATAAAGTTTAGGGGATATTGATCAGACTTTTCCCAAATGTCCACATTGAGCTGAGGAAGAAATAAGTAGCTTTTAGAGTTCATAACTCAAAGGCTGAGGTTATGGAATCTTGTGGTCATCCCATGCTTTTGAAAGAGATATTTCCCTTATGCTTTTCTGAGACAATGAGAAAAATTGCACGTCTTTCCTCAGCTGATGAAATATAGTGGCCAAAGGTCATCGCCATTGGTCCTCATCCACTCTTCACTTGCAACATTTCTAAATAGCACACTACCATAAAAAACATCCCAGACCTTCTTTTTTCGTTTTTACTTCTGGCACTTGTATATCATCTGAAGGTACAAACTGACAGGTATTAGTTCTAGCTACAATTGTTTCTGTTATTATCATTTGTCTTTGTCAAACGCACAGACATACAAAGGGCTTGAAATCCGTCTGTTCATCTGAATCACATCTCACATACCCCTTCCTCCATCTCTAACAACTACAAGCCCCACCTAAGTCTGCTCTGTCTCCATCGGGTTGCTGCCTCAACCACTGTGGTATCCAGGATACGATGATACATTCTGCATGCTGATTGGTTTCCAGCTATGCTAGGGTGGGTACACAAAAAAGGAAGGGCAGGAAGGGGGAGAAAAAGAAAAGAGGGAGTTTCTAGTAGCTGGATGGATGGCTGAGGTTGCTCAGCTCCAGGCAGAGCACCGAGCACCATTTTAGCAGGAGCTTTTATCAGAGGGTGTAGGTGGGAAGACACGGAGGGACAGAATGAAAAAAAAACATGCCATAAGGAGAACACATGGCTAGATGGTTTGCGATGCAGAGAATAAGTGAGCGTATGTAGGCAACCGTGATAAAGGAGCAAGCTGCAACAATAGAGGACAGAAGGCTGAAAAGAAGAGGAATGAAAAGACGTGAAGGTACGGGAATGAACGGGAGAAATGCAGCACCTTGTCCTCCGTCTTTTATCCTGAAATCCTGACCAAAAAGATCATGGAAACGGGAAATTAATTCTAAACCAGTTAAGATATTCAAAGGAAAGGGAGAGAGGGACGCTATTTCTTTCTCAAAGAGGATAGAAGAGTAAAAGAGGACAAGGGGGTGATGCTCAGCTCATAAGACACAAGTAGCTGTACAGTGCATACATTCTCTCACGCTAACAGGCACCCAGCCTCCACTGGCAGGCCGGGGCAACACTGGGCAAAGTGGCAGGAGAGGCACAGGAGCCGATCACCGGAGCCGAGCGGAGGAGGAGAGCAACACTAGGCGACAGTGACGGAGATAGTCAAGGAGGAGGACGAGTCGACGTGGTGTGGTGTGGAGGCTCAGCACTGAGGGAAAGGCGACGGGGGAGGGGCAGTGGTGCTGAGGAGGAGGAAGAGGAGGAATCGAGGGGACTGATGGCTCGTGGCAGTGGCTCGGGGAGGTGGAGCAGGCAGAGGATGGGATTCTTTAATGCAATGTTGCGCTGCAACCTTCCCCCAGAGACACAGAAGGTGGTGGTGTTCCTCATCATGATGCTGCTCATCATCATCAATGTGGTGCTCATGTTCTTGCTGGCCTTCCAGTAGACAAGCCTACTGACCAGTACTCTGACAAAAACATATTCTGACATACACATATGCTCATGAACACATGTTCCCTCATGGAGGAAAAGATCGGATAAACTAATCACAAAGAAACGAGGATCGCAGTAGGACTCGCTTTAAGAGGAACCCGCTGAGATTGATGGGTGTCCAACATGGCAGCAGAAGCACACAGGTACATTAAGAAGAGGGGGTCTGGGGGATCTCAATTCTTATGAGAATGAATAATGTGTATTTGAGTTTGTGATTTAAAACGTATAATAACAGAAAATCATGTATTTATTTGCATAGAGGCCTTCTGGGAGGATGAGCATTTCACTTTTAGGACGTATTTTGTCTTGTAAATATAGGAATGACAGTCAAGGCAGTTTTATCATATTAATGCTTTGGATCACATTGCAAATTGTATCAAATAGGCCATTACAACATCATCTGCAGGGTGTGCAATACTATTATTGAGATTAAACATTAAATGTGAATCTAAATCAAGCAAAAAGTACACTTTGGGTGTTTGAGTTAAGCAAAAGAAGTATAACAGTATTTTTAGATGATATAACACAACCTGCAGTGGCCATTTTATGATCCTTGGGCTCTGAGATAACCTGAGTTAATTGTGTTTTCACTAAAACTAGTCAGTTTAACTGAGAGGTCATCATAAACTTGAGCTAATACAGTCAGCCCATTAGAAATAATACCCTTTTGTTTGTTATGTATGGTGCACTTCCTTCAAAAGTAAACAAATGTCTTAGAAGAATGTTCATTTGCCGCCAGCACGCATCTTAGTACTTAATGTAGATTAACTGTCACAGAAACCTTTTTGAGAGCAAATTAAATAAACTTTTATGTATTGCAAGCACACCAGTCTTTCTCTCTTCTTTTAAAAATTGGGTTTATGGAATCTGTTTAACTTTCTAAAATTTTCTGTAGACCCTGGGATCTTACTTACAACATGACAAAAGGGAATCCACTAATAGAAGAACTTTATTACAAATATTGAAGTGTTTGCATCTTTATCAGCACAGTTGAGAAAGTGAAGAGTGCTAACACTAATGACCTCGAAAATATTTGCTGATATTTTATATCAGGTTAGGTTCCCTCATCATCTGATTCTCAACCTTAATTTCAGATTTGACTGATAACATATTTACGAGCAATAGTCATTTACTCAAAAATACATATTCAGTGAATTTTAGTAAGCCCAAAGCTTTGTGATGAATGTTTATTGAAACCTCTCTACAGTTTAACATGTAAATAGCTGGCAAATGCATGTCTTCCTTGTACAACAGTCTGATCACATTCACTACTCTTCTGTAATGTGTACTCTTTTTAAAATCTCTTGTAGCCCTTTTGTTTCCCTGTTTCATTTGCACCCTTTAATCACATATTGACAATCAAACATCAGTATTTTTGATGATGGGTAACTTGGAACAATACAGTTGTAAGATTGATATGTCATTGGGCTAGATGTTCCTTCCTCAATGTGATTGCTTAGACAGTTTGTAGAAAAACACTTGTATCTTACTAATACTTACTCTAAGTGTGCCTTTCCAGACTCAAAATCTATTTAGGAAAATTTTTAATAACTAATAAACTAAAACTAACACCCATGCTTTAGAATTAATTATTAAACATTTGATTATTGCCTAAAATATGGACAATAGTGTACATTCTTTTCTGAACTATCACTTTTCTTTCGCTTCCAAAAAAGAAACATAATTACTGTAATATTGGTTTTATTTGCATTATTGAAGCAAAAAATCAAACTGCTTACCCGGCCTTTTTTTGTAAATGACTCTAAAATGGAGAACATTCAGTGGACTCTTGCCAGAAGTTGCATATGTCAGTGAGCTGTTTGTAGATCAACCTATGGCATGTCCTTCTTAGAATCTTGTTTATTTGGAAACCATCCACTCTCTCAGGATAATTGTTCTTGTGTGATGGATGCATTCTTTCTACATGAACTTTTTTAATACAAAATCAAAATGAATTGGACAGTAAATTAGATTTGCATTGTGCTAATGTGCTTGGCAAAGTAATGATAAAACAGAGAATAATTTAATTAGATTATAATACATGTAAAGATTTATATGTTATCTCATCCTGATAAATAAAACAAAATATTGTGTATTTCTTTTCATTGCATGCTAAGGTTAAGTGGTGATGGGTTCAAAAGCAGAGCTGCCTGTGTCTTATAATGTGCCTTTCTATCTGTCTGCCTGCCTGTCTGTCTGCCTGTGTTTTAGCCATTGCTGGTTCAATAGTGACACGTTCTTTGAGCACTGTCATGAAACCTCACTTGTTTTCAACATTTATAAAGCTCTATACTGTCACTACATTTAATTAGAGAGGATATTGTGTTGTCATGCAGCCAATGAAAAAACCTGGAGATAAAGACAACAGAAAGGCAAGACAGTGTGGGTGTGTTGCTTAGCAACAGCCACATTGTCTGTTTTCCTTATTGCTATCAGTGGTGCTAAGAAACTGAAAATAATTTGCTTGAGCAACAATAGTTGTAATGTTTTAAGGAATGCACAAGTCTACCCCTGAAAGGGACAGTCTGTAAAGAGGACAAATTGTGGGCTGGTGGGTTGTAGTAATATTTGTGCAGCCTCTGCAGGAATAAGAGGCTGAGCTGAGCAGCATAATGGATACCCTCTGTGGAGCAAGGGGCCATGTTGACGCAGTCAAATTGGCAGTGTGTGTGAGGCAGTGTGAAATATGACCACTGCAGTATCTTCATCAATAACATTGGCTCTATCTCTGTTTTTACTCTCAACATGTTTCCGCCTTTCTATTTCTGTTCATCAGACTTCTTCTTCATCTCGTATTTTACTTCCACTTCAACTTTCAATTGATACCTTGTTCTGCTTACTGATTTCAACAGCAGTTGAAGCTTGGCATCTGATATTTAAGCTAAAAACATCTTGGAAGCTCAAACAGTGGCATGTTTTATCACTGCTAAGATTATCATTGGCCTGCCTCCCACCCTATGGCAGCAAGACAGACTATGCTTGTTTTGGCCATTAGTGGGCACACTGACATCACTTGCTATTGCAGAGTTGCATGATAGTTTTTTGTAGCTGTGTTCTTTTAACAAAAAGACTTTCTCGTATGCTGGTTGAAGGGGACTGGAAGAGGTCATAGTTCATTCAATCAGTCATTAAATAATTCAAATAATTGAAATTATTTGAATAATTAAATAATCAAACCACATTTTAGGGTCTAAACAAAAGGGATTTTTTTAAAATAAAAATGGCTTACACGCTGTAATTCATTATGTACTTAGCAAGTGGCAGAAAAACACAGTAACATCAGCAACAAATGATGTAGTTTACTCATGTCTTTGCATGAATAGACCATACCAGAGCGGATGTTTTTAAGAAGTCACTGCATTCAGTTTTCCTGTAAATCTACAAGGTTTTAATTTTTTTTCTCTCTGTCTCTGTGGCTCCTGAATACATTGCATTTCCTTATGTGGCTGTGTCATGCTTAAAGCATTTAAGTAAAATGACAGGGACTTAAATGGGGAAGGGTTAATTCAAATAAAATGTTTATTATCATATGAGGCAAGCTCAATCAGAGTCTGTGTATTTTATATTTTAGTTCTCTTACTGCAAGGGGAGTTCTTTTTTTCCAATATCTTGCCCAATATTTCACCTGATACAGTTTGGGTCATAGGATCAGGGCCATGATGATCAACATGACTATAAACCCAAGCAGTGTCACTATTGGTCAGGTGGCTCAAGTCCTTCCTTAGCACAACCTGTCTGTTGGTAGGTTGATCTAAAGTTTAGTTGACAGAGCTATTAACATGGCATCAGACGACTGAAATGCCCTCTTAAGTGACCAAACTGCTGACATTATTCATGTTTTGTCCAATCCTCACTCCAGTCAATGATTAGCACAATTAAGTCATATTTTAGTCTATACACACCTTTAAATAGGTAGACCCAGGGTACTAGATACGCAAGTCCATTCAAACTCAGCCCACAGCTTGCATTGCTATTTGTCTGCATGACACTTGCAGAGGATAGAACACCTGATTGATGTGCTACAGTTCACTTTCAGTGTAAACATTGAGGACCACTGTGACACAGACACTGTGCAGAGCCAATCCATGTAGAGATGTACTCCCAAGCATAATTCACTCACTTGTTATATTTAAAAATGCATTGAAAGAAATAACACAAGAAAAACACAAGTGCAATTTTGCTAATATGCTGCTGTTTTATTTAAATTTGTGGTTTTAACATAATGACAGATAGCTTGGTCTTTGCAGCAGGCTAGCCTAGGATCGTTGCATGCAGCTGGAGTGGCAGATAAGGCTATTGGCTTCACATTTTCATTCATCTTTTCTCATTCAACATGTGAGATTAATCTAATTACCACCCAACAATAATCAAAGGAGTATCCATTACATTTTCCTGGCCTCATTTCTAGATGTAGGTACATTCATTTTAGTCACTGAAATCACCAAACGTCCAATATTAAAATGTTATACCAACAATTTATATAATGATGAAATTGGAATATTACTTATAAAAATTTGGCATGTGATGCAAAAAAATGTTACAGAACCTGAGGAAAACATAAAACCTGAAAAGGGGGCACAATCCAAGCCCATATAAAAATAGCATGTAAAAAAGCCAACAGGAGAAGAAAAACCCAGAAATAATAGGAGCTATAATGATAAGAACAATAAAGGAAAATAAAAGGCCTAAAAATAATAAACAGAAATAAGATAAAGGCAACATCACATGAAAGCAACTCTGTAAAGGTAAGTTTTCAAGGGTGATTTTAAAGTGACTGATCCTGCAGGCCTTATTTCTTAAGGCAGATCGTTCCAAAATCAAGGAGCTCTGACGGAAAAGGCTCAATCACCTTTAGGTTTGACCCTTGGCTGTGAGCTGGCTCATAACCAGTAAGCTCTAAAATATTGCAAGGAGCCAGGCCCATGAGTGCTTTAAAAATGAGAAGTAATATTTTTAAAGTCAATTCTAAAACTGACGGAAAGACAGTGAAGGAAAGCTAAAATGGGGGTGAAGTGATCCTGTCTGTAGGAATCACTTTAAAGCGTAGCTGCTGTGTTTTAGACTAGAATGAGTCGAGAAAGAGATTTTGATTTAAACCAAGTAGAAGGGAATTGCAGTAATCTAGTCTTGAGAAAATAAGGGTATGGGTGATTTTTAAGGTCTGGTGTGGTGAGTTTTTGTTTTGTTTTGTTAAATATTTTGTAAATGAAATAAACAGGACTGGGGTCAGAGTCAAGGACTAATTGTAAATTTCTAGGTGTGGCTGAACAATTTATCATTTAACATTGCAACTGCAATGTGTGCATGTGTAATAGTCACATTGCAAGACATGTAATATAAGCTATGAATGTCATTTATGTGACATTCATAACGTATACCATTATACCATAAGTATGTCAATGTCCCTGATTCAGTGATTAACCAAAAGTTTGACTAAGCACAGTTTATGGCATTTCCTTATAATGTTGGTGAAACTGAATTCTACCTTAATCTGACATTGCGTTCCCTTTCCTGTCCTGTCCTTTCCTTTTCAGCTGATTAGTGATGGCAGCGTGGTGTATGCCGAGGCCCTTTGGGACCATGTCACCATGGACGACCAGGAGCTAGGCTTCAAGGCAGGTGATGTCATTGAAGTAGTAGATGCCACTAACAAAGAGTGGTGGTGGGGTCGCATCATGGACAGCGAGGGCTGGTTCCCTGCCAGCTTTGTGCGGGTAAGGGAGATGAGAAAAAGTTAAAACTCACCTGCTTCCTTTTTTTTCACCCAATTTTTAAAAAAGTAACACCTGAGAAGATGTCCCCATGTGTTGGGTTGTGAATGATAAGAAACTCAAGAGATCTGTTTGGTGTAGTTGGGAACTCTTTTTTATTTAGGGGAGGTTTTAAGGTTACCTGTTTTTTCCTCAGTTGCGTGTAAACCAGGATGAGCCCATGGAAGAGTATCTGGCCCACCTGGAGGAGGCTCAGACAGGAGAAAAGGATCGGACAGGTCGGGGCTTGTTGCTGGGACCAGGTTTACCTTGCAAAGAACAAATGAGGGCCAATGTTATCAATGAGATCTTGAGCACTGAGAGAGACTACATCAAACATCTGAAAGACATCTGTGAGGTATGAATTGCTCAATCTGAAAATACATTTTGTAATCTGTAAGTTTCTGAAACATATTTAAGAATCAACCAACCCACCCCAAGAATGACAGGGTGGATCAAGTCTGCATTTTAAGTAAGTAAGTAGGTATTCTAAACATTTGCACAAAAATTCACATGCAAAGAAATACTAGGTGCAGGTTATTTAGCATTTAATTCATTGTTTGGGGTGGTTGTTAAGTGATTTAGCTTTAGCAGTCTTGCATCGGTAACATAATGATGAAGATGATGAAGTTTCTATGCAAGTCTTTTAACAAAACTGACTAATCACATTAAAAATCACCAACCCTCGACCATCCAAATGATAGACAAGTGACTCCCTAAACTGAGCCAACAATGTCTCAATGTGCTGTTGTGCTGTTGGACATTCAGTAACTTTCCAAAGTATCCTCTGCAATCATTGAGAGAGGGTGATTTGAATGTTACATACAGTACAATGTAAAAACCCTTTGCCTAGCTTTAAGACCATAAAAGACTAAAGTCCATTCCCAATTTAGATTTTGTATGATGCTATGCGACAGTTGGTAACAAGCTAAAGCATGGTGGGTATAAGTCATTCCAACACAATGAAAAGTTGCATTCAGAATTTTAATTTATGTCTGTACTGAGTACTTTTGATAGATAACTTTATATTGAACAAGGCTAAATTATTACTCCCAACCTGGCTTCACCAAGGTTGCTTTAGCTGATGGTTATGTGGTTGTCCTCAATGAAGAATGATTTTGGTGACAGTAGCAGTGGAAGTATGCATTTTTAGTGTTTGTCTTGTTTCCCACAGGGTTATATTAAACAGTGCCGCAAGAGGACAGACATGTTTAATGAGGAGCAGCTTCGCACCATCTTTGGCAACATTGAAGAGATCTACCGAATCCAGAGAAAGTTCCTGAAAGGACTGGAAAAAAAATTCAACAAGGAGCAGCCTCACCTCAGTGAGATTGGCTGCTGTTTCCTAGAACATGTAAGCTGAGTCTCAAAATCTCAATTTTTTTAAGATGGTGCGTGAAGATTTCTTCAACTGCTTCCATAAACCAGTGATTCTCAGTGATTTAATTTCCTTCCTCCCAAGGGAACCTGGAGGGTTGGCGTTGGGGTGGGGTGGGCGGTAGGCTGCCCTTAACCCCCAAGACAATTTAATATTTATTTTATGCATTCCTTTAAACTTCAGGATAAACATTTCACCAAAACAGCATTCCTTTCAGTAACCATTTTCCTGTTCTTTCTGGTGTAGCAAACAGATTTCCAGATCTATTCAGAGTATTGCAACAACCACCCCAACGCCTGCGTCCAGATCTCCAAGCTTATGAAGGTCAACAAGTATGTGTTTTTCTTCGAGGCCTGCCGACTTCTTCAAAAGATGATAGACATTTCCTTAGATGGCTTTTTGCTCACCCCAGTTCAGAAGATCTGCAAGTACCCACTGCAGCTGGCTGAGCTTCTCAAATACACCAACCCTCAACACAGGTAACTGCAAAATCTTTTTATTCACTTGTGAAAGGATTTAAGGGGATCAATTGGAAGATTTATAAATCATAGTCATTTTATTTCCAAAGTGTAAAAGAAACAAAATGTCAAACTTAAAACAATGTCAAATGTCGGTTTTACTGCAGAAATGTCATTCAATTGTAGAAAACATTTTAAGCTGTCAGACATCAAAGTCATATAGTACATAGACGTGCTTTCCCTGTAACATATCTATTCTAGTAGTACAACAATTCTTGCTTATCAAGATTTATGAAACAGGATACTTTTAATCCAAGCAAAGGTTAGAACTCCAAGAAAATACCAAGCAATAATATTGTGATCGATAATTTGAATACCTTAAAAAACATGGTACTTGTTAGATGGTCATCTGTTTTGCCATAGATTTTCCAAGAACAACAAATATGGCCTGTCTTATTCCTCAGGCCCCAGCTTTAAAATCTGCCTCAACATGATTGTTTCATTTAAAGGGACTACAAAGATGTTGAGGCAGCCTTAAATGCTATGAAGAACGTGGCAAGACTTATCAATGAGAGAAAACGACGACTTGAGAACATCGACAAGATAGCACAGTGGCAGAGTTCTATAGAGGACTGGGAGGTATGGCACAAAGCATCTTTTTCCTTGAGATGTATTTGTAATGGGGCAAATTAACGTATATGTTTGTGTTTCTATCCATGCAGGGAGAAGACATCTTGAGCAGGAGCTCTGATTTAATCTTCTCAGGGGAGTTGACCAAGTTGTCACAGCCTCAAGCCAAGGGTCAACAGAGGATGTTTTTCCTCTTCGACCATCAGATGGTGTATTGTAAAAAGGTGCCTTACATTGTTTTCATTAATTCTAGTTTGCTGGAAGAGAGCTCCAAAGAGATACGGAAAAAAAGTGTTATACCAATTATGACTTGACCTCTGACTGTGCATGGTATATCAGTAAATGTAAATGAGCCTTTCCAAGAGGTTTTTAGTGCAGAATATTTAGTTTGTGCCATGAGATCCCAACATTTGTGGCAAAAAAGGAAAGTTTGAAATACGCATCTAACTGGTGGTCATTGTTTAAACTACTGACTTTATTAAAAGATGGACAATCCATCTCCCCCTTCCACCGTTGTCTGCTTGTTATACAAAACATTTCCAATTGACAGAGCTATTGGTTTTAGTTTTAAATCTCTTTTTTCGATCAATTACCTAAAAAAAGGAAAACCTTTGTGAAACACAGAGAGTGAGAAACAAAATCATATAATGACTGTCAACTTGGAAAGCTCTCAATGCTTTGACTTTACTTTGGGGGAGCTGGCATGTCTGCTGTCTTTTTTATACAGTTTAATCAACTTGATTGATATGGTGCTTGTGGGCTTAAACCTTGTGTTGTAAAAATCTTTATCTGATTTTCTGAGGTTTTCTTATCTCAAGTCTTTTATTGCAGTCAAGAAAAGGTCTTTTTAGCCAGAGTTACACAGTGTATTGGATATGTAATGGAATAGGGAACTTATGACAGGGTCTGGGCCCTGGGTAGAGCCTACAGAGGGAGGCAAGGGAATAATTTTGAAGGATTACTGGTTTTATGATGTGGATATAATAAGTTCTTAAATTTTTGTGCAATAAAATCTCGAGCAGAAAATGTAATGACTTTATTCAACTCATCAAAACATCAGTGTTTCCTAAATGCCTAGTTTTATGTACTTACTATATATCTGGTATTGGCTGATTAAATTCAGTTCAAACCCATTTAAGTATTTGAGCAGCATCTTATTAGCATCCCCTGTTTGCATTGTGGGGCAAGACAATGGATGCAGAGCTTTGGTGGAATGGACTTTAGTTTGTTCAGCACCCACAACCAAATAACTGAATAAACCCCATTTGTTATAAGAGTTGTTAAAAGTAGCATCATTAAGAACAGAATACAGCATGCATGAAAATGTAAAATTAGATTATAAATACCTCAAAACTTAAAGAATACAGAAAACTTTTGTATAAATTGAACAGAAAAATGTACAATATTTTACATATTTTAGACTGTGACTTTAAACAGCATTACTGGATGTAAATGGTAAATAGTCTTGAGCTTATGTAGCCATTTTCTAGTCTTTCAAAGCTGCTTTACACTGCAGGTCACACCTACCCTTCACAACCATTCACTCTCACATTCACTCACTGATGGTTGGAGTTTATATGTCAGTTGTCCATCAGTATCAACTAATACATTCACACCCTTTCATGCCCATTTCAATGCCACTGACACAGCAGTGGGAGCAACTTAGGGTTAAGTTTCTTGCAGCTGGAACTGGGCTCGAAACCTGCAACCTGCCAATTATCAATCAGACTGGGCCACTGATGCCCTTTCATACTATATCTTGTTACTTCTACTTGTAATTTACATATTTTACTATTTAAAAGGATTCTTGACAGAATTTTAATATTTGCAGGATCTCTTGCGCCGGGACATGTTGTATTACAAAGGGCGTATGGACATGGACCACATGGAGGTTATAGATGTGGAGGATGGCAAGGAGAAGTACTTCAACATCAGTGTGAAGAATGCCTTGAAGCTACAGTCATTAGCTGGTGATGAGGTCCATCTTTTGTGTGCCAAAAAACCAGAGCAGAAACAGCGTTGGCTTCGAGCTTTCACTGATGAAAGGATGCAAGTCCAGCATGACCGTGAGACAGGTCAGATTACACATTTTATGTCTATCATTTGCCATCCACAGCTTTTAGTCATCAGGTTTTTTTCCATTCAGAAATTGAGTGAAAGTGAAGCAGGCTTTTTTTTCTCCCCTCAGGTTTTTCTCTTACAGAGGTCCAGAAGAAACAGGCCATGTTGAATGCTTGCAAAAGCCATCCAGCTGGGAAACCCAAAGGTATATACGCACCGGAAGTTCAATTGTTTGATTGTGCCAACCTAAGCCGTTTTACATCCATCCCTTCCCCCCCGAACTAAATGCTGTTTTTATACCTGTCAATAATATTAACATCTTCAAACAGTCACAGGTGGAATGCCTCATCTGCTGCAGCTTGGTTGCATGACATACAAATGCCTCAGGATTGTATGTCGTGCAACCAAGCTGCAGCCTTTAAAACGTGCTGAGATTTGATGAGTGGGACCACAGGCAGTTTAGGCAGTATAAGGCCTTTATACCTGTGTAAAGTTTAACCCATTCTCAATGAACGAGACAAAAATAGCATTTAATGAGGAAGGGGAAAACTGAGCTTTAAGACAAAATAACTTTTTTAAGATTAACACAAATGTTCTTTTATTACATCATGCAAACAGATATGAAAGGTGTATACTTCAGGAAATGAAAAGAAAATGAAAGCTTGTTGTTAAATACTGTTTGGGTTGTGATATGAAATTGGTCTTCTTTACATGTCTGTTCAGTTGTACATTTATCTGTATCAATTGCTGTATCAATTATCAATCTATTGCTTTCTTCTTTTCACCTGGTTAATAATACCCCAGAGGGTCACAGTTAGTCTCAGCCTAAAGATTCCTTACTCCTTGGACTTGGGCACAGACTACCTCACTATGTATAATATATGAGCATAGATCAATAATGCATTGAGCAGCACTTTTACCAAAACATTATGACCTTTATTCTTAAGATATTTCTTTTAAGAAGCTAAGTAAAGGTTCTACTGGTTCTAAAAATACCCCCTTTCAAAATAGAACAGCAAAGTTATTTATGAATAATGTTACTAAATATCAGTGGGACAGAAATCTTCTATTCAAATAAATGTAGGCCACTGCATTTATTCTTCTTGCTACGATTGCTTCTGTGTAAGCTACTGTTTATAAAAATCAGCAAGTATAAGCAAGTTTTTCCACTAAAGGATGCAAGCTGTGTAAATAAAATTGGGAAACCTTCACAATATAACTGACTAGTGCTTGATGTGACAGGTGGTAGCTTAGATATGCTTGAATGTGCTTAAGGTATGGTGAAAGGCAATATTTATGTACAATGTGATGATAATATCTGATCTCTTTCTTTTAGTGGTGACCAGACCCTACTATGACTTTCTCCTACGACAGAAACACCCATCTCTACCTGCTGCTCTACCCCAGCAGCAAGTCTTCATGCTTGCTGAGCCAAAGCGCAAAACCTCCACTTTCTGGCATAACATTGGCAGACTCACACCTTTCAAGAAGTAAAAAAAGGAAAGAAAAAACCCCCCAGAAAATAAATAAGCAGTGGAGGGAGTCAACAGAGGAGGAGAAAAAGAAGAGCTTTCTGCTCATGCCCGAAAAGGCCCTTTTAAGTTCTTCCCTCCTTTCATACTCCTTACATTGTCCTATCATCATACTGGTTTATTGTATAAATAAGGATGATTATAATAAACAGAATATTTTTGAAAGCACTTTATAGAATGGATAACAATCAGATTTTAATATGGTCTCCTGGAGACACCGAGTGAAAAAGGGAGAGTGGACCGCAACAACTACTTCTACATCTTTGTTCTAGCACCAGTAAAACACTACTAATGTACTGCTGAGCGTGAACATGGGACAGCTCACTGTTTTCATCACACCTGAAATCTTGGCTGTCTATAAAACTACTCCATTTATTTCAACTTTTTTATTATCAGACAGATGCCGAGAGCTCACAGTGCCCAAGTGTTTTTTATATTTGTTTATTTTATTTCCAGGGTTGGTGACATGGTAAAATATGAATTGTATGTTAGGTGTCTACATTAAAAAGAATAATGGCATATGGGACAAAAAGTTTCCAGTGCTTTACCATCTGCGGTTATGTATTTTCAGTTGAATTTCTGCTGGATGGTGTTTTGTGATCTGCAAGAATTTTGTTTATGTCTGTTGCATTTGTGACATTGTGCACACTGAAAAAAAGGTCAAAATGCAGCCAACAGACCATTCAGCTTATATTAAAAATAACTTTCAATTCAAAAAACAGCAGAAATATTCATACTCTAGTAACACACATTCCTTGAGTCTGATCCTTGACTTCTCCATATAACTACTATGTCAATGAAATATACAAACAAGCTTTTTTTTCTTCTTTTTTTAAGTGCCATTTGCAGTGTTTCAATGATGATATACAATGACGTGCATGGATGTGTTAAAATACCGTGAAGAATATTTTTTTATCTCTGACGACCCTTGCTATATTTAACCACATTCAGGAACGGAGAATTCATTGTGCTGACACTCTGATGTTCTTTTATCCTACCTGTACTTCTGACATCCAGTATTCTTGCTCTCTCTTTTATGTTCAAGTGTTTTGGCTTCTGGTATGAAATATTAAACACTGCTAAGCTGATAAAATATGGCCAACAGTGGAAACATTTTGTTTGTCATGCTCATAGATTTATAAAGTACTAGGCTATCAAAGCCTCCATAATAAAGGTACACACATTTTGCCTAAAATCTATTTTAACTATCTATAGCAACCTTATTCCTCAGTGCAAGACAGAAAAACAGATATATGTATAACCCAACTTTCTTTTGATGGATACAAGCCTCATATCAGTGATGGGTCGAAGCCTCAAAGGCAGCAGTGGACCAAACCTTGCATTGCAAAGATGTCGCTGCTTTGAAGTCATATGACTGCCTTCTTTCTCCTTGAGCCCAGCTTCAGCTGTCACATGTTGAGGTGTCCTTGGGCAGGACATTTAACCCCAAATTGCTCCCACTGCTGCATCAGTGGCATGTAAATGATAATGAAAGGACATGGATGTGTGAGCTGATACTGACAAATAAACAACAGAGAAACTTCAACCATCTGTGAGTGTGAATGGGTAGGTGTGATCTGTGACCTAAAAGCTTGAAGTTGTCAGAATGACTAGATTACCACCATACATGCTCAGGTGCATTAATCACTTAAACCTACCTTTAACCTTTCTGAAGCTTGGAGTTTACAGTAAATTCAGGATAATAATTTATAATATCTATATAATAAAATAATAAAATAATATCTGTTTTTTATTGCAGCTATTCCTCAAGAAACACTGATAAGATTTTGAAGTAAAGACTTAACTAACTTGAGTCAATTTATATTATGACAGTTCAGAACTTTGAATTTTACTTTTTTGTGGTGGTGGTGGGTGTAGTAATTAAAATGTAGTAAGTAACAGCTCTATTCAAAGGTATTAATATGTAAGCTATTGCATAGTAATCACAGTTCAAGTTCAATTAGCACCACAAGCACTTGAAGGGGGACAATAAGATACCTGTTACATGCTCATGAATTAATCATAACATGATTATTTACATTAACATAACAATACTTAACAGTTTCAGTAATTTGGCTCTGGATATGCATCCCCCAAAATTTCTGGCCATGCTCCTAAACTTTATGGGCTGAGGCTTCCCATTTATCACGGCCACGTAACCTAGAATTGCAAGACGATTTTCTTGGGCCATTTCAGTACAGAAATACTTGGTGATCCTTCAGTCAACTTTGGTCTTGTCTAGCTGTCTGTGGGATTTTTGAAACTGAAATGAGACTTTGAAAGTAGTGCTGTTTCTGTGGGAGCAGTGAAACACTAAGGTAAGAGGTAACATGCTGCTACCTGCTATGGTGAAATTCAAAAATTTCACCAGTACCTGCCTTTATTTTTGAGAGCACAAAGGACAGCATTAGCTGTGTGCTGTGAGAGTAGATGTGGTCTGGTGGCTGAAAAGCAAACAAAGAAGCTGTGTTTGTTGAAAGAGCCATGTGGCAGATCTTTAAAATGACCTGCATCCCCCCCCCCCCCCCCAACAAAAAAAAACAACATCTTGTTCGTGTCATCCAAAACAATGAAGCTTGATCAATTTTGACTCAAAAATGTAAACTGCCAACATTACCATGTTGATTTTTCTTATCTGTGAACAATGAATCCTGAAATTCAAGTGGTTGCATGCCTTAATCCCCCAAAAGAAATAAAGTTTCAAAATACTATATTCAAGAAATTTAAGGAAAACTATGAAAAATTAAGTATAGCCATTGTTAATCTATTGTTTAGGGGTGGTGTCATAGACAGAGAATGCTGTGAACCCCTCTTCAGGACTTGCTGTTCTCTGGCCATATTGACATGGACAGGAGAGTCAGAACTCATAAACTCAGGTTCCAACATGATTCATATGTTTTGTTTTTTTTAAAACATAAACTGGCACTAGTGCCACTGTGAGAAGTATGAGGCCACCTGTCCATACAAGGGTTTTTCTTGGATAGTGGCAATGACTTTCATTACAAGGGTACAAACACACTTGCTAAACCAAGGACAAGATGTTTTGCACGGTTTATTAGTTGTCATAAACATGTATAAACAATTGTGCATTAAGGGCCAGATCTACTAAAGGTTTGCATGTGTAAAAACGCGTCCAAACTTGATAGCGCGCGAAAAGCTGATCTACAAACAGGGTGCAGCGAGGATTGCATTTGTCAAATTAGCAAAGTAGCATTTTCAATCCCTTTAGCTTGTTTGCCTTCATAAATATGCAGAATACATGCAGATTATCAGAACGTGCAAAATACTGGGAGGAGGAGATGCAAATGTAATCATTTAGCACCCCCAATGTGATTGATCAAACCTGAAACTGATGGCGCTCGGTGTTTTTGCATCTATATTTAAAGTTCAGATCGGAGACATCTGAAGTTTGAAAGCCAGGTGCAAATCTGCACAGGATGGAGAGAGAGAATTTTCCATGTGCATGTCAACATGTTTGGACTGTCATAAACAGCATTAACCTGAATATTTTCCACCATTGATTGATTTTTTGATGAATGACAGAAAGATTTGGCGACTGTCTGTCATTATGATGGACTGGAAAGAGGGACAATCCAGTGTGCCAACATACTCATGTAGACACACGCGTAAAGTAAAGCCTTTCTGTTTTGTGCTCTTCATTCATTGTAGAGGAGGTAATTTAACCTAAGTAAAAACAATTCCTTCATAATCACACCATTTGTCACTCAGAGCTGACTGCGTCACACTCCTGTGTCTTTCTTCAGTAAGCAGTTCTTGATGCCACAGCCTGAAGGTAAATCCATCAGATGCTGCAGATATCACCCAGAAAGTATGAATTCAGTATTTTTGAAACTTTGGGCAAATGTCGCAACAAACATCAGTTCAGTGGATTTTATCCCTCCAACTCAGTGCACAATTTCATTTTCATTCAAAATTTGAAGTTTTTCCACACAAAGCTGGTGCCATATATTGTGTTGTATGTCTCATTCAGATGGTAAAGACACTAGCTACTGTTTTAAGTCCCAAACCGTCTGTCAGACTGCCGTAGCGGTTCTAGTGTTAACACAAGAACTGCTACAGCAGTCTGACAGACGGTTTGGGACCTGACCTGCACCGTGATGGCTGAGAGCCTTTGCCCCAAGCTGTAGTTCTGCTGTGCTCTCCGGGGTGCTGATCCTGTTCTATTTGTCAGTCTCATTTTCTAACTGTTTACTAAATATGGTGAAATATAACACAATCACAGAAAATTTTAAGTTAAATTCACACGAGATATTAATAATGTTTTTAATCCTGCCCAGTTTTCACTGGTATATTCTAAAATGTTATAGGCCTACTGCATATTGAGAAAATTAGATCGGTATAGCCTCAACGACATACAGTGCCATGAAAAATCAATCAATCAATCAATCAATCTTTATTTGTATAGCGCCAATTCATAACAAGTGTTATCTCAAGACACTTTACAATAGAGCACAAAGCTCTTCATATTATGGATACACATATATGCATAGATACATATATACATATAAAAATACACATATACATATATATACAAATATATACATCCAACACCCAACATGAATCCATATAGCCAATCATGAATCCCTCCATCATGGCGGCAAGAAAAAACCTTCTGTTAAGCAGCAGGAAATCTTGAATGTGGACCCCAGTCTCATGATGAACAGCAAATCCACACGATGCTGTGTTGGGTGTGTGGGCAAAGGGAGGGAGGTAAGTGGAGACAAGTGGACTAAAGTAAGAACTAAAGCTAGTGACAGATCAATGGACCAATCATAGACCTGTCGTCGTCAAATTTGTTTCTGCTGCAAACAAATTTATTAGAGGAGGGTCCTCATGTCTGTGTGGTTGTGGTGAAAAATTTATAGAAGTATAATCAATAAAAGTCTTACTGGAAGTAAGTATTTGCCCCCTTCCTGATTTCTTATCTTTTTTGCATATTTGTCACACTTAAATGTTTCAGATCATCACACAAATTTTAGTATTAGACAAAGATAACCTGAGTAAATACAAAATGCAGTTTTTAAATGATGATTTTATTTATGAAGGGAATAAAGCTCTCCAAACCTACATGACCCAATGTGAAAAAGTAATTGCCCCCCGAACCTAATAACTGGTTGTGCTACCCTGGGCAGCAATAACTGCAATCAAGTGTTTGCGATAACTGGCCATGAGTCTTTCACATTGATGTGGATGAATTTTGGCACACTCTTCTGGGCAGAATGATTTTAACTCAGCCACATTTGAGGGTTTTCTAACATGAACTGTCCGTTTAAAGTCACACCACAACATCTCAAGTGGATTTAAGTCTGGACTTTGACTCAGCCACTCCAAAACGTTCATTTTATTTTTTTCAAGCCATTCAGCGGTGGACTTGCTGGTGTATTTTGGGTCATTGTCCTGTTGCATAACCCAAGCGAGCTTGAGCTTGAGGTCACGAACTGATGGCCGAGCATTCTCCTTCAGGATTTTCTGGTAGACAGCAGAATTCATGGTTCCACCAATCACAGCAAGTTGTCCAGGTCCTGAAGCAGCAAAGCAGCCCCAGACCATCACACTACCACCACCATGTTTGACTGTTGCTATAATGTTGTTTTTATCAAATGCTGTGTTGTTTTTATGCCAGATGTAATGGGACGCACACCTTCGAAAAAGTTAAGCTTTTGACTCGCCAGTCCACAGAATATTTTTCCAAAAGTCTTGGGGATCATCAAGTTGTTTTTTGGCAAACGAGCCTTTGTGTTCTTTTTGGTCACTAATGGTTTTCCCCTTGGAACTCTCCCATGGATGCCATTTTTGCTCAGTCTCTTTCTTATTGTTGCGTCATGAATACTGGCCTCAGTTAAGGTCAGGCCTACAGTTCTTGAGATGTTGTTCTTGGTTCTTTTTGACCTCCTGGATGAGTCGTTGTGTGTAATTTTGGTAGGCTGACCACTCCTGGGAAGGTTCGCCACTGTTCCCAGTTTTCTCCATTTGTGGATAATGGCTCTGACCGTAGTTCGCTGGAGTCCTAAAGCCTTAGAAATAGCTTTGTAAAAGACTGATAGATTTCAATCACTTTGTTTCTCAATTGTTTTTGAATTTCTTTGGATTGTGGCATGATGTGTTTCATTTTGAGATCTTACAGCCTACTTCACTTTGTTAGACAGGTTCTACTTAAGTGATTTTTTAATTCAACAGGTCTGGCAGTAATCAGGTCTGGGTGTGGTCAGTGAAATTGAACTCAGCTTTCAAAGCTCATGATTTAACAAGGGAGGACAATTACTTTTTCACATAGGGTCATGTAGGTTTGGAGAGCTTTTAAAAACTGCATTTTGTATTGACTCAGGTTATCTTTGTATGATATTAAAATTTGTGTAATGATCTGAAACATTTAAGTGTGACAAATATGCAAAAAGATAAGAAATCAGGAAGGGGGCAAATACTTTTTCATGGCACTGTAGCCAGTACCCAGACACAGCCAGGAGGCTATATTTTGACAGGCATTTGGCACACTGTGTGTAACTATGTGAAGCTGTCATTTAGATTAGGTTTAATTGGAATCAGAGGAAAATTAAAAATGATGAATAAAAATATGGCATGAGGGAAAAGTGACGACCTTGTCCGTCAAAATAACAGACAGCAAAAATAGGTTACCACAACCTCTAGTCAGAAATAAAAATAGTGGAGACATATCGTCTATCCAGCAATGCCAGTTTTGAGCTGTGTGCTTTTTACAGATGGCCTCCCAAATCGGGTTTCTTCTGGCAACACAGAGATGTCTCTGCTGGAGTTCACCAGTGTGTTTATTTGCCTCAAAACCCATGGCTTCAATGCTCTCCCAAACTCTCAGCCTGTAGCACATGCAAAATCCTCATTTAAGGGGGGCGGTCTGCACCACTTTTGCACCTGTTATCAATTGCGCATGAAGTCTTAGTAGAACACCCGCAACACGCCCACTAATGGCACTTTTTTAATGGCAATTTTTTAGTTTGCACATGTAATTTTGCGCTTGTTATTTGGGATCTTAGTAGATCTGGCCCTAAGTGTTAAAGCATCAGTTGGGGGAGGGTGGGAGGTTGCAGCGAGGGCTGCTCCATTCATGCAAAAATCATGACTGCAATTATTTTAATTGATATTGAGATCACAATTATCTTTACAATTACTCATTTATTTTACAACATTTGTGCCTTAAGCATACATCACACTAAATGTGCATGTGATATTTTGGGGGTTTTAGTGATGTGCCATTTTGGCCAAAAATGCAACACATGTACCACACATGACATATCTATGGAAAAGTGAGTGAAAATCACACACGGCAAAGTAACTGTTAAATCTCAATGATCTTCTCTTCATATTTGTGAGAGATCATTACAGTAAATGAAATTTAAACTTGATTGACTGCTCATCTCTAGTTGCAGGCACTTTTTGGAGGCCCAGGGTGAAGTCCAGTTCGGATTGTTCTCTGGCTGTCATTTAGGAAGTAATTTGTTCTTTATTTACAGTAACAGGACCCGTTTGAATCTATCAGTGACAACTGTTGGTTCTTTTGTGAACAGAGGGTTTGTTGATCAAAACCTTTAATTATTAGGCCCTGGTTTTCAATGAAATGGTCTGTTTGTACCAGGCAATCATGCCCAGAGAGTAATAAGTGGCATGAACGCTTTGTGTTGTTATTTGGGGGTAAAGATAGAAAAACCTTATGGCGTGTGAAGATTCCTAGCAAATGCAACTCAAAAAAACATTAGCCCGGCCTTGGGTTGCTTGCCCATAGGGGGCCCTAATCAAAAGCTCCCAACTGATCACACATTACACCCCAAACGGCTGAACATTTGCATATTGACAGAAACAATTATTCACATTTATTGAGCTGTATTAACTCCATGACAGTAATGAAAAAACATGCTGACTGAAGGCCTGCTCTTCAATGACAACAGCAGAGCAACACAGTGCACAGACAGGGAAGTGTTGGTCTATGTGTCTGTGCGCAGACCCTTACTTTTGTAATCTACACATTTGGGCATATTGAGCAGCATAACACTGCCTACTGGTGCTCTCACTGTCCTCCAACTCTGATTCATTTATATCTTCTTCTTCCTCTTCCTCCTCATCTTCCTTCTCTAGCTCCTCTTCCTCCTCCATGCCTCTCTGGCATTGTAAAGTGCTGCGAGACTAAGAAAGAAAAAGAGGTAGAATTTTTAGGCTCACTGTGTGATGATCACTTCTGAGCAGCATATGACTTAAAGATTTGGGAAGCCATTACAAACAACCATTCTTTAACAAGACAACAGACATGATAGAGCTCACCCTCCTGGCTGTGTCTGGGTACTGGCTGTGTTGTCAAGGGTTTTGACCTGTGGTAGAGGTCAGTGTTGATCTGAGACTTAGGCCTTTAGGGGAGACCATGGAATGACTGGGGTCGATGCCCATGAGGGGAGAAGAGTAGCTGCTCAATGGCCACGCGCCCAGCCAAAGTGTCAGACATCTTGATCCATCCATTAAACAGCTGTGGAGTCATTAAGAATCTATTATGCTCACTTCCAGAAAAAGAAACAAATTTTTGTTTGAACAGTTAAGATTTTCTAAAATGTATAATATAATTCAATTTCAGTTTTTATTTTAAGTGGATAAATAACAGAATTAAACAGTTATACTGATCCTAATGCAGTTAAGTTGACACTCATGTTTGCCCCAATTGACATAAGCAAAGTACCTCTAAATCCTTTGGTGTGTTTATTCCCTCCAAGTTGTGAAATGAGTGTGTATAGACCTCCAGTGCTTTAGCATGAAAAAGCATCTCCACTGTGATGAAGTCAATGAATATCATCTGCCATAAACAAATAAAATGTTGTTTCCAGTGTGAAATACAGAGGATGTGCAATGTACACATGTATAGCACTTACTTTGATATCATCCAGCTTTTGTCTCTGAAATCCTGTAATGGTTCCCTCCAGTTGTCTGATGCTGTGCTGGGCATTGTTGGAAGCCTTCTGAGCATTTACCTCTGCCTGTTGATTAACACTGGCTGCAGTTACAGTGCTCTAAGGTCTACCACAGAGTGTTGGTATTGTGGTGGTATTCATGAGATAATACTTAGACTTTACATTACCTGAGACTAAAAAGTCTTGTCAGGAACTGTTTTTCTTGTGTAAACTTCTTTGAGTTTAAAATCCATCACTTTAAATAAGTACATGGTTCATATTGAAGACTGCATTGCAATTATAAAGTCACATACCACAAATATTTTTGTATGTAGCAAACATATTGTAGTTACTTTTAGTTATAGGAAATTATCATTACTTATTTAAAACAGCACATTTTTCATACTATCTGTTGTTTAGTAATATATGCACACATTTAAACAAAACTTTGAACAGTGCCTTTACCACTTAGACATAATTATTGTCAATACAAAGCAAAAAATACCCCATCCAATACTTTCAGTGGTTAGACTTACACTTTTATAACATTTTGTAATAGCTACCTAATATATAAGCACATCCTTTTATCCATCATCTTTACCACTTCCAAAGTTTAGGGTCCTGGGGAGCTGGAGCCAATCCCAGTTGACATTTGGCAACAGGTAGGATACACCTTTGACTGGCTGCTAGCAAAGCAAAGGGCTGGCATACAGAGATAAATATCCAGTCTCACTTTCATTCACACCTATGGACAGTTTATACTCATTAGTCATTTAATTTATTATCAAAATGTTGTAGAAGCTGGATTACCTGGAGAGAATATACAAACTACACGTAGAGTTTGATTTTGACCTGCAGAGAACCAGACTAGGAAACCTGTTGCTCTGTGGCAACAACATGGAAGACTGAGTTACGTGCTGCATTATTTTAAATACAAATGAAATTGCACATATTGCTTCAATATACCAATATAAAATTTAACCATGTAGATTACCATATTTAATTTTTATGTTTCTCTGTCATGGTTTTGACTGATGCACATGAATTTAATGTAACTGCAGCGTGTATTGTAGGATCTCAAAGAAGAGAGCTGCTGTTCTCTTTTGAACATCTTTGAAATAGGACAATGACAAAAAGCAAAATTGTTTGATATCCAAAATTTAACCCCAGTCACTGGCCTAAATTTTCCTTTGTCCACAGCTCAGGCATATCAGCCTGTGGTCCTAACATTTCCTACTTTCCTTAATTTTTTTTTTTCATGTTTAACAAGGTTGGTACCAAAATACATTCTCTCAAGGTAAAATGAATTCTAAAACCTCAAATATAAGTTGCATTGAGTAAAAGTGAAATGGGAATTATTTTAGTGCCACTTTTTTAGATTTGCATGTACTCAATTTATTTAGTAGTAAATATTTAAATTTAGATTATGATATCCCCCTGTTAAGGATACAATGCTTTGTCGATCTGTTGGGTTCCTCAGTTTAATTTTGTCCAGTTTCCGCAACTCCTTCAGCTCCTTGTTCAGATCACTGCTTAACTTCTTCAGATCTGCCTGATTTTACAAGACAGATCACACAATACATTAAAACAAAGGTCAGAAAATGTGGAATATGTAACCCTTTCCTCAAAAGCAACAAGAGAGCACTAAATAGTGCCAAAGATTGCAGCAATTGTCAAAAAAGGGTACATATCAAAGTAAATGTGTATTACTGCTGAAGAGTCTCGAAGGAGAAAGTTGTCTTGTTAACCCACATCAGTCACGCTAGACAAATTACCTGTAGTAGTTATCAGGGTTATATCATATTCAGTACTGGCTAACAGTTACAATAAGCATCATGCAAATATTTTGTGAGCACAACTGTAGTCTACTCACCCTCTTGCTCTTAACAATATCTCCATATGCTTTCAGAGGAGAAACAACTCTTGTCTCCAGTCTCTCTACCTAAAACAGTGAAACCTCTATTATGACAACAACCTCGAGATAAGGTTTAAGTGTAATGAAAGGATCACAGTGGTGCATGAATTACTATAATGTCCCTGACCTGAGCTTGTCAGTAGTCCTGCACCATGGCCAGATCCTCTGCCAGATTTTTTAGGCCAATTTGAAAATCTGGGTCCTCTGTGCTGGAGAAGTCAAAGAGCTGAGCCACCAACAGGTCTGCTTTATTTCGCAGTCTGGCTGTCTTCCTGGTGTATGAGGCCAGCAGACTTGTGCTTTATGGTTGGTATGTTTTTTTATTGCTAGTAGAGTAACTCGTCTTCATTCTGCCTTCAGCTCCTTAGTTTAAAGGGAAACTGTTAAAAAAAAACTTCCACAGTTCATGTAGAATGTAAAAAACCCCTGACTCCTACCTTGAAAAGAGGCTACTCATGTTTGCTCCGCCGTTCTTCTCACAACTTCACTGTTCTGTTTACCTTGACTTCTTCTCACCTTTACCAGGTAACAAAGGACTGTTGCCATAGAAACAACAGCAAATGGTGTATGACAGCAAAGGTGGAGTTGGAGCTGTAACTGGCAATCATTGCCACAAGATGGCAGCAATATTTGGTTGGAAATAATAACTACAGAGGACTTGTTAGGTTTGTCCTTAGGGTTATGAGAGTCATCTTGACTCATATTACAGTTTTTCTCTATTGGTTTGGCTCATTTCTTGAAAAAGAAATTACATTCTCAAAACTCTAAGATTCTTTGGCAAAACAGTCTTACAGTTCAGCACATAACACCATAGACCACTTGCAAAACCTCATATCTCTCCCAAAACAGTACACTCGTGTCAAAACAAACAAACAAACAAAAAAAAAAATAATTTGCCATATAAATAGTCAGTGCCTCCAAAATTCAAAGATCCTTTTCAATTGCTTTGGCTTATTTCTTGAAACAGAGCAGATGTTCTCAACAATCTTGGTGCTTTTGCCAAAATAACCTAGATGGTTCAGCACAACACCATGGTTCACCTGCAAAACACTTTACTCATGTGTCAAAACTAAACTCCTTTCCCATATAAATAGTCAGTGCTCTAAAAATGCATCGTCCCTTTGGCATTGTGTAAGCATTCCAAGTCAAAATGTTTAGATGTTTTGTCACTCTGGCAGAGGACCATTAAAATATCCCTCATGTCCACCTCTCAGTCTTAGCCCAGTCATTCATTGACACTGATTACTGTACTACCTTTTTGTCTGGCTAACAGAATACACAAATGTATATATACTGTATATACATGCAGTTATGTTCATAATAATAGCAGTGTGTTTAAAGGTCAGTAAACCTCAAAATTCTTCAAATAAATTTTATTTTAATGCACACAAATGCATTGGGGACACCGCATATTCTATTTCAGAGCAAGAAAATTGGAAAAAGTAATTGAATTTGATAATATTTTACAGAGAGTCAAGAAATATAATGTTCAAAAAAATAGCAGTGTTGACATCTTTATTTACAAACTCAAAAACATAGTGTATAAACTAAGAATTGCTTGATAATTCAACTTTCCTGAGAATCATAGACTAATATTTAGTTGCATAACCACAGTTTCTGATAACTGCTTTACATCTGTGGTGCATGGAGCCTACCAACTTCTGGCACCAGTCAACAGGTATTGAAGCCCAGGACACTTGTACTACGTTCCACAATTGCTCTGCATTTCTAGGTTTTGTCTCATGAACAGCATTTTTTATGTCAGGCAAAAGTTTTCTATGGGACTAAGGTCCGGGGATTGTGCTGGCCATTCCATTACTTGAATTTTGTTTGTCTGGAACAATGATTTTGCTCGCTTGCTGGTGTGTTTGGGGTCATTGTCTTGTTGAAACATCCATTTCAAGGGTATTTCCTCTTCAGCATACGGCAACATTACTTCTTCCAGTATTCTGATGTACTCAAACTGATCCATGATCCCTGGTATGCGATAAATAGGACCAACACCATAGTACGAGAAACATCCCCATATCATGATGCTTGCACCACCATGCTTCACTGTCTTCACTGTGAACTGTGGCTTGAATTCAGTGTTTTCAGGTCGTCTGACAAACTGTCTGTGGCCCTTAGACCTAAAAAGAACAATCTTACTCTCATCAGTCCACAAAATATTGTGCCATTTCTTTTTAGACCAGTCAATGTGTTCTTTGGCAAATTGTAACCACTTCAGCACATGTCTTTTTTTTAACAATGGGACTTTGCGGGGGCTTCTTGCTGGTAGCTTGGCTTCACATAGACGTCGTCTGATTGTTACAGTAATCACAGGCATCCTTAGATCTTCTTTGATCCTCCTGGAGCTGATCATTGGCTGAGCCTTTGCCATTTTGGTTATTCTCTGATCCATTCATATAGTCGTTTTTCTTTGTCTTCCTCGCCTTTCTGGTTTTGGCTGCCACTTTAAAGCATTTGATATCATTTTAGCTGAACAGCCTATCATTTTCTGAACTTCTTTATAGGTTTTCCCCTCTTTTATTAACTTCTTAATCAAAGAATGCTCTTCTTCTGAACAGTGTCTTGAATGACCCATTTTACTCTGTTTTTCAAGGACAAATGCACAGCCAGCATATGCAGTATCAGTTGCCTTGATCCTTAAATAAGGGCCACCTGTTTAACACCTATTTTTTTCACACAATCAATAACCTCACTAATTGAACTCAGCACTGCTATTTTTTTGAACACGCCCCTTTCAGTTACTGATTCAGTTTCACAGAATCAGCAGCATGCACGTCATGCCTGTTGGGTCTGTTGGTTTTCTAACAAAAACAGTGATTTGTCTTGCTAGTGATGTGGGACTGCTATAATTTTTAACACAATAGGATTTTACGGTAAAAGTAGCCTCCAAGGTTTGACATCATAAATTGCACTCATACTGTCAAGGAAATTGTAACCATTATGATAGTTTTTTTCCAGTTGCTAAAACACAATTTTCAAACTAGGCTTTTTTTTCAAAATACTTATCACAATTCAGAAAAACCACCACCCAAACTGCAAAATACCTCATATGTCCTGCAAAATGAAGCACTGCAACCAAAACTATATATCATATTATCAAAATAAAACTTTTGCAACAAATGTCACACACTTCATTCATATTACCAGATTCTCGTCTAACCAACTACACACTGTTGAGCAGAATGAAAAGCACTGTCATCTTTAGGATGCTTTGCCATAATACTAAAAAAGTTCAAATTGTAGAAAATTCTTCAGGTTGTTCACATGCAAAGAAATATTTGCAGATACTTCAACGGCATATTAGTACGATAGCGTATTAGGGACACTTAAAGAAATAAAAAAAAAAAAAAAAGAAAACTCAAAATTTTCAAGAAAAAACTCAAAATGTTTGAGTCTATAAAGTTCCAAATTTAGGACTTTATAATCTCGAAAATTTACTACTTTATAAAGTCTTTACTACTTTATAAAGTCACAAATTTATAGTCAGTACCTATTTATGAATATACGTCAATATTAAAAAAAATCACATAAATTACATTAAAACCTATTTCTCCTAAATTAGATCTGTAGAATAAACTAGAAGAGATGTTTGATCATCAGGCTGAGTTTGGTGTCACTACAGTCAACAACAGTAGGCCTGCAGTTATTACAGTTTTTATAGTCATTACCTATTGATAAACATACTTCAATATTTAAAATAATCATATAAATTGCATTTAAACATATTTCTCTACAGTAAGAGATGTAGTATAAACTTGAGGAGATGTTTGATCATTAATATGAGTGTGGTGTTACTAAAGTCCACAACAGTACAGTTAGTACAGTAATTATTGTCATTACATATTAATTCACACAGTTCAAAATATATATAATAATTTAAATCAAATGAAAAACTTGTTTGCTAAAGTAAGAGCTGTAGTTTAAGGTAGAGGAGATCACCATTCATGCTTTATTATCGTTTTGTTGGTAGATCTCATAACTTTGATGACATTTGCTTTTTTTCAATAAAAAACCCTGTAAAATATTTTAATTCACAATTCTGAAAATATGACATGAACTATGAATAACCTACAGTCATTTATGTGTGCTGTAATTTTGAAGATGTTACATGTCTTTATGGTGAAGTTTTTGAATTTTTTTTCACACCATTTCTCCGAAGTGGTAACTTGGCGACGGTCCCTAAGCCGCCGAGCCATCACCGGCAGCGTCTTGAGACCAACTGAAGTTGTCTGGCTCGGATGACAGCTCATTAGGAGGAAAACGAGGTTGGAGCTCACAGTCATTATGACACTGATTAAAAAGAGGGGTCGGGTTTGGGACTACGTTGTTTTATTGACCCGAAGTATAAGTTTATAACGTAGTAAATTTGCGACTTTATAAAATCATAAATTCGCGACTTTATAAACTCGGAAAATTCTTTCCTGAAAATTTCAAGTTTTCATTATTTTTTTAAACATTTCTTTAAGTGGCCCTAATATGCCGTCGTAGCAGATACACACACATGCTTTTAAAACATTTATTTTTCTATTTTTCACCTATCAAGTCAGTGCAACATATGCACCGCAGATATATTGACATTGGAGTGAACAAAATATGCTTGCAAAAACAGTAAAGTGAAAAAGAAAACTGCAAAAAAAATATAAAGCAAAAAAAGAGGCAGGAAAAATAATTAGGCAGCAGTGTGTGGCAAACGTGACTTTATCAGATTGCTGTGTCTTATGCAGAGAACCGTGTTCAGTGCATTACAGTATAAAGTGCCATTCTGAATTGCAAAGTGTGTGTAAAGCAGAAAATGTGTTTACAGTGTTGGAGACTTGAGAACAGGTCTTGCTCTCTATGTGTTGGATGGATGGATGATATTGCTAAAATCAGGCCTATCCTGTCTCAGAGGGATGCCGAAAAGCTAGTCCATGCTTTTGTTACCTCTAGACCGGACTATTGTAATTCTATTCTATCAGGCTATCCCAGCAAATCACTTAAGATGCTTCAGCTGGTTCAAAATGCTGCAGCACGTGTACTGACTAGAACTAGGAGAAGAGACCACATTACTCCTGTGTTAGCTTCTCTGCATTTGCACCCCGTAAAATCTAGAATAGAATTCAAGATTCTTCTTCTCACTTATAAAGCTCTCAGTGGACAGACACCAATTTATCTTAAAGAGCTTGGAGTGCCGTACAACCCCTCTAGAACATTACACTCCCAAAATGCTGGCCTGCTGGTGATACCATCAGTCTCTAGAAGTAGTATGGGAGGTAGAGCCTTCAGTGGTCAGGCTTCTCTTCTCTGGAACCATTTACTGACCACGATTCAGGAGGCACGCACCCTCTCTACCTATAAGGTGAGACCTAAAAAATTCCTCTTTGATACAGTTTTCAGTTAGGAATCAGCTCAAAATACATAGTTAAGACACATAGTTAAGATGCAATAGATTTAGACTACTGGGGGGATCTGGCACACTGAGCCCTGTCTTTCTAACACTCTCTCTATATACAGACGTGGACAAAATTGTTGGCACCCTTCCGTTGAAGAAAGAAATACCCACATGGTCACTGAAATAACTTGAAACTGACAAAAGTAATGATAAAAATTTTACTGAAAATTAACTAATGAAAATCAGACATTGCTTTTGAATTGTGGTTCAACAGAATTATTTCAAAAAACAAACTAATGAAAATGGCCTGGACAAAAATGATGATACCCTTAACTCAATATTTTGTTGCTCAACCTTTTGAGGCAATCACTGCAATCAGGCAATTTCTGTAACTCTCAATGAGACTTCTGCACCTGTCGACAGGTATTTTGGCCCACTCCTCATGAGAAAACTGCTCCAGCTGTCTCAGGTTTGAAGGGTGCCTTCTCCAGACCGCATGTTTCAGCTCCTTTCACAAATCTTCAATAGGATTTAGATCAGAGCTCATAGAAGGCCACTTCAGAGTAGCCCAATGTTTTGTTACACTGTAAGGCCAGATAAGTTCAGAGTACTCAAAATGTTTGTGGAAACCGATTACCTCGAAAAATTTAAGTTGACAAACTAGTATTTTTGAGTCAGCAGTTAAGTAAAGATTACAGTTTGCTCAAACTTAAAAGTTTCCTATTTATTATTGTAGTATTTAAGTTAAGAGTACTTCTAATTGTTGTATACAGTTAATAAACTTTTGATTTACTAAAAATTTAAAAATGTTTTGTCCTTTCTTTGTCCATTTTATGTTTGTTGAACCTAATTATATTCATTAACATATGTAAATATCTTAGATGCTCCCAACTTAATTAATTTGTTTACCTAAACTTGAATTACTAAAACTCCAAACTCAAAGACTACAATGTTGCAGAACTTATGTTTCTTTTGGACAGCCTTCAATAAAAACACAAATCTTCAGCTGGTTAATTCTTTTATTCATTTCAGTTCTTTTATTCAAACATGCAATCACAACAGTATTAACAGTGTTTTTTTAAAACCCACAGCAAGACCTTAAGCTGTTGCTGAATATTTAAATTTTGAATGGAACACATGAACATCTCTTATCAACTGTTGTTGTGGCTTTGTCTTACTATTAGTGAGACTGTGCAAATGTTTATCTCTTTGTACAACACCACCATAAGACAGCTCACCAGTGAGCTTTTCAGTGCTTGATTCAAAACAGCTTAAGTTCTAAAACGCGTACATATTAAAACATGTACATTTTTAACTAACAATGTTACTTCAAACTTCAAACAGAATGAAAAAAAGGAAACAAAAGAAAATGAGTAAATAAAACTGATAATTAAGTCTTCTGTAATAAAGACAGGTATAATGATACTTAAGAAGTCATTATGATTTTAAACACTTTTCAGCATTAACAAAACTGTGTTGTAAGAAAAAAATAATAGTAAGTGCAAACAGGTGTACCTGAGGTAGCTGTGTTTGATGAAACAGAATCCACCTGCTTTAAGCTTTTCTCCCTGCTTTTAACAACAAACTTAAAACTTTAAAACAAACTGGAAAGCTATAGTGCTGTAGTTCTCCTACAAGCACCTTGCAACAATAACAACTCTTACTGGAGCAGGTCATTTTTAAGACCAAGTAGGCGGGGTTTTAGTGGCTTGCCATCATCAAGCCCCATCACCACTTTTTGAATGAATGTAAAAGTACTGGTGAGCTTGCAGGGGTAGGCCAAATGCAGTACATACATCAACCCAAATACCAGTGTAAATGCATCTGAGAATCTTGGGATACTCATCATCATCATGCTGTCTTCCACCACAATGGAGAAGCTGTCAGGAGTGAAGGGATCTATTTCTGAGGTGCTCTCAGTGACCATCATGACGAGGGCAACAGGAGTGTCTGTGATGTCTGGCTTGTCTGTCTCCTCGGCCTAAAATATGCATAAAAAAGGTTCACATATTTACTGAAAGGTGCTCGACATAGGATTTATATTAAAGAGGAGAACATCATAGGACAGTAGCTATTGACTAAAATGTACAGTTAAGGATTTTCTGTGAAACTCAACAACTAGTGCGCTGCCCAAGGTACACTCCTGATCATAATTTTAAGACCACTTGAAAAATTGCAAGAATTTACATTGTGCACTGTTTGATCTTAAGAAGGATCTAAGTAGAGCTTCAAAATGCAAAAAGAAGAAATGGGAGTGAGACCAAAAAAATTTTGAGTAAGCAATTTATTGCGAACAACAATTAAACCGAAATAGGTTGTTCATCAGCTGATCAAAAGTTTAAGACCACAGCCTTTAAATGCCAAATTCTTTGCAAAAATGTGGATTCAATGACATTTTCTGTCAGGAATTTACACTGTCATGACCTCCTGATGGCAAAGGTAAAAAAGGTTTCTCTCTTTGAACATGGTCGGATTGTTGAGCTGCATAAGCAAGGTCTCTCACAGTGCGCTATTGCTGCTGAGGTTAGATGCACAAAGACAGTCATTTTAAACTTCTTAAAAGATCCTGAGGGTTATGGAACAAAAAAGTCAAGTGGTAGACCCAACAAAAATTTCACCAGCCCTGAGCTGGAGGATCCAATTGGCTATCCCTCAAGACATGGTGATCCTCAGCCCAAATTAAGGTTGTTACTGGTGCCGACTGCAGTCCAATAACCATCAGACGGCATCTGTGATAGAAGGGTTTTAAGAACAAAAAATGTCTTTAAGGCCTCGTCTCCCTCAACGCCACAAAACTGCCCGTTTGGAGTTTGCACAAGAGCACCAAACATGGGACACTGAAAGGTGAAGAAAGTTTTATTCTCTGATGAGAGAAAATGTAACCTTGATGGTCCTGATGGCTTCAACATTGCTGACATGACAAGGAGATCCAACTGAGATGTTTTCTACATGGCACAGTGGAGGGGGCGCCATCATGATCCGGGCTGCTTTCTCCTTCAATGTGACAATGGAGCTTCAGGCCGTGCAGGGGCGTCAAACGGCCGCTGGCTATGTGGAGATGTTGCAGGAGGCATCCCTCATGACTGAAGGCCCTCTTCTGTGTGGTAATGACTGGGTTTTTCACCAGGACAACGCTGCAGTTCACAATGCCCACCTGACAAAGGACTTCTTCTAGAGGAATAACGTCACTCTTTTGGACCATCCTGCGTGTACCCCTGATCTAAGTCCAACTGAGAACATTTGGAGATGGATGACACGGAAAGTTTACAAAAATGGATATCAGTTCCAGACAGTGGATGCCTTCTGTAAAGTCATCTTCACCACTTGGAGCAATATTCCCCCTAGCCTCCTGGAAACACTGGCATCAAGCATGCCCAAATGAATTTTTGAGGCAATTAACAAGAATGGTGCAGCTACTCATTACTAAATCCCTGTTGAAAAATTAATTTCTACTTTAGGGGGTTTTCTGTTGTTTTTTTTTTTTTTTTTTTGAGCTGTGGTCTTAAACTTTTGATCAGCTGATGGACAGCCTATTTCAGTTTGATTGTTGTTTGCAATAAATTGCTGTCTCAAATTTTTTTTGTCTCACTCCCATTTCTTCTTTTTGCATTTTGAAGCTCTATTTAGAACCTTCTTAACAGTGCAAAATGTTAATTCTTGCAATTTTCAACTGGTCTTAAAATTTTGATCAGGAGTGTATATAAATGGCTACCTTCAAAATTGCTTCCAGAATATCTCATTAACTTTTTTACCAGTCTGAAAACATCTATAGTCCAAAGCATTACTCATAGATTCCTCCTGATTCATCAACGTCACAGTTTCTTTTAATCTGATGGCATGTGGCCTCCCACCTCAACACAAAGCAAGGTCACGTGGATCACAAAGGAATTACATGACCACTGTCATTATTGCATAATCTTGCATTTAGCTAATGTAAACTGAGAACAGGCGACAGAGCCTTGTTGAGGTTGATTTTCTATTAATTTTAATACTTTTCTGGAATTTTGTACTTCTACATCATAATTTATGATTCATATTTTCTATGGTGTACATTTGCATGTTAATCAAGTCCTATATTGCTGTGATGTAACATACTGGAAAAGTAAATAGTTAAAAGATCAGTTGAGTGTAGGGCTGATCAAAGATGTGTTTCTGTAGCTTCTCATCCATATAATCAGACATATGGTTATTAACATGAGTTTACATATTGGTACGTGGTGATTTTAATATGAGAACAAATGAAAAGCAGTGTCATTCCAGAGTCCCAACTTCTAATCCAAGTAAATCTGCTTTGTTCAGTTTAATGTGTGCTGGACATAACCTTCATCTAAAATTTTTCAGTGCAGGGTGACACTTCTTCGATGCAATGCAGCACTCCCTATGGAAACAATCTGTGAGTGTGGTGCTCATGAAACAAGGCCCAGATGGGTCATGTGGCATTTATCATTTGGTACTTCAGATACTACGGACAGTGAAATGAACGCAAGGAAGTCTACTCTGAGGACAATAATGGAGACACACTATAGCTAGCTTGCCATAGAAAATGCTGATCAGATGAACCTTATTTTCACTATGAAAAACATGGAATGTAAAACCTAATTTGACTGTCTTTACATTAAGCAATCAGCCTCAGCAAACCATCTGTAAGGTTTAAAAATGTCTTTTTGTGTGGTTTATTAAATGATGCTTTGCAAAACCATTAAAAGATGATCAATGACGATGTTAGGAGTATAACATAACTGTGGATTGTTCACATTTTATTATAGATTAGTTGATTCCAGTGAGCCTATTCATTTGGATTACTTACATTCCAGGTTTTGTAGAAATCTGGGTCATCTTCAAACAGGTAAGCTGAAAGGGCCCAAAGAGCGGTGGTGCGTTTGATGTCAATATCCTGTATTTGCTGAAAGGACAAGAAAAATTTACACTAAGTGCACATCCTGATCCTGAATTTCTGTATGTTATAATAATAATAATAATAATAATAACTTTATTTATATAGCACCTTTAAAAACAGACGTTTACAAAGTGCTTTAACAGACAAAATAAAAGCAGAAAAGGCAGAACTCTGAGCACAATAAAATCAATAATCAATTCCACTACAGTGTAGGATTGGCCTTCGTTGTGTCAAAGCTGTTATAGAAACTGAACCGAACCTGTGGTGACTAATTTGCATAACAGTTATATAGTGAAATTCAGTCTTTGCTATTATTTGCAGAACTTCAACTAGATCAATTTGATATACAGATGTTGCGCAGCGCTTCAGAAGCTTTGCCAGTGCGTCCTGCTTTCTGTCACTATATTGCCAGGAGTCGTGGTATGTGCCGGTCAAGCTCTGTATAGAACTGGTTCCAAAGGTCTATGTTTGTGATTCGGTGGAATTCAGCATAAATCTTGAGGAAAAAAAAACAAACAAACAAACAAAATAAGACCATAAGGAGTGTGAGAACCAACACTAGATACGCAATTAGAAATTTTGATGATTTTTCTAGGCTTTTTCAAACAACAGTGCTGAATTAAATATTATCATCCTGAATGTAATGCTGTTATGGTTACAGAACAACTGCAAATACTTGGGGGTCCTTATGAAAAAAACTTAATCAGGATTAATAAGGAGGGCAAAAACTACAAACACTGGCAAATTGTTTTACCTGAGCCTCCATCTGAAGGGCTGGCCATCTCTCCAAGATGTCCTTTACCAGTGGATTTTCCTGGACAATCTCCTGATGATAAAGGGCAAAGGTTGTCTGCATCAGCTTTTCGATTAAAATTTTGTTCTTCTCACTTTTTGCCACTTCTTGCACAATCTGCAGTCTCATTTCTTCCAGGCTAGCATGGTTTTTTCCACGAGGAAAGTCTGGAAGGTAGTTTATTTCAGCTCGTCTGGCTCTTTTTATGTTGGAGTGGGGACTCTCTTTATCAGGGTTGTTCCTGCTTCTTTTGCCTGTGTTGACGGACACCTCCATGCATCCAGATCTGGCTAACTTGGTGCGGTAATTTCCCATCTTAAACTTCAGGCTTACCTTCCAACCGTACCATCCACTCACACTTCCATGCTCTTTAAGACATGGATGTGTTCTGACAAGAGCTTCAGCTGCTGCACCAACATCTCTGTCAGTGGGATAGGCTTTGTAGACGTGCATTGCTGTAGCCATTGTCTCTAATATGTTGTGCTTCTGGGCCCTGTTTAATTTCACAGACTTTCCAGATCTCTCAAATACATTATTTTCCTCTGCAAGGACATGCTCCACTTCATAGGAAAAGGTAGACACAGGGAAAACATCAGGCCAAGTCTTTAGGCGGTGGCTTACAGGCACATGAGGAAGGATGTCTGTGTCAGAACTTGTACAGGAACTGGTGTCACTTTCTGATCTGACAACTCTCAATGTGCCCTTTTCTGGTAGCTCTTTAATATCAACCAGACAGCTGAGCTGTCTGTCAAAGTCAGGATCCTCGTACTGTAGTGTGAATGCAAAGTCCAGTCTTTCCTTGACTTTCTCTCTCAGAATGTTTATGAGCTCCTCCACAGATTCTGGCCTTTCAGACAGGGTTACTTTCACAGCAACATCCGTAGAAAGGTAAACACGTAGCAGGAATTTGTTGGCTGCTGACATCATCTGGGGTTTAAATCCATAAAAGAGTCATGAAAAAAAAAAGGTAAACGTAATCAATGCATATAGTAACTGCAACAACTTGGTATCACACATTACACATTTGCAGGTATTTAAATACCTTAGTATATCAAGTATTTAATATTAAAACCACAGACAATGTAAGAATTTGGTCTGGACAAACATAAATGCATTGGGTACACAAGACTGGAATGAGGTCATGGAATCTGAACAATCAAGACTGGTTTCATTGCAGCAGAATGAATCGTTTTGGTGTCAACAGCAATTTACCTGCAACACTTTAGGCAAAGAGGGGTGAGGTGTCATTGAGCTCTGACATAGTATGGACAGTTATGGTCCCAGGGAAAAGTTCAAATGATCTTAGGTGTTCAATGTAGCATGATTTATATGCTTGGCAAAGCAACGTTACATCATTATTTACAAGGAGGATCTGTTCAATTTTGCTGAACTGTGGAAGTCCTCCCTCCTGTCCCACAAAAACAAACATGCCAATGTTGTATATTGTACCATTAATAACAACCTTGGTTGTGCTATAAATCATGCTGCTGTCTGTTTTTTGTTTGATATGTTCTCTTGCAACCTCAGGGAGTAGAGCAACACTGACAGAAGAGACATCTGTCGCCTGCTGATGGGGTTTAAAGAATGATGGTGCGCTGAGGTAGTATGCCACCATATGCTGATGCCTTGTTGCAAGTGTTTTCAACACATTTTTAAAGTTTTTCGTGTCTTGTACCACACGCTTGAAAAAGCAATGTTTGCCCTCGAATCTCATAGTCCAAAGATGGACAAGAGGACCAAAACAGCGAATGAGATGTGGGTAGTGTTCGATGAAGTGATGCTGTCAGGATTTTTCCTTCACAGTCCCAAGATTGCTCAGTGGCGCCTTTATTGGTTCTTACCAACACATGACATAATTCAGAATGAAGATGCAGAGAGCAGCTGGGTGCAATCAAACAGAGTTTTACTTGCAGCAAGGAGAACAACAATACAGAGTGTCAAGCAGTCTGAGGTGTTGATCTGAAGCTAATACAAAAGTCTTCTCTCTGTATAGGCATGTGTGTGCGTGTGTGTTTAACATGTAGGGAGGGGTGAGAGGTGTCGTGGCCTTCACGTCTCCTTCTTGGGTCTGTTTAGGCTGGTCTGGTGATGCACCGAGTCATAAACAATAGGTGATAAAAAGTAACAAGGAGAGGGCTGCACAAGGCCATGGAGGGATTGTGTGTGGGGGGAAAGAATGTCATGTAGTATCTGTGTGTGTGGGGAAAGGATGAAGCTGCTAAAGAAAAGGTTATACAATGATCAGGATAGAAATGTTCAAATACATGAAAACACTATATACAATATGTACAAAGTTCAAATCATTCTTAACATTCCCCGCTGTTTTTCATTATTTGAACAGATAACAATGCACTTTTCACATCAACCTTATACAACTTCAGTTAGATTTTCTGTACAGGCATCATATAGGCATAGTATCTGCGAAGAAACTAAATTTGTGTTTCCTCATCTCCAATCTGTGGGGCTGTTGGTAAGGTGGAATAAAGATGTTGTCTGTAAAGCAGTGTAGCATTAGCCCTAGTGATCATTGAGCTAATCATACCACCATGAGCCACTAGTCAGCCATGAGAAGAGAGAACCTTGAGAAACATAGTCATGAGTCACAGCGTCTCTCAGCTGGGTTAAATTGGCAATAGCACTCTCAATGGCAGCATGATCAGTGTCACAATCTGGGATAAAGGTGCAACAGGAGGTGCCTATAACAGCACAAACTCCTCCTGCAGAGGCAGTGAGTTGGTCCAAAACGGTATGGTCCTGCAGTTCCATAAGTCTAAGGGCAGTAAGTTCTTCTTTAACAGACTTAAGTGCAGCAATGGTTGTATTTAAGAAGATACCAAATCTGTAATCGAGAGTTTCAAGTCTTAGCATTACTTTACCAACACCAAGCCAAGGGAACAAAGACAGGACAACTTTTTGGCTATCAGACCATAATTTATGGTCGTTTGGGACATTAATTCCCCAAATTGGATCATGTTGGACAATAGTGTTGCGTTTTATTCTTGTTTCAGTAGCTCTGGTAGCAGACACTATGTAGGAATGATCAGCAGGGGTGACAGGGGCACAAAGTCCGGTCCATCCTACAGGTAAAGACAAATAGATATATGATCCACATAACCAAACAAAATGAGTCTGAGGATATGTACCCATAGCATCTGGAACAGTAAAGAAGTCTGCACAGGTGACACCAGTTGGTTTGTTAGTTTCATTATAATTTTGGGAGTCATTTTTCAAGCAAGGTTTACGAACACTAAAGCAGTATGTTGGATTAATATTTCCCATAGGGATGGAAGCCGAATTGGGGAATTTGTCATTGTTGTAAAAACAGTCAAATTGAACATCCTTAGTTAGATGTACTGGGCCATAAATAGGGTTGTTCTTTGTATCATTTGTTTTAGGTAGATGGGTAAAGTTTAACATCTTAGCATTAGGTTTAGGGCCTGAAATCATAGACCAGTATGTTTGGTTCAAAACTGTAGCTGCAAGTGATGATCTGAGAATATGTGGGAACAAAGTGCTGACATTTGTAACTGGTTTGGGTATGATGTGAGGGTTCCTTGTGGCTATTGGCATTCTAGTACACACATAGCAGTCAGTTAGATTCTGAGATTTTGCTAAGGTTTGTGCATATCTGTACCACATGTTCAGTTCAAAAGATGATGAGAAGTTGAAAGCCTTGGTATACCAATCCAAGGGGCTGCTATCTTCAGGATGGTCCAGGGGGTTGTTGTTTCCAAGATGGTTATGCTTGTTCAGTCCATGTCCACCAGGGGGAGCCAGAGGAGCCAGAGGCCAGTCAGTCAGGATCCAGATGATGACGATGACGCACAGCAGAGTAGTCAGGAGCAGGGGGTCCATCTCTGAGCCATTTCCCTATAGTACACTGGGGCCGGTCAGAGACCTGGCGATAGTTTCTTCTTGGGTTTGAGATGGTGCCCTAACGGCAGTGCCTTCTATCAGCACACGGAGCTATTCTCCGCCCCCCTTTGTAGCCCGCTTTATTCACCAGTGCACTTTGATGATTCCAGCTTCAGCTTCTCCTCCTCACTTCTCAGGAGTTTGTAGTGGCTGAGATGGATCCAGGATGGTCTTCCTTCAACTTTTACTGCTGTGGGCGTTGACAGGAGAACTTGGTACGGCCCAGTCCAACGTGGTGACGACCACTTCTTTCTCTGGAGGGCCTTCAGGAACATAAAGTCTCCGGGTTTGACAGGTGTAGGGCCTTCAGGCTTCTCCTCCTGGGACACAGAAACAGACTTGACAGCATCAATTTGCTCTTTCACTTTACAACATCGTTGCAGATGTATCACTAATTCAGAGCATTTTACAGGTTTCTTAGGCTGGAGAATTGTCAATTCAGGTAGCTGATAAGGTCTATGAAATATACATTCAAATGGTGTTAGTTTATGTTTGCCACAAGGTGTTGTATTAATGGAAGTTTTAACTAGGTGTAAACAAGCAGGCCATGGTTTTCCTGTTGTTTCCATTGCTTTAATTAGTTGTTGTTTAACTGTACCATTCTTACGTTCCCTGAGTCCAGCTGACTGTGGATGAAATGCTGTGTGTAATTTATGTTGCACTCCTAATTCGTTCAGCAGAGTTTTTACTTTTTGTGCAGTAAAGTGTGTATCATTAGCTGAGTAGATAATTTCAGGTATTCCAAATCTGCAGAAAATACTCTCTTTCAGCACTTTAACTGTAAAATCTGCATCAGCATGTGCAGTTGGATGTGTTTCAGTCCAATTACTATAATGTCATCTAACAACTAGACAATACTTTAGATTTTGACATTTATCTAATTCAATGTAATCCATACTCAAAACTTGAAAAGGTAATGTTGGTTCAGGAAATGAACCTTGTCTTGTTCTTATGCCTCCTTGAGCATTGTTTTTTAATCATATTAAACAAATCTTTACATGATTATGTGCAGCTTTTTGGAAATTTGGAGCATAAAAACATTTTTGTACTCCCCCTAACATCCCCACTGTTGTCACATGGCAAGATCCATGGGACACCTGACACGCCCCAGGGATATGAGGAAGGAGGTAACCAGAGTAAACCAGTATCTGGGTGATAAAAAAGGTCATCCTCAGGGTCAAGGATAACACATGCAGGTGGGTCTGCATGGTGTTGATGGTCATGCAGAACATCATCAGAGTTAGTTATTGGTAGTAAAGATAGGGGTGGCAGGTTCACCTCGCGCTAAAGCCTGAGCTGCAGAGTCAGCTAGAGCATTGCCACGAGAAAAAAGATCAGTTCTTTTGGTGTGAGCCGGAACATGGACAATAGCTAAAGCTGAGGGAAGCTTTAGGGCTCGTGTTAGGTCCTTAAGCAGGACTGCATGCTTTACATCAGAACCAAATGATGTTTTAAAATCTCTAAGATGCCATTGAGCACAGTGATAATGACAAGAGGTATAGACGTATTTAGAATCAGTGAAAATAGTTACGGGGAAGTCAGTACAATAGTGTAAGGCAGAAATAACAGCTTTTAGCTCAGCAGATTGGGCTGAGTCAGATGCAGGTAGTGATTGCGTCATCAGTACCTCAGTCAGGGTGGTTACAGCATAAGCAGAGTGTGTTTTTCCATTTGAATCTTTTAAAGAGCTGCCATCAGTAAAAAGCTAAATTGAATCAGAAATAGGTGTGTCCTTCAGATCAGATCTGGGCAAAAATGTCTGAAGGGAAGATTCTAATCAGTCATGATCATCACATATGTTTTCAACATCAGGTAAAAGTGATGCAGGATTTAAAACTGTGCAGCGCACTATTTCTAAGTGTGGTTGAGACAGAAGAACAGTCATACAGTGCAGATGTCTAGCAGGTTACAGGAAATGAATCTTATCCTGTTGTAGCAGTGCATATACATCATGGTTTACATGTAAGGTCAAAGGATGAAAAATAACAACATCAGCACTGGATGTAACTGCTACTGCAGCTACTATGACAGCCATGACACATGGAGGGAGGCCTTGTGCCGCGGGGTCAAGCTTTTTAGAGTAATAAGCTATAGGGCGGTAACTTCCTGCTTCTTTTTGGGCTAATACTGCAGACATGTGGCCACCTTTAGAGTGACAGAAAAGATGAAATTGTTTATTGTAGTCAGGTAGTTTTAACGATAAAGATTGGTGTACTGCTCGTTTTAATTGATTACATAAGTCCCTGTGCTCTGAAGACAGAGGGAAAACTCTCTCTTTTGAGGTTAGGAGCGAGTACAGCGGTCCTGACATAGCAGAGAAATTTGGGATCCATTGTCTGCAGTAATTAAGGGTTCCTAAGAATGCCATTAGTTCTTTAGATGTGTCTGGATAAGGCAACTCAGAAATCATCTTAATCCGTCATGTTGTAAGAGATTTGGAACCATGAGAAACAGTATGTCCAAGGAATTTAACTTCCTCTTGAACAAACTGCAATTTGTGTTTACTGCATTTATGTCCTTGTTCAGCTAAAAATTTCAGTAACTCTAATGAGTCATTGTAACAATTAGTTTTATCATCTGAGGCGAGAAGGATATCATCAACATACAATAAGACTTGTGAACCACAAGGTGGATTAAATTTAGAAAGGTTTGCAGTCATTCCTCATTCCTCTTCTAGTTATGTTCGACTTTCCGTGATACAGTTTAAAGTATTATTTAGATTGCACTACAGCAGAGATAAACTCTTCAAACTTTATCCTGATAGAGTATCCGAAGCTTGTGACAGATGCTCACAGATACCATGTAAATTGACACAGATGTTCTGGTCCTGCTCGAAACTGTCCAGCTTCTGGCAATCCTTTTTTAAATCCATTTCTGACATCCTAGGCCTAACAATAAGTCCTTCTCCGCAGATCGCTATCTTTGGGGTGTCTCCTGATGAATTAATAACTACATCTTTGCAGAACAGAGTCATAGCTTTTGCTTCCTTAATTGCGCGTAGGAAAATTCTCTTTTTATGGAAATCTTCTCAGTCTCCGCCTTTTAAATCTTGGTTACATGACCTATTACATTTACTGAAGCTTGAAAAAATCAAATTCCAGCTTAGAGGGTGTTCCCAGAAGTTTTACTCTCATTGGGGTCCACTATTGAATTATGTAAATAAACTCCCAGCTACTGATGTATCTCCATGAGGTGTCTTTCCTTTTACTTCCTTTACCCAGTGAGGTCTTGCTATGTCCACTTCTGATGTCCCTCCTATACTCAGACTAATGTGATTTTAGGCTGGCTGGTATTTAATCAGTGCTGAATCCATTGGGAGGCAGGAGGCAAACAGTGTTAATCAATGGCATTTAACTTTAAAGCACTTACAACTGTTTTTAAGGTGGTATCTTTGATGCATATCTATGTAGGCGTGCAATTAAACAGCAACCATGTGGAGGTGTGTGAATGAGTGTCTGTGTGTATGGGTGCATGTGCACTCGCAGGTATGTTGCTATGGTTATGTAGATATGTGTCTTTATGTATGTATGTATGTTTATCTTTGTATGTGGCTTGGTTAGACAGGTGAGGACCTTGGGATGGGTGGGAAGGATGGTCAAGTGTTGAAGACTGTTCTGTTTTGTCTGGTTTTGTTTTGTTTGTTTTCTATTATGAAATTTAAAAAAATACATATTATTTTTATATTGTATTGTTTATCTGATTATTGCTTAATAAAATATATCGGGAAAAAAAATCTTGAGTACGGGGGTAAAGGGTAATCTTTTATAAGGAGTTATTTTATGAATAAATAAAAATTTCAAAAACGCTAAAACAACTTTTAATTTTGTCAGTAACAATTAGATACTTTTAAACAGGCTACAGTCAATCTTAATCACAAATTTTCTTATTAAATTTAAGGGCATCTGGATTATCTGAAGAATAAAAAATGACTAAGTTTGATGCATGAACTTTATAGATATTGTTAAAGACAACGGCTAATTTCATTGTCAACAATTTGATACCAAACAAAAAAATAGTAACAGCTGCATAACAAGGGAAAATATTGCACTTTATATATTTACATAATAATCTTGCATCATGGTCCCAAACAAAATTCAAGCACTGACATAACTTACTTATAAAAGATGATCTCTGAAGGATCAGATGAATCTGTTAAGTGAAAAAACAAAATATTACTCCATGTATTCAGTTTATTATAGTGTTATTCTCACTAACACATATTTCTCGACAAGATAAAGGCCAATTTCTGATTTCACTATTAACAATCTGATATTATTGAAACAGGCTGCATGCACAAATACAGTTAAGGTAACATCCCAGAAGTCAGTCATGCATTACCATCTTTTCAGTTCATTTTTGCAGAGTATTAAAATATATAAATTTAAGCGTTGAAAAATTTGACAGGTCAGTTGACCATTTTGGACAAACAGACAAAAACTCATTCACTAGTTGATCTTTAGACACAGATCACAGCCATAATTATATGCATTTAATTCAATGAACAATATAGCAAAAAGTGTATTTCTGATGCATCTATTTACAGTAGGATTTTAGAAATATACCACTTAAATAAGTTTTAGAAATGCACTTGTCAGTTGAGTCAATTATAGGAATTTGAAAACACCTGCACACAAATCTAGGAAAATCCAGACACTATTGCTGTGTGTGATGGCAATCATTGTCAGTCAGTGTAATATCTACCATGAAATTACATCTAAAATATAATTTTCAAGACTTAGAGGGTACTAATAAGAAACTGTAGATTTCCAATCCATTTATCTGAGACAGTAGTAAAAGATAAACTATGAAGCACCCATTCATATTTATCTTTAAATATCTAATGTTTCACATTTAGGTTACCTTGATTCTTGATGTGCACTTCTTCGCATCCACTTCAGCCTATAAGAAAAACAAATAGGACAAGATTAAATCAAAACGGGCAGATATGATTAAGTTCATCAACACTAAATATCCTAAAAATGTTATTTTTTACCACAACTAACCAATATGATGTTATAATGAACTAAAACAAACTATTTGCGATTTTAAAAGACTTTCTGGCAAAACAATCAAAACTTCAAAGCATATGAGGCGCGCAGTAAGGCTGTCAGTTTTCCTCAAAATCGCTGTGGAGGCAAATTTTGATGTGGAGGACACTTTGCACATAACTGACACACAGCCCGGTCTTTGATATTAAGTTCGCCATCAAGGGTGTACAACCACATACCACACAGCGGTCCTCAGATGATTCGGTGATGTTAAAGTCCACTCGGAGTGACAACTCTTTGTTCACTGAGGTCAAGAGAGCAGAGGATGTGGCTGAGGGTCAAGCTGCGCTGAGAGCGCCTTCTGTTGGATGAAACTGTCCACTGCTCCAGGTGCCCTGATGTGCCGTTAAACTCAATGGGCTCTAATTTCCTGGCGCGACTCAGGGTGGCGCAGGATGGCGCAGCCTGGCGCACCCGGCGCAGTGGTAATTTCGTCCGGCGCACCGCCGTACGCAGCCAATTTGGCAATTTGGTAGACCGGCTGCGCTGAGATGGGTGTGACGGCACACCAGGGGGAGGTGTCGAAAGATTCAGCTTGGCGCAGTGACAATTTGGTGCCAAAAAATCGCGCGGAAGGTGCGCTGAAAGCTCGCCAGCTCCAACCTGGTCTATTCTAGGCGCAGACGAGGCGCATCCCGGGCAGTGGTAATTTGGCTGACAGGCGCACAGTGCGCACACGTCACCTAAACCTCACAGGCAGGTGTCCAGAGTGTCAGGCACATTTCAATGCAATAAACAATCACAACAACCACTATTTAATGTAACCGTCTGAACCTGCACATACATTTGTATCTATATTAATTGTCCCGTCACATCTGATGTCAGATCAGAGACGTTTGTCATAACTAACGAGTTCACATCTCTCAGCCAACCACAAACAGCCACATCATCCGATACGGAGTATCCGGCTTCTCTCATCTCATGAAATTCAAAAGAAAAGAAAAAGAGAGAGACGCTCTCTGAATAAATGTAAGTCACTCAGTGTCTTAAGGATTTACCTGTGATTGCCCATATTTCTCTGTTTTAATCTTTATTCGTTACGTGATCTAAAAAGATTGAGTACATTATTTCAAGGAGGATCACCAGCATGATGAATGGATTAGCCTGCTGCTGTGTTTAAATGTAGTTATCACTTAATTTTGTACTCCTGTTATGACACAGGAACAGATTACATCTGTCCCGCGAGCTGGTCCACACGGTGACGCGCATCGTGTCCTCCGATGCGCGGCCCGGTGGCCCCTGCGCTCTCCCAGTTGCTGCAAAAGTGACCTTCTTCGCCACCGAGGTGAAATTGTCACTGCGCATTGACCGCGGTGCATTTAAAGGTGAGGAGAGGCATTCATTTGATTGGTGAAGATCACACTCGGCTGTGTTAAACCCACTCAAGTCTCATCTCCTCCCTCTCTGCTACGTGCGCCGGTAGGAGAGACGGAGGCGTGGTTGCGCCTCCCTGCGCCAGACTGCGCCGTGAACGAAACTTGCAAAATGCCCTGGACACACCCCGTTGGCGCAGCGCAGGCGCGGCGCAGGGCAGGTGCGCCTGGTCTACGAAATTAGAGCCCAATATCTTACATTCAAATATTTATTTACTATTCAGTTACGGATATTTATCCCCATCCCCAATTCAAACTTGTGTTTTCCTACAACTTCCCGGCACTGTGTGAGTAAAGGAAAAATCATAACTTGCGCGCATAAAGCAACCAGACACACACACCCGCCCCCCGAGTAAATGCACGTCGACTCACCGCTGTTCATGTCTTTACTGCTGGGTGGATTCTGAACCAAATGGGATAATAGTGCACGCAAAGCTATATAATTGATACGACCCCTTGGAGTTCTGTGAGCACAGAAATCACTTGAAGCAATAGCCACAGTAACAGAAAAGAAAACACACTCACTGAGAGCGCGGTCACACTGGCCATATGTATATATATGTATAATATATCACAAACATGCTTACCAGATGAGGACGCACAGTATGAACATTAAAAATGCGCTTAACACAAATTCCATTGATTGAGAGAGACAATTAAAGGCTAAACTTGGCATTGTTCACAGCTTAAATACACAACGAAGTTAAATGAAAATGGTGGACTGTGTGGCGTGGGGCAGTGACCTAGCACTACACCTTGCATCTGAAACTTCATACAAATATTTAGCATCAATGAATAAAATTTCTGGAGTTAAAAAATACGTATCGCAATTAATTTTAAATTACATTAAGCAAAGAAGCTTTTTTCATACTTACAAATTACTCTACGTGCAGACTCCGTCCGAGTAGACAAGCAGCCATATTGAAATAGACTTTCAGAAAACGTTAGTTCAAATAAAGCGTCATGACTTCACTGTACGTCTCCTTATATACTTAAAAGTAATAATTAAATTGACTGTGTAAACTTAAAAATGCTGAGTCAAGCAAAGTTAAAACTGTATAAGTTGTTCAGAGAAAGAAAACATATTGAGTTCTGCCAACTAGATAACACATTTTAAGTACAGCGTAATCACTCTTTATAAGTCAGCAGTACTGTTCGGGTTTACAGTGTAGCCATTCTTGGGTGTTTTTAGCTGTGTGTTTTGGGTCATTATCCTGTTGGAGGACCCATGGCCTGCCGCTGAGACCAAGCTTTCTGTCACTGGGCAGTACATTTCGCCCCAGTACATTTCGTCTTGACAGTCTTGGGATTTCATCGTACCCTGCACAGATTCAAGACAACCCGTGCCAGATGCAGCAAAGCAGCCCCAGAACATAACTAAGCCTCATCCATGTTTCACAGTAGGTACAGTGTTCATTTCTTTGTATGCTTCATTTTTGCATCTGTGAACATAGAGCTGATGTGACTTGCCAAAAAGCTCCACTTTTGTGTCATCTGTCCAAAGGACATTCTCCCAGAAGCTTTGTGGCTTGTCAATATGCATTTTGGCAAATTCCAGTCTTGCTTTTTTATGATTTGCTTTGAACAGTGATGTCCTCCATTAATTCCACTTTGGCTCAAACAGTGGCAGATGGTGCGATCTGAAACTGATTTACCTTGACCTTGGAGTTCACCCCTAATCTCTTTGGAAGTTGTTCTGGGCTCCTGGGTTACCATTCGTATTATCTGTCTCTTCACTTTGTCATCAATTTTCCTCTTGCCGCCACGTCCAGGGAGGTTGACTACAGTCCCGTGGACCTTAGACTTATGAATAATATGTGCAACTGTCATGATCCTGTTTTTTGTGTTTAGTTAAGTTACCCATATTGTGTTCGTGTTTTGTGTCTTGTCTTGTGCCTGTTTTACTTTGAAAATTAACCTGTCTTTCCTTGTCTCCTGCTTCCTGTCTGGCGTTGTCACACCTGATCCCTGATTGTGCTTCCCTGGCTGTTTCCCATCTACCCTCATTACCTCATGTATTTAAACTCTGTGGGCTCTAATTTCGTAGACCAGGCGCAGGTGAGGCGCACCTGCCCTGCGCCGCGCCAACAGGGTGTGTCCAGGGCATTTTGCAAGTTTCGTTCACGGCGCAGTCTGGCGCAGGGAGGCGCAACCACGCCTCCGTCTCTCCTACTGGCGCACGTAGCAGAGAGGGAGGAGATGAGACTTGAGTGGGTTTAACACAGCCAAGTGTGATCTTCACCAATCAAATGAACGCCTCTCCTCGCCTTTAAATGCGCCGCGGGCTAGGCGCAGTGACAATTTCACCTTGGTGGCGAAGAAGGTCAGAGCAGCTGTCACTTTTACAGCAACTGGGAGAGCGCAGGGGCCACCGCGCATCGGAGGACACGATGCGCGTCACCGTGTGGACCACCTCACAGGACAGATGTAATCTGTTCCTGTGTCATAATAGGAGTACAAAATTAAGTGATAATTACATGTAAACACAGCAGCAGGCTAATCCATTCATCATGCTTGTGATCCCCCTGCATTACTGGTCTGTCATCGCCAAATAGCAGAACTTTAGGTGAAATTATATCTCCTCCTCATCCTCCTTGCAGTAATGTACTCCACCTTTTTAGATCATGTTACGAGTAAAGATTAAAACAGAGAAATATGGGCAATCACAGGTAAATCCTTAAGACACTGAGTGACTTACATTTATTGAGCGAGCGTCTCTCTTTTTTCTTTTCTTTTGAATTTCATGAGATGAGAGAAGCCGGATACTCCGTATCGGATGATGTGACTGTTTGTGGTTGGCTGAGAGACGTGAACTCGTTAGTTATGACAAACGTCTCTTATCTGACATCAGATGTGACGGGACAATTAATATAGATACAAATGTATGTGCAGGTTCAGACGGTTACATTAAATAGTGGTTGCTGTGATTGTTTATTGCATTGAAATGTGCCTGACACTCTGGACACCTGCCTGTGAGGTTTAGGTGACGTGTGCGCACTGTGCGCCTCTCAGCCAAATTACCACTGCCCCGAGCGCGCCTTGCCTGTGCCGAGTATAGACCAGGTTGGAGCTGGCGGGCTTTCAGCGCACCTTCCGTGCGGTTTTTTGGCACCAAATTGTCACTGCGCCAAGCTGAATCTTTTGACACCTCCCCCTGGTGCGCTGTCACACCCATCTCGGCGCAGCCGGTCTACCAAATTGCCAAATTGGCTGCGCACGGCGGTGTGCCGGGCAAAATTACCACTGCACGGGGTGCGCCACCCTGAGTTGCACCAGGAAATTAGAGCCCTTTGTCTTCCCCTGTCTTGTTGCCAGTTCATTGCATTCTTCATAGTCTAGTCCTCTTCTGTTTTTAACCCTGTTTTGTCTTTTTGACCTTGCCTTAGCCTCAGTGTTTTGGATACCTTTGCCTCTTTGACTGCCTTGCTGTGTACCGACTTTTGAACTGCCATTGAACCAAGATTTTTGGAAACTTGTTTATGACTTGTGCCCTGCATTTGGGTCCTTTTCCTGGTTAAGTTCATGATCGCAACTGTAGTCACAGGAACATCAAGCTGCTTGGAGATGGACTTATAGCCTTTACCTTTAACATGCGTGTCTATAATTTTCTTTCTAATCTCCTGAGACAACTCTCTCCTTAGCTTTCTGTACACATCATGATACCAAACAGCACAGTGACTACTTATCAGCCTTTAAATAGGCAGATTGACTAAATACAAGCTTGAAGACTCCTGTGATACTAATTACAGGACACTACTTAGTTTAACATGTCCCTGCGGTCAAATCATTTTCAATCTTTTCTTGGGGTACCATCATTTTTGTCCAGGCCAGTTTCATTATTTTATTTTTTAAAACGGTTCTGTTGAACCACAATTCAAAAGCATTGTCTGATTTTCAATAGTTGATTTTCGGTACATTTTTATTTATTATTACTTTTGTCAGTTTCAACTTATTTCAGTGACCATGTGGGTTTTTCTTTCCTCAACGGATGGGTACCAACAATTTTGTCCACGTCTATACATGCCTTTGCTCCTTTTGTTTGCTCCTGTACTCATCTATGGCTCTTGTCTTGTAGGTGGCCTGGGTGGAGACTGCCTGCTGCTGTGGAGTTACGATGCCTCAATAACTTCAATTACAGATATAACAAATATTTGGCCATTTCTCTGGCCTCATTCTAGTTTATAATCATTATAGTTGTTAATGTAGACGTTAAAATGACCTCCCTACTCATGGTTCTGTTGCTGCAGATGGGAACTACTGTACCGGCGCTTTGGACGTGGAGCAGGTTGCTGTGCTCTGCGCCGAAGTTGAAAAGTTTGGACTCTTCAGGCGATGTTGCGCCGCAAGAGCCAATCAGCGTTGTGTGGGTGCGTGATGACACCCATGACGGACTGTTTTTATTCTGCTTCACAGAGTGACAGTCTATGTCCATGTGGGGAACATTAGTTAGTGAGTACATTAGTTTTGCCTGGAATTAGAACTGGGTTAAAAAAAAAAATCGATTAATCGATTTGAATCGATTTTCCATTGTATGGCCCAATATCGATTCATAAAATCCTTAAATCGATCTTTTAAAGGGCCCATATTATGCAAAATCCACTTTTTTCAGTCTTTTGAACACAATTTTGGGTCTTTGGCCTTCCTCCCAGCCCGCAAAATGTTATCTTTTATAACAAAACCTTTATTTAGTAGGCTGCATGAATATAAAATCATGTCCTTCAGTGAGCTGTTGAGTCTTTGGATATACTGTTACATAACAGTATATTTTTATTTGCAGAAAGTAATCTGATTGGTCCACCTGAGTATCTCCACCCTGCTGCAGAGATTCCTCTGTGAAGAGCAGCCATGTTGTTTTCATGCTTAGTGAGAGATTTGGGTTCAGCATGTCTAAGCTCAGAAGCTACCACTGCTCAGTTTTTGGCTGTAAACAGCCACATATTTCTTTACATATAGGCTACCAGCCTCAGAAGACTAGAGGACCAAGTGGATTAATTTTATTTTTGAAGGGAATGAGCAGCTACAGTCGGCTAAAACCTGTATGTGTGTGCCAGTTACTTCATGTCCGACTGCTTCTTCAACTTCAGTCAGTTCAACACAGGACTGGGAACTAGACTTTTCCTGAATCCAGGCCCACCACCAACTGTCTGCCACCAAACCTCGGACCATGGAAATGTGAGTATTTTAATGCTGTGTGGTATTTATTTAGCTTATTGCTACTAGCTAATGCTAACAGCAGAGGAAAGTGGACCAGATGTAAGAGCTCAAGATTTTCGTCTGTGTTAAAGTTACTCTGAAAGCCTGCAGTGTAAACTTTGATGTATGGATATTCCTACATTAGTCAAGAGGAGTTTAACAGTTGGAGGAATATAATTATTCCTCATACACCCCCTCCTCTACCCCTCCCTCAGTGTTAGCTTTAGGAGGCTAAGTTTAGCCTGCGGTTAGCCTGTTGTTTTAGCCTGCAGTGTTTTGGAGGAAATGATCTTCGCTGTTTTTTATCCAGCAGGGCTTTACACTCCGTGTTTGTTCAGGACTGTAATGTGAAGTCCCTGTTGTGTGTTACTGTGCTGGCTGCTGTTAAATGTATAGAGGTCTGAGTACGAGGCAAACTGCTCTGCACTCACTGAAGCAATGTAATCAGTAAATTATCTCCGATGGTCTCAAAACTCATTTTGTGTCAAAACTGTGGACGAGGGAAACGATCGGTGAAAGCTGTGTTTCTGTGCGTTTTGCAGCAGGTTATGTAAACATCAATACTAACAACAGGGGAAACTTTATAACATGTAACGCCGACGTGGGCTCAAACCAGTGTATCTGCAGATGTGATCAGCGTCACCGGCATTTGTCGCCACAGTGTCATTTTCACCAAATGAATTTAATCTGATTTTTGTAAGTTTAAACACTCAGAAATACCCCCAGGATGCTGTCACACGAGCTGTGTGGCTGTGTGAAGTACATCTGTGAGGAAAAGTTACAGCCACATAACACTACAGCACGATAGTATTTTAGGAGGAACTGAGGCAGTCAAATAAGATCTGTAGACATTTGGTTATGTATCCTTTAATGAGACATTTGTAAGTGAAAACACATTAACCCCTGAAAGCCTGTTGTATCATATTTGATTCATACTTTATAATACCTGTTGTAATCAATACGATCAACAAATATCTAAAAAAACACATGAATACAAGCAGATAAATGATAAAAATAAAAGTACTCAAGTGAATTATCAGTTGCCAGAAACACCTAATATATCTAATGAGCTACAAAAACTATATGTTACATTTCATGGAATTTTTTTTTTAATTTCAGTACCAAGTGAAACAAACATTTCAGCTCCAAAAAGTAATACAATTTTATGGCTATGATTTGTGTTTTCTTGCTTTAAAAGGTTATACATTTTTCTTTCATGTGTCTATGCTGGTCGACCTCAGGCAACATCTTCTGATGGTGAATCCTGTTTAAAGTCAGCTTCCCAAAATCCAAGACAGGAGACTGCACAGCAAAGCCAGTGAAAGCAGAGCCAACTTTCTGTAAGCTGCACAAGCCTTTATTAAAAATCCACAAATTTAAAAACATTGGCAAATAGGCATAACATGAAAAGGAAAAGATAACGAAAACTTCAATAAAAAATGATTTTTAGCATGGCATTGAGAATAAATAAATAAGGAAATTGTGTAAATAAAAGATGATGGAAAAAAGTGTACAACACTGCAGTGAGGTATTTTGATTTTAGTGCAATTTGTTTTTCTAATCAAACATTTTTGTTTCTTGCAATTCAGATTATGTTAGATGCACTGTTGGACCCTGTCTTTGAGAAGGTTTTCCAGGACCCTGCTCCATACCTGAACGAGCTGCAGAAAATACCAGACCCAGAAGACCTGTCTGCTCAATATGACAGACCTGACAAGGTGGATGTGATAGCCAACTACGTATCAAGGGTCAACCAAGGAGAGCTCTGAACCCCTCATACTGGTCTTCTGCATCAGGAAACTCTGCTCTTTTCCGCAGCACCACGCAGGCAGGCAGCACTACTCTGATGTTTCAGCCCAGAAGCTCCAACACCAGCTCACAGAGGGTCTGTAGGCCAGGTATCTGTAACGGCTGGACATGATGTGCAAATTTTGTCAGAACTGAAGGTTTACTTTCATTGGTATTTTTATGTTTATATTTTTTTCTTATATATTTGTTATTATGGTTTTACAGTTTCTGTTTAAAAATTCCTTTTCTTTTTTTCATTTATTTTTTACCTCCTTTATTAAAAAATGTCTGCAGTACCAGTCAGTACATTTGATGCTTTTATATGTAAAAATATTTTTCTCAATAAAAAGTTTACATCAACTGTTTAGTGTGTTTTCATTGTTCCATATGTTACATGTTATGTTATTAAGTAAAGAACAAAAAAGATAAACTTTAAAAATGTAAGATGGAGGAAACAGTGATGTACTTTTAATTCGTACTATTTTGTGTTACAGTAATAGGAGCGTTTATGTCAAAATACTAATGCATTATTCCTCTTAGATGTAAAGGCCCATAGTCTGCTTTATAAATATTGAATGCATTTTGCACTGAAAAAACACATGAAAGTATAGAGGTCCGAGTCCAGGATGGTGGGTCTGTGAGTTCCTGTAGTCTTCCTCTGACCTAGTTAATTAAAAAGGGTAAGTAAGTGACATGGTACAAAAAGGTAATGTACAAAATTGCTATTTTGCACTCAGTTTTCACAATTGCCACAGGAGCACCTATGTAGGAGAAGAGTAAAAACAGGATCAGTTTCAGTAGAATTTTTATGTAAAGGAAATGTACTAGTTAAGCAACCATGATGTCTTGTTTTTGTTTAAGACAATATAATGCTAATATACACACGGTTGTGTAATAATAAACAATATTGCAGGTAAAGAGGTGTTTAAGACAGCTACTGTGTGGCACTCATAAAAGATACAGTTCGCAGAAAATTGCTTAGAATTACAGGTTATGACAAACATTTTCTCAGTGGCAGCGCGTTACTGCCATGCACTATATGGCTCTGTTAAATGCTGTATTCTGATGGGTCAGTCACATAATTAATGTTATTTCTGTAAAACACTGTGGCCCTGATCGGCCCTGAAGAACCCAGACATTATTTACATTTCACAACAATAAAGAAGTCCCCTTCCCTCGGTCTTATTTCACTATCAGTAGCAACGGCCCGTTCAGTGTTACTTATTAATAAAAGTTAATTCCGCCTCACGTCGGAGTTTTATCTAATCCTGTCAGGGTTTATACTATGTCTCTGTAGTAACCTGCGCACTCTACATTATCCCTTACTAAACACTATTTAACGCCAGTCTAAGTTTTGGTAAGCACCCATGATTACAAACTACACAGTCGAGGAGCTAATAGGCTTCACATCGACAACACACGGAGGGGGAGGGGGGAGCAAGAACGGCAGAACAGCTTTAATTCGTCTAAATATTAGCATTGAAGTAACAAACTTTACATACAGACCACTGAGAAACCTCCTCGTTTAACCTTGGCTCTCGACTTTCTTCAGGTGCCTCTTCATATTCGGGATCTGGCTCAGGCTCAAACATGAACGGCTGCACCACAGTTTGTTGTCCTGCAGCCATTTTCTCTCAGGGCTCTGTCGTCATGGTTACGCGACGCTGTCCTCCCCCTAGGTAGACCATGCGGAAGAGCTGGGCGGTATCAGCAGTGGCTCATTAACATATTAAGGTCCCCGCCTACTAAATCAGACCTTTCTGAACAGAGGAGCTATGTGAGCCTGGAAACAATGTTGCTGTGCTTTATTTATTGGCTTTTTGGACCGAAGCATGTTACTAACGTTTCATGAAGACATCAAGAATCCATGTTAAACTGCAGAAAAGGAGCAAAATATGGGACCTTTAATACGTCTTTTCTCAGTGTGTAATGCAGCCTGCTGTTTAATGCCGAGTAGTCTCATGTTACCAGCCATTCATTTCCCATAATGCCATGTCACTTCTCGCATGACCAGACCAGAGATCTCGCGAGGAGCATTGTTTAACAAAACATCATGGTGGGAGCACTGAAAGCACCGCCAACAAACTTTAAGGCGGATGTCCAGATGCATTTTGAATTTAAAAAACATGAAGGCAGCAATGAACTGGACAAGAGTAAAACTATATACAAGATATGCAGTATGTAGGTGACATATTGTGGAAACACAACAAATCTCCAAAATCATTTATCGAGACACCACCCGGAAACGCAATCTGCAAAGACGTTGGACCCGAAGCAACAAGCTTGTGAAGGCATTTGTATGTAAGTTACCAGCAAACTGTCCATGAGCCCAGAAAATAACCAATGCTGTCGCAGCATTCATATGCAAGGACATACGACCATATAGCGTTGTTATTTACTTATTTACACTGCCTGCACTGTGGTTTGATTTGATTTCAATTATTACATTTTTGTTTTGGTCAGGTTATGTTTAATAAAAAGTACATGATTACTGTAACTGCTTTGGGCACAATTCTTAATGTAAACATTAATATTTTTAATAATGCACAAAGTTAGAGTTAGTTTCTACTATTTACAGCATTAATTCTCTGAGAATCTCTTCCATATTCAAGTAAAATTGGTACTCTGGCTGAAATATCCTTGACTGAATCTAAATCAATCAAATCAAATTAAATCACGAATCAAATCAAATCAGGCCCTTGTGAATTGAATAGAATCGACTTGGGAAATCTGAATCACTACCCAGCTCTAGTTGGAATAATGTTAATGTCAGCTAAGATGTCCTATTTTATGATATGATATGATTGCGGGGTGAAACTGGAGTGGGCGTGATGACATTTAGCAACGGCGATGGCGACAAAATGAGCTAAGTACAGGCAACACGACGTGGGTTTGCGACGCGATCTTGGTCGCAAAGTTGCATTCGGTGTGAACGCACTTTAAGACTGAGCTTCCTCTATGTTATCTGACACAAGACAATTCCTATAAAGGTTGTGGTTTCAGCTTGGAGCTTGAACATTTTACTGACAAAAGAGGAACAAAAAATTTCCTAACACAGTATATCATGCATAATGTCTCTATGAATTGAATCAAAGTTGCACTCAAAAAAAAAAAAAAAAAAAAAAGAATATAGTATTTATTGAGTACTCAGCTTTTACATCCTTCTGTAGCTCTGCCAAATAAGGATGGTCTTGGCTGTGATCCATTGTGACATTGTATGGCAATCATCCTGGATTTAATAAGCAGTGATGGGAAGAGCAAAATGTCTTTGAGAGTGTGTTTGTGAACTCAGTGGAGGATTATAACATTGGGATCAGTGGCTGAGCACAAATCATTGGAGAGTGAAAGATTTTGCTTGAATATGTGAGAGATTATAGAGGTGTGCGAGTGTTTGTGTGGGTGTGCATGGGTGGGTGTGCATGCCTGTGTTGATGCTTGTACCCCCTCCATGCTTGTCCACCTGACTGCCCATCTGTTAAGTGACACTAACATACTCTTGATATCCTTGGGTTACAGTGTAACCTTGGTTCTCTGAGTGAAGAGACTATCTCTCCACAGCTACATATTCCATATATGGGGAGTGACCCACTGGGGCAGTTGACATGGATACTTCTTTAAGATACACCATTACGTGGCCCGTGCGCAGGTCTAAAAGCCCCACTGTACACTGTAACCCAGCGTTCTCTATCGTAATTGAGACTATCTCTCCACAGTTACATATTCCATATGTACGGGGACACTGTAAGACATCCCGTGAGGAGACAAGGGAGACGGAGCAGATGCCACTCCCAGAACACCTCCCCCAGGGTCCACTCTGGTTATTGAATGAGACTTCCCTGCCACCAGAGTGCAGTAAACAGTTTATAACAAAACATTCCCCATGGGAAGTACTATTCACAACTATATATATACATGTACACACATACATATATATGAGAGTATCAAACAGCTACTGACAACGCAAGTTGCTAGTGCCACTGCCAAGTATATTGGTACCTGGTGCAGCCAGTATAACCATCAGCCCTTCAACATGCTAGGGCTGTGTGTGAGGCAATACTGCTGCATACTAACCCAAACTCGTTGGCCTAATGGACTGGTATAGCAGACACCCCCTGAGACTTTGCAGCCACATTCAGGTTGTAAAACCTAGCATAGGTGGATGTACATGACCACACAGATGTCAGCAGGCTAGCACCCTGCCACAAGGCCCAGGGGGTCGCCACACCTCTTGTAGAGTGGGCCCAACTCCTGGGGGGGGTGGGGGACTGGAGCACCAGTTCGCCTATAAGCCTGCTGAATCGTTTCCATGATCCTGTGTGACAGCCAAGGCCAAGAAACTGGCTGGCCCAAACGCTAAAACTTAAAGCAGACAAACAGTTGGTCTGTTTTCCTGGACACCTCTGTTTGTCAGATATAGGCCCGTGAGGCCCTAATTGGGCATAGTAGTGATCTGTCGTCATCTATGTCGCCCTTATGCTCTGGGTGGAAAGAGTGCAGTTCCATGTTGTTGTTCGGGTGAAAGTCCGAGAGCACTTTTGGCAAGAGTGCAGGATTTGGGCGCAGGATGACCCTAGCACCATCAGCCAAGAATCTGCAACAGCCTACATACGTTGACAGGGTCTGTAGCTCTGAAACCCTTTTAGCAGACATAACTGCTATGAGGAATGCCACCCTGAATGACAGCCACTTCATATCGACCTGTGGTAAGGGTTCGAAGGGCTCTTGTTGTAAGGCAGCCAACACAAGCCCTAAATCCCATTCAGGGATGTTTACCTTCCTGCATGGCCTGAGCCTTTGGGCACCTCTCAGGAACTGTGATATAAGGCTGCACTGATCTTCAGGGAGCCTATTTCTGCCTGCACAAGCTGCAACCATGCCTCTCAGGGTTGCTGGTGACTTACTGGCATCGAGAAGCTCCTGGAGATATTGAAGTCTCTCCAGAGCTGAACATGGCAGTGGGTCAACCTGGTTTGCCCCACACCACAACCAACAGAGCCCCCAACAGTAGGGGTAAGCTGCCCTTGTTGACGGTGCTCAGGCACTCTGGTTGGTCTGTACTGCTGAGTCCGAAGGCCCCAGATTTATCAAGCTGGCCCTCTCAGGGGCCAGGCACAGAGTTTTAGGCCTTTTGGGAAGGGATGGAGCTGAGCTCCCTCACCCTGGCCCAGGGGTTCCCACCGAGTTGGGAGCTCCCACTGTGACCCCCCTGAGGGATGTTAGTCCAAAAAACCATGACATGTAGGGCCAGTTTGGTGCCACCAGAGCCAGCTTCACCTTTTCTTCTTGAATTCTCTGCCACAGAGGTGGAAGAAGGATGAATGGGGCACAGCAGCCCCTAAGGCCAATCGTGCATCATGACATCTATGCCCAGAGGAGAGCTGTCCCTCCCCAGGAGGAGGGGCAGACCCTCTCTGAGCGATGCCCACTGTCCCTGGTGGACAGTGGACATTGTTCTTGGATGCAAAAAGATCCGCCTCTGCCTTGCCCAGATGTCTTTGACCACCTCTGGGTGCAGCTGCCATACTCCAGGGCTCGGGCGCCTTCTGGGGAGCAGATCAACCCCTTGATTCTTCTGTCCAGGCACATGTCTGGCTCTTTGGGACAGGGATTTTGGTGGTAGCCCATTCCCACAGCCTTTATGTCGGGGGTCACTCTTAAGTATGATCATTGTTTAATTGTCGGCGACTTCAACGTGCATGTCTGCTGTGAGTCGAGACCTCTGGCCAGGGATTTTCTCAGTCTCATTGACTCTTTCAATCTTGTGCAGTCTGTTTTGAACCCGACGCATGAAAAAGGCCATATACTGGATCTCGTGTTGTCATATGGATTAAATGTACAGATAACTGAAATCTGTCACACACCTTTATCCGACCATCCACCTGTTTTATTTTCCCTCTAACTGCCTGCGCACTCCACTACGGACTCCGCCCCCGTTCGCCGTCTCTGTGCCTTTAATTCGTCAACTCTGCTGCAGTTCTCTGCTGCTTTTAAAGACTCCTTCTTGTATTCTATGGATGATTTTGGGGACCTCAGTGTGGATGACTGTTTGAATATGTTTGATTTACTGTGTACTGAGATCTTGGACTCCATTGCTCCGATGACTGTGAGACGTGTAAAGCCACAGACTGAACCATGGCTGAATGAGTCCACTCGTGCGCTCAGACGCACATGCAGACAGGCGGAAAGAAGGTGATAAAAGGACAAACTTCAGATTTCTTGGGATCTCCTTCGTGACTGTCTGCTTACTTATCAGCAGGCTGTAAAAGCTGCAAAAACTGATTATTTCTCCTCACTTGTCTCCGCAAATGCGCACAAACCGCAGGTTCTTTTTAATGTATTTGACTCGCTTGTAAATTCTGGTGATGCTGTTTGTGTTGAGCCTTCTTCTTCTCTGTGCGAAGATTTTCTGCAGTTTTTTGTTCTTAAGATTTCTGCTCTCAGGTCCTCACTCCCTCAGTCAGCTCAGGACCCTTCAGTTCCCACTGCAAGCTCAGCTGTCTTCCATCAGTTTGAGCCTGTTTCTCTTTCTACACTTACTGAGATAGTGGAGCACTTACGTCCTGCTAACTGCCCATCTGATAGCATTCCATCTCGTTTGTTTAAGGAGGTTTTTAGTTCAGTTCAGTCTTTTATCCTGTTTCTTATTAATCAATGTCTCAGCTCTGGATGTGTTCCGTCCTCTTTTAAACATGCCACGGTGCAGCCTCTTTTAAAGAAGAAAAATTTGGACCCCTTGGTTTTATCCAATTTTAGGCCGATTTCCAAACTCCCTTTTATTTCCAAGGTTTTAGAGAAAGCCGTTCTTAACCAACTCCAGGAATATTTGCAAAGGGCAAATGTTTGTGAAGTGTTTCAGTCTGGTTTTAAGTCTCTTCCCAGCACTGAAACTGCTCTTTAAAGGTTTTTAATGATCTCTTGGATGGATTTAAACTTCTTGAATTTAAACGAAAACAAAACAGAGGTTGTCCTGTTTGGTGGCCCTGATCTGGTCCAGCTCCTTGCTAGCTCCCTTGGCCCAGTAGCCCCTTATATTGGGTCCCATGCCAAGAATCTTGGGGTTATCATTGATGGTGCTTTTAAATTGGACAAGCAGATCAGTTCTGTTGTTAAGTCCAGCTTTTTTCAGCTTAGGCTTTTAGCCAAGGTTAAACCTTATCTGGACTGGAAAGACCTTGAGAAAGATGTCCATGCTCTGATCACATCACGGTGGGACTACTGTAACTCCCTGTATGTCGGCATTGAACAGCCAGAGCTTAACCACCTGCAGCTGGTTCAGAATGCTGCTGCTCGTCTCCTGACTGGGACAAAGAAACGGGAGCACATAACTCCGGTGCTCTCTTCCCTTCACTGGCTTCCAGTTAAGTACAGGATTGATTTTAAGATTCTTTTATTTGTTTTTAAGTCTCTGAATAGGCTGGCCCCTGACTACCTGTCTGACCTTATTAAGGTTCATCAGCCCTCCAGAGCACTTCGGTCAGGAAGTCAGATGGTCCTGGATATTCCTAGATCCTGCTTAAAAACTAGAGGAGATCGAGCCTTCTCGGTTGCTGCTCCCACTCTGTGGAACGCGCTACCTTTAAATGTGCGGACTGCGAATAGCCTGTCCACTTTTAAGACACGGCTAAAGACACACTTGTTCACCTTGGCCTTTGGCAGTATAGCCACCTTTATTGGGCTTTTATTGGTTTTACTGGTTATTAAACATATTTATACTGTATTGTTTTTGTTCTTATTGCTTTTATTGGTTTTTATTACTCTTATTGTTTTTTTTTTTGTTTTTTTTACTGTTTTTATTGTGCCTGCTTCTTCTACTGTAAAGCACTTTGGTAGGCCGCTGGCTGTTTAAATGTGCTATATAAATAAAGCTGACATTGACATTGACATTGAGTGCCATTCTGCAGAGGCGTGGTGAGCCCACTTGCCTGTTGATATATGCAGCGGCCATTATGCTGTCTGTCCTCATGAGCACATGATAGGCCCGCAGTTTCTGTGCAAAGTGCTGAAGAGCCGGACAAACTGCTATCATTTATAGAATGTCGGCATGCTAGCCAACCTGCAGAGCATTCCAATCCCCACCAGCACCCTCACCATTGTGGACTACTCCCCATCCTGTAGAGACCACCTGGTAGCTCAGAACTGGGCCCAGTATGCTGCCTTTTAGGTGTAGGTTGGATTGCTCCACTACCTCAGTGCGACACATTGCCTCCTGGTGACTAGCACCTTGGCTCTGTGGGCATAATCCCAGGCACAACAGGCATCACTGTATGACACGTGTGCAGAAGTGCAAACAAGACCACCTGCACTGAAGCTGCCATCAGACCCAGGGGGCGCAGGCAAAGCTTCCAGGTCACCCTGGCTCCCAGTTAAAACAGAGGGAGGCAATGGATTAAGGCTCTTTGTCTCTCCTACGTCAGTGTCACAACTCCAGCTCTGGTATCCAGTTGCATGCCCAGAAACTACACTCAGAGGCAATGAAAACGCAACACCAGTTTAGATTCAAATATTTTTTTGACTGAACGTTATTTTTTTATTTTAATAATTTAAATATATTGGGTGGGTTGATTTTGATGAATTAAATGTGTTATTTGGCCGACTTGTACAATAATAAACACATGCATTAAACATAATGAGCACAAGTTGAAAAATAAAAATCACAACAACACTGAATGGAACACGCGTTCAAAAATCAACTTAAAAAACAGTCAGTATCGGGTGTGACCCCCATGAACATTCACACAGGCAGTACAAAGTCTCCTCATGGACCTGAAACAGTCACGCAAATGCTGCAGAACAATATGGTAATCTTGATGAGGAGTTGTCACTCGTTCACGTCCTGGACGCGGTCGGTCATTAACAGAACTGGTTTCATGGTGCCGCTGTATAAGTCTGGTGATGCTGGAGGTACTACACCCAAAACGGTGAGCCACTTGCCGGGCTCTTGCTCCTGCCTCTAGCATACCAAGGGCCCTGTTCCTTTGTTCAGTTGACAGATGTGGCATGATGACACTTGACAATGTTTCTTGTGTGGCTTTTATCATGCCTTTATATAGGGAAGACAACCACTCCTTCATTTGAACAACTGCACTTGCAAAACTCCTAGTCCCATATGTTGTACTCAATATTTATTGTTAAGAGTACAACTCAACATGTTGATTTACATGACGACCATTCATGTGTAACAAGGTGCCCATTGTGACTCCAATTGTCACTTGAGAACTCAAATTGGACAACTCAGATCCTGAGCAAAAATAAACCAAAATTTAAAGTGTTGCGTTTTCATTGCCTCTGAGTGTATGTCGTCTGTGCTGGCTGCAACCTGCACTTTCTTTCATTGATTTGTAGCCCCAAACTCTGCATGTGTGGCAACAAGATTGCCTTATAGCTGTTGCATAGTTCCTCTGTCCGTGCACACAGCAAATGGTCATCAAGGTAATTCATAGTTCTGAAACCTCGAAAATGTAGAGGCCCCAAGACTGCATCCGTGCATCTGGTGAAAGTGCATGGAGCCAAAGAGATGCCAAAAGAGGGGAGAACTTGAGTGTCCTGTCCTTGAAGGCAAACTTGAGGAGTCTTGTGTGACCTTCCCACATCTGCATTTTGAAATAGGCATCCTTGAGGTTGATGGTTGCTTACCAATCACCAACAAGGACAGCTTGCTTTACTCTTGGCACTGTAAGCATTTTGCACTTCAGTGGTCTGAGAAATTTGTTCAACCCTCTGAGGTCCAGACCGGGTCTGAGGCTGTTTTTCTGATTTTGCCAGTAGGGCTAAAAACTCAAATTGCAGCTCCTTGCTGTGCTGCAGGTCTGCACGTTTGTCACAGGAGGGGTGCTCATTTTTCTTTCTCTTCTTTGAAGTGGAGGAAGAAGCGGGAGGGCCAGCTAGAAGTGGCGGTTCTCGCATACTGTCAGGCTCTACTGGTGCGGGGGCTGGCGTGGCCCCTGGCCACTGCTACCCTGTTAAACCCGACTAGCCTGACCTCTTTGGGGTAACCCAAGGAGAGCGTCGAGTACCTCATGACTCCAGATTGGCTGAGGATGTTAGAGCTGTTGTGGCTACTTTTGCCTGATAATTCACAGGAGCAACATTGTGCTTCCCGTGCCGGTTGTAACATTTTAGAGGAATCTGGTTCAAACGTAGCAGATGGCTCTACATGCCCTGTCTTGCTGCTGCAGCACTGACTGTGACAGCCACAGGTGGTGCCTAACCGCCATAGGCGGTGCCTAACCGCCATAGGCGAGGAAGCCTGCTGCATCTCGACCAGCAGTATCCCAATCTCTCATTTACTGCTGTGTTAGCTGGCATTGGTACAAGGCTAGTATGGCCCTGTATTAGCCAGCTGAGTCTGGACTGCCATGCATTTTGGTTAGCAGTGTGTCCATCACTCTGCAGTTTTTGCTTGGACAGCCGCCAGTCCCGAGCACTGACTTTGATGGAGACACCCGGGCCTGATCTTAAGGGGGACCCACAGCATAATCTCTCCCGATTGTCAACTGCTGCTAGGTGTCAGCATAGGGCTAGGACCAGTGACTAGCGCTTGACATTAACTGAAACTGCCGTTTCATCTTGTCTTCAAGTCGGGGAGAGGAGGTATCATGGGGCGTTTGGGCCAGCTAACTGCCTCGTCATTGAAGCGAGGGGCCCGGCCCTTGGTCAGAAGCCATCTCAACATTTAGGGCTGCTGCCGCTCCACTTATAATCTCAAGAGTGAGAGGTGCTAGCAGCACATGTTCTGCCATTTTGTTCCATGATAACCCAATGGAAACTCAACATCATCATCAGATGGTTCCCGACTGAGAATATCAACCTCCCTATCTCACTCAGGGGAGGAGAGGCAGGCCATGACACCCCTCTGGCCCTTAACCAGGTTCCTGGAGGGGGCCACAAGGGGAGGCATTAGTGATTGCTGGCTTGTCGCATCATGGCTTTCACTCTCTGTCCCGGACTGTTTGGCCTCACTTGGGCTCCTTGCAACAGTGGAGGGCAGTTATGTATTTTTACCTGCCAGCCCCTGAACTGCCGTCACTGCAGTCCTAGCACACTTGGCTGGCTGCAGTCTCTCAGCAGGAGGGGGTGGTCACTTCCCAAAGGCATGACAACATGCCTCTCTTTATCTTTGTCATTTTACAAACACAACTCATGCAAAGAGAGGGCTCATCCCTTGCTCTTAGTGCATGTTCATGCCCAGACAGAGCACACATTTGTTACAGTCATCCTCCATAGGCATTCCACCCTTCCATACATGGAGGCTCCTCCTGACTCGCCTTACTGACATCACCGGCAGGGGCAAAAATCCCTCTTCATTGTTGGGTGGACAATAAACAGTAAAATTTCAGAGAGGATTTCTTGAGGGGGACATTAAAATAAATGCCACATTTTTTGCTGTGTTGTCTGACCCTTTCTTAAATATCTTACATAATGCTTTTTAACAATGACTGCAATTTTGTCATTGTTCCTTATAAGTCTATTTCCTACCTGTCTACAGGTTTGTTTGTGCTAAACCAGCAATCCAAAGAGTGGTATTGGGTGGTATTTGTCAATTACACCATATGTGACCTAACAGAACTTCCTTGATCACTATAAACACTACAGCAGCTTTACAAGAACTAAAAGCTCAATACAAGTTCTAAAAATAGAAGAAATACTTCTATGCTGCCCGGCAATACACCCCACAAAGCTTTCGAGAGGAGCGCCACCCTGCACCGACCACACCGGCTTCGGCAGTGGGCTATACTTGGGCGAGTTAGCAGAGTATCTCGTGCAATACACCGAAAGGTATCCCTCTCTCAGGTCCTTTAGATGAGTGACAGAGGAACCAGCTGTCCGGAGAGGGGGCCGGAGACAAGCTCTCTCTTCTTATACACACAGTAAGTGGATATTGTGCCATTTTCTCTCATGACTCTGTCGTGTCTCGGTTCTCCTGTTTCACTTCCACAGTGGAAATCAGTGAATCAGTGACATCATGCGCACCTGGGGCTTTCATTCCTGCGCATGGGCCACATAGTGGTGTGTCTTAAAGAAGTATCCGTGTCAACTGCCCCAGTGGGTCGGTCCCCGTACATATGGAATATGTAGCTGTGGAGAGATAATCTCGATACGATAGAGAACTATTAATTCTTTGCTGTGTGTCTGTCTCAGCTCTCCATATCGACTGATATTTACACACACACACATATGTATTGTATCTTGTTTTTACCTCTGCCAAGGAGGTTATGTTTTTTCTGGGATTTATCTGTGTGTCTGTTTGTCTGTTTGTGTTCAAAATAACTTGAAAAGTTCAGAACGGATTTGGATGAAATTTTCAGGAATTGTCAGAAATGGGATATGGAAGAACTGATTAAATTTTGGGGGCGATCTGGATCACCATCTGGATCCAGGATTTTTTTAAAGGATTCTTTAACATTGCGAGATAGGAGCAGGGGTGTACTAAAGCTGCTTGGCGGAGGTCTGCGCTCTCTGAGTGCTTTTCTAGTTTTAATGTGATGCCTGGTAATCACAGTTTGTATGTCAGTGTGATTAGACTTTGCTTCACTGTTTAATGGTAGATGTGGAGGAAGAATAAGAACAAGCTCTCATTGTTTTCCCTTTTGTACAATAAGTCATTTCATCAACAGCAGGCTACAAAATCAAACTAGAAAAGCACTCAGAGAGCGCAGACCTCCGCCAAGCAGCTTCAGTCCACTTAGGCGAAAATGGTCCTATCTCGCAATGTTAAAGAATCCTTTAAAAAATTCCTGGATCCTGATGGTGATCCGGATCAGTCACAAAATCTAATAATTTCTTCCTTATCCCATTCCACACATTTCCTGAAAATTTCATCCAAATCCGTCCATAACTTTTCAAGTTATCTTGAAAACAAACAGACAAACAAACAAACAGACAAACTAACCAACGCCGGCAAAAACATAACCTCCTTGGCGGAGGTAATGATGAGATAACTTACTGTGCTCGTGTGAGTGCAGTATGCATCCTCTGCGGTCAGATTGACCGTACCTTACCCGGATACAGCAGTGCTATTTACTGATTGGCTGATATGTCAAGCTCCCGTTCAGCTCTGTGACGTTCAGAGCATGTTGCTACATGTTCCAAAGCACATATAGCGGTTTTTATTAGGTGGGTGCTACACAATACATTTTAAATCAGGAGAAGTACCAGGTGTGGCGTGTGAGAGAGCAAAAAGGTTCAAATGCGTGTGTCATATGCTGAATGCGTGAGACTTGAGAGCACTGGAAACTTCAGAATGAGGTGCGCTTGGGCGGAAACTGTGAAACGGATATCCGGTCAGAATTTTAAAATAAAGGCGTATATTAAAGCTCACGATGCTGATCGATGTTTTGAGTTTCCATCGATTTGATTGGATCACTGCTTAACCAATCGATGTATTGACCCAGATAAATGGATCAATACCCCCCATATGTATATATATATATATATATATATATATGTATATATATATATATACATTATATTGCCAAGAGTATTCGCTCACCTGCCTTGACTCGCATATGAACTTAAGTGACATTGCATTCCTAATCCATAGGGTTCAATATGACATTGGTCCACTCTTTGTAGCTATAACAGCTTCAGCTCTTCTGGGAAGGCTGTCTACAAGGTTTAGGAGTGTGTTTATGGGAATTTTTGACCATTCTTCCAGAAGCGCATTTGTGAGGTCACACACTGATGTTGGACGAGAAGGCCTGGCTCTCAGTCTCCACTCTAATTCATCCCAAAGGGGTTCGATCGGGTTGAGGTCAGGACTCTGTGCGGGCCAGTCAAGTTCATCCACACCAGACTCTGTCATCCATGTCTTTATGGACCTTGCTTTGTGCACTGGTGCACAGTCATGTTGGAAGAGGAAGGGGCCAGCTCCAAACTGTTCCCACAAAGTTGGGAGCATGGAATTGTCCAAAATGTCTTGGTATGCTGAAGCATTCAGAGTTCCTTTCGTTGGAACTAAGGGGCCAAGCTCAGCTCCTGAAAAACAACACCACACCATAATCCCCCCTCCACCAAACTTTACACTTGGCACAATGCAGTCCGACAAGTATGGTTCTCCTGGCAACCGCCAAACCCAGACTCGTCCATCAGATTGCCAGATGGAGAAACGCGATGTCCACTGCTCTAGAGTCCAGTGGCGGCATGCTTTACACCACTGCATCTGACGCTTTGCATTGCACTTGGTGATATATGGCTTGGATGCAGCTGCTCGGCCATGGAAACCCATTCCATGAAATTCTCTGCGCACTGTTCTTGAGCTAATCTGAAAGCCACATGAAGTTTGGAGGTCTGTAGCAATTGACTCTGCACAAAGTTGGCGACCTCTTCGCTTTATGCACCTCAGCATCCGCTGACCCTACTCCGTCAGTTTACGTGGCCTACCACTTCGTGGCTGAGTTGCTGTCGTTCCCAAACACTTCCACGTTCTTATAATACAGCTGACAGTTGACTGTGGAATATTTAGGAGCGAGGAAATTTCACCACTGGATTTGTTGCACAGGTGGCATCCTATCACAGTTCCACGCTGGAATTCACTGAGCTCCTGAGAGCGACCCGTTCTTTCACAAATGTTTGTAAAAGCAGTTTGCACTCCTAGGTGCTTGATTTTATACACCTGGGGCCATGGAAGTGATTTGAACACCTGATTCTGATTATTTGGATGGGTGAGCGAATACTTTTGGCAATATAGTATATATACACTACTGGTCAAAAGTTTTAGAACACCCCAATTTTCCTGTTTTTTACTGCATAGTATTCAGTTGAATGTGGCATTGCGCTCTGAAATGAAAGCATTACAAATAAGCAATTGGAATAAAAAAAAGAAATCATGAAATCAATTTATAGGCCAAAATGTATTCTAAACTCTTGACTCATTAAAGTAGCCACCTTTGGCAGATATAACAGCTGAACACACTCAAGGCATTCTTCGTACAATAGAAATCAAATATTCTTCAGATATTTCTTCCCACGTCTGTTGCAAAAGTTCCCATAAATGTGTGGCACTTGTAGGTTGCTTTGCTTTTACTCTTCTGCCCTGTTCATCCCAAACCAGCTCGATGGGGTTCAAATCTGGAGACTGTGCTGGTCACTCCATGTTTTCAAGCTTACCATCTTGTGCTTTTTTCCTGAGGTAGTTCTGGCATAGCTTGGACTTGTGTTTTGGGTCATTATCTTGCTATCGGATAAACCCCTGACCAATTAGGCCCATTCCAGAGTGTATTGCATGGCACTGCAGAATGCTGTGGTAGCTGTTTTGGTTCAGGGTGCCTCTCACTCTGTACAAGTCACCAACCCTGGATCCAGCAAAACAGCCCCAGACCATCACACTTCCTCCTCCATGACAGTTGATGTCACACACTGTGGAACCATCCTTTCACCTACTCGACAGCGTACAGAGGTCCTGCGTGATGAGCCAAAGATTTCAAATTTTGATTCATCAGTCCATAATGCCTTCTTCCAATCTTCAGTAGTCCAGTGGGGGTGTTTCATGGCCCAGACAAGCCTCTTTGTCTTATTCTGACGTCTTAGCAATTGCTTTCTTGCTGCAACTCGTCCTGTCAAACCTGCAGCTTGAAGTCTTCTCTTTACAGTTGAAACTGAGACTTGTTTACTATGGTCATTATTAAGCTGTGCTTGAAGCTGTTGTCCTATGAGCTGCCTGTCATGCAAACTGTTAACTCTCAGAAACTTGTCCTCTGATTTAGTCGTGGCTTTGGGTCTGCCAGACCTCTTCCTGTCAGAGTTTGCCCCAGTTTGTGAGTGCCTTTTAATGGTGAAGAAAGCTGTACTCACTGACACCTTGACTTTCTTTGCAATTTGTCTGTAAGAAAAGACCATAAAAGACATTTTTAAGTGTTATGATGAGCTGTCTCTCTTTGATTGTTAATTGCCTTTTTCTTTTGCTATTTTTGTAGCAACATATGACTTTCTGCAGTACAATGCTGTTCGACTGATGCTCACAAGGGTATGGTACCACAGGGTATGCTTTATGCAGACAGAGGGGGTTGTAAGCAATCTAGACAAGTTGGAACACCTGTAGGAATTAGTAGAGCCAGCTTTCAAGGCTTGATCAACCTTCAATGCTGCAGAAAAGCTTTAAATTGTTAACCCATTTCATGTTCCCTGAAAGAGGCTTTTTTTGGTATAATTCTGAAATGTACACAATTTTTCAGTTTTGAGTAACCTAACCTTTTCTTTTAACCAAGGCAGTACGGCACTTACCTTTGTGACATTTCAAGCTATTCATTGGACTTACACGACTTGAGTTGCAATAAATAACTGGAAAAATTGGGGTGTTTAAAGAGGAAAAAATATAACCCTTCTAGGTCCTTTGAAGTGCTAGACACTTTTCGCAAAGTTAGAATAAACTTAAATTATTACTCGACAGTTTTAGAATTCTTGCAAAACTAAAAAAAATAAATCTAACACTTTAAAACTTTAAGTGTTTTTTTTCACGCTCATTTACCTCCGTAAAGAGCAAAAATGTATATCAACTTAATTTGTGGGCCCACAACCACGCACACACTCACACACCCCAAACCAAACAAAATGTTGCAGGCCTGTGTGAAGCTTGAGCGCGTTGCGGCCGTTAAGGTTCTCCATATCAGACAACTGGGAAACAGTAGGTAGACGTCACACATACCATCAGGCTCCAAAGTCTCTCTCCTCCAGAGCAGAAAAACGTGGATGCACTCACTGTTCAGTAGAAGAAGTCCTCTCCTCCGGCGGAAAGAAGACAGGTAAACTCACAGGTTACTGGCAACGACTCTCCTCCTGGCGGGAACAGCGCAGGCGACACACAGCACAGCCACAGCAGTCCTCACGACGTGGAGCAGACATCCGCAGACCGGCATCACTCATTCAGTCCGACTGGGAAAATCCTCATTGGTCCTCGCTAGAGATGTTCCGATACCATTTTTTCCCTTTCGATACCGATACAGATACTTGTGCTGTGGGTATCGGCCGTTACCGAGTACCGATACCGAGTACTGATACGACACCAGTATGTTATAAAAAAAATATCATACTACGCCTACATGACTGTGATATTCTTATCATTGTGGTAAGGCCTGGCTCAGAGGTTAAACCCTTTCTTAAACATGTATAAATACAGCAATTTCAAGCCATTTATTTTTTTTATTTTATCTTTAAATAGAACAGTATAAAAACGGTAGAAAAAAAGAAATTTGACTAAATAAACCTAGGAATAATTATTAAAAAAAACTTGAAGTGCATCCACAATATTTTTAAATAAAAAAGCTTTTAAATACAACAGTATAAAAACAGTAGTGCAACAAAAACTTAGATAAATAAATCTAGGAATATTTTTTTTTTAATTAAAGTGCAGCCACAATATTGTAAAATGAAGGCATTTAAATAGAACAGTATAAAGACATGGGGCACATGTCGGTCACAGGTCATAAACCTGAAAACACAATAAAATAGGAAACCCAATTACAATATATTCTTTAATCACCCAAAGTAATGAAAAAAAACAGAAGCCTGTACCATCATTTGTAATCGTATTAAAGCTGGTTCAAAATAATTACATTGACTACATTACCCAGAATACTTAGATATAAAGGGAGCATGCGCAAAGCGGCTCTCCCCCATCCACTGTAGTTGTGGAAAAAGAGGACGCATATAATACAACACAAAGTACAATGCAACGCTATGCAATAGATTATGAACCAAATCACCGCTCACCCCAGTCACAGATTGCAAGCTCCAACCAGCCAGCATTACACCCTTACGGCTAGTACACCCTAACGGCTAACAGCGGTAGCAGAAGATGAGCATGCGCAAAGCGGCTCTCCACCGTCCACCGTAGTTGTGTAAAAAGAGGAAGCATATAATACAACACAAAGTACAATGCAACGCTATGCAATGGATTATGAACCAAATCACCGCTTGCCCCTAATCACAGATTGAAAACATGCTGAGAGCTCCAACCAGCCAGCGTTACACCCTTACGGTGTTGCGATTATTTGTCTGGATATTGATTAACATTAATTAAAGAAATTAATATTCATTTAGTATCTCATTTGCTCTCGTTAATTAAAGGGGCACCATCCTTTTTATACAAAAAAAGGCAAAAATTTAATTCAATAATTGATTTATTAATTTTAAATTAAAATCAGATAAATCAATTAAATCAGAATTTATCGCTTTGGTCAGTCTCAAGTCTCAAGACAGAATTCTCATGCAGTGATGTCAATCTTCCAAATAGAATACCAACAGACAGAACTTTAAATTTAAGGGTGATTTATTAAAAGCATATGATGAATATACAAGACAAAATAAAATAATATAAAACACTTAAGAAGGAAGAAATGTCAGAGTCATACTAATCAATGATGCTGTGAATAAGGAAAGAAGTTATGAACCCTCAAGAAACATTTGAGTATATTGAGTGGTTATGGAAGATTAATTTAACGAATTAATCTACTGTAGAAAGGTCAAATCAGGGGTAACTAATGGGGAATTAAACCAAGAAACTCAAGCCCATCTGTAGGAGTTCACAAACCGCAGTCTTACTATGGCGTTGCTTCTGGTGTCTGATCTCAAACTGGTCTGGGAGTTACTGGAGAGCCTTGTAGGACTGTTCTGGTTTGGAGTCGTCCCAAAGGGAGGTTGAGAAGTCCACAATCAATCCAGCATGAAGGGGATCCAGAAAGGGAATTTTGCCGGCATGAGCTGGTCCCGGAGCTTTCACGGGAGAGAGGTGCCATCTTAGATTGGACTAACAGGTTCTGTTAAAGGTGAAGCTGGAGCTGGAGCTTTGAGGTCTCGATTAGATGAAAAACGATTCGTAATTAATTTCAAAAACTAATTATTCGTTGGCCTGACGAAAATTATTCCGAAATTATTAACAAAAGTCCATTTACTATGAAACAAATCTTTATAGTCTTATAGCTTACTGGCTTATCAAGAAAACCGGCGGGCGCGTTACATTACTTAGACAAAACTTAGAAAAAGATGTAAGAGAGGATATTGGAGAACTAGGAGAAGATATTGGAGAGCTACTGGAGAGCCGCGTTGACAAGAAGAAAAACAGATCAGGTCGTCGAAGAAGACGTAAAAACAAAGCGTAGGGATGAAAGTCAAAGAAGAAGAGGTCAAAGAAGAAGAGCCAAAGAAGAAGAGAGTGAGAGGAATGTGTCTCTCTGGTTTTGACTGGTGAGGAGGGTCTCACAGGAGGAGGGCCTTAGACGAGTAACAAAGACTTTATCAACTTACATTTGGTCAAAATGTTAAGTTGTACTTTGATAACCACCCAATATAAACACTCCAACTGAGTAGAAAATCTTACGATAATCGATTTGATACCAAATAGTCCATATCTAAAAGATAAGAAAGAATAAAACATGAAATTCTTCTTAAAAATACAACCAAACAAAATATATGTGGTTAAAACTTAGATATATATTAGTTTGTATGTCTTTGAGATGTTATGCAACCAAAACTTAATGTATAGAAAATGTATAATAAACATTTCATCAATAGAAACAGGCAATAATGCAGATATAACAGATACATTCCTGGATAAAGTTCTCTCCTCAGTCTTTCACTGAGGGGCGGTCTTGGTTTGTCGCTTCAGAGGAGGCTTTAAGAAGGTTAATGCATTATATTCATAACTTGGGCATTTGTAAGGTTAGAGAAACAAAAATCACACCATCAGAATGCATTTTTCATGACAGAATCAAATATCACATTGTTAGATGTGTCCATTGTTTCATTAAAGAGTTTATAAGGTTGTGGTTTTCTGTTGGCTGAAAAACATCTGTTCTCTAATCTTGGGCAGCAATGAGGGGTCCACTACCCAGGAGGTCAAAAGTCATCTTAGGTGTCACAGAAGAATCTTCTGGGAGTAGAACAGAATTATTTAAGTCTCTGGGAACGTAGTCTGTTCGAACACCTTATCAGGTCTCGGTCAATCATTGTTTAGGCCAGGAAGTTCAGGGCAATAAATACATCTTTAGTGTCAACAAAGTTGTCTGTTGGTCATAGATGGCAGGAAATAAAGAGAGACTTGGTGGCTCCACATGTCTCTAGTAAGTTACAACCAGGCCTTAGAGAGAGGAGAAAGGAAGGAAGGCATTCTTGTACTTTGGGGGTGCTTGAATCTTGCAACAACGGCTAATACAACCTTCCAGCTAACATTGGTAGCAGAAGACATGCATGCAGTAAGCGTGGACATTTGGAGCTCCGTGGTATCTGATGGTGCCTGGACTCCAGTACTCGCTGATACTGATGCCAGCATTTTTGGCAGTATCGGAGCAGTTTTTGATACTGGTATCGGAATCACACTCTAGTCCTCGCAGTAGACAACCCCACTGCAGTCAAGCCAGCCATGGTTCAAGTTTGCCTGGTCAAATCAGCCGCACATTTTTTTCTAGTGCGCAAATCTACTAACATTTATGGTAATAGTAACGAAACCGCTCTGAGGAACTGCTGGTACTGACTGTGAGTCAGACTGCAGTCTCACAATCACACCCATGATCATTACGGTACTTTTACAGTAATTATTCCCGTTAATAAACTGAAGATATCGCGAAGGTATGCTTTGGGATTTCAAAGTAAAGGGCGACGTGAGGAAAAAAAAGTTTCCATAAGTAGTTCCAAGATACATTCACTGCTGAATTTAGTCCTTCCCAGACTACCGGCATGAATAATATGAAGAACTTTTACTGTGTACTTTTCGAGTAATCCTCTGTCAAAATTCTTTACAGAGGAAAAGATAAAGGATATTTCACCCAATTTTGATTTGACATAAAATGCTTATTTTTCATAAGTAGTCTATGATTCATATATCACTGGACTTTGTACTTCCCAGACTACTTGCATGCATAATATGAAGGACATTTACTGTGTGCTTTTTAAGAAATCCTGTCTCAAAATCCTGAACACAGGACAAGATTAAAGATATTTCACCCAACTCTGATGTGAAATAAAACAGTTATTTTCAATAAGTAATTCATGATTCAAACAGGACTGAACTCAGTACTCCCCAGACTACCTGCGTACATCTTGATCAGTCTGAAAAATAGGGTCGTATTCTTGTGAACAATATGTAGATTATTCCAGAAGATAAATGTGTGAGGAGAGTTGTGTCTGAAAGCAATTTTCCATGTGTCCAGGGCTTGTTTATGGAAGTTGGCAAGCTTAACAGGAGGTAAAGTTACATGACAGCAAAAACTTTAAACCACCACATTTATAAAAAACATGGAGCGTTACGTGCTTGACAATGTTTTAACCAATTAATTTTGAATAAACCCTCCCTGAACCACCACCTTATCGCGGTGGGAGGGTTTGCTTGTCCCAACGACCCCAGGAGCTATTTTGTCGGGGTCTTTATGCCCCTGGTAGGTTTCCCAAGGCAAACACGTCCTGGGGGAGGGTCCAGACAAAGCGTGGCTTGAAGACCATAATGAAGATGACGACAAATGGCTTCCAGTCTCCCTTGCCCGGATACAGGATATCGGGGTCCCCCCTGGAGCCAGGCCTGGGGATGAGGCTCGTCAGCGAGCGCCTGGTGGCCAGGCCTATGCCCATAGGGCCTGGCCGGGCCAGAGACGTGGGACCCCCCTCAAATGGACCCACCACCCATGGGAGGGGCCGTAGTGGTCGGGTGCGATGTGAGCTGGGTGGCAGCCGAAGGCGGGGACCTTGGCGGTCCGATCCTCGGCTGCAACGGCTAGCTTTAGGGATGTGGAATGTCACCTCTCTGGTGGGGAAGGAGCCAGAAATGGTGCATGAGGTTGAGCGGTTCCGACCAGATATGGTCAGACTCACCTCGACGCATAGCTTGGGCTCTGGAACCAGTCCTCTTGAGAGGGGCTGGACTCTCTTCCACTCTGGAGTTGACGATGGCGAGAAGCGTTGGGCGGGGGTGGCAGTACTTGTTGTTCCTAAACTCGAGGCCTGTACATTGGGGTTCACCCAAGTAGATGAGAGGGTAGCCTCCATCCTTTGGGTGTGGGGATGGATCCTGACTGTTGTTTGTGCTTATGCACCAAACAGCAGTTCAGAGTATCCACCTTTTTTAGACTCCCAAGAGGGGATGCTGAAGAGTGCCCCCTCTGGGGACTCCCTCGTTCTACTGGGGGACTTCAACACTCACATCGGCAATGACAGTGCAACCTGGAGGGGTGTGATTGGGAAGAATGGCCCCCCTGATCTGAACCCTAGCAGTACTTTGTTACTGGACTTCTGTGCTCATCACAGATTGTCCATAACAAACACCATGTTCAAACATAAGGGTGTCCATATGTGCGCTTGGCACCTGGACACCCTAGGCCGCAGTTCGATGATCGACTTTGTAGTCGTATCATTGGACTTGCGGCCACATGTTTTGGACACTTGGGTGAAGAGAGGGGCAGAGCTGTCAACTGATCCCCACCTGGTGGTGAGTTGGCTCCAATGGTGGGAGAGGACGCCTGTCAGACCTGGCAGGCCCAAGAGTGTTGTGTGGGTCTGCTGGGAACAAAGTTCGACCATATGGCGGGGGAGGCAGGGGACATTGGGTCCAAGTGGGCCTTGTTCTGGGCCACTATTGTTGAGGCAGCTGATCGGAGCTGTGGCCATAAGGTGGTTGGCGCCTGTTGTGGCAGCGACACCCAAACCTGCTGGTGGACACCAGCGGTGAGGGATGCTGTCAGGCTGAACAAGGAGTCCTATCGGGCCTTCTTGGCCAGTGGGACTCCAGAGGCAGCTGACAGGTACTGGCTGGCCAAGCGGAATACGGTTGCCAAGGCAAAAACCCGGGCATGGGAGGAGTTCGGTGAGGCCATGGAGAACAACTTCTGGACGGCTTCGAAGAGATTCTGGACCACCATCCAGCGTCTCAGGAGGGGAAGCAGTGTGCTGTCAACACTGTCTATGGTGGGGATGTTTTGCTGCTGACCTCGACTCGGGATGTCATGGATCAGTGGAAAGAATACTTCAAAGACCTCCTTAGTCACACCAGCACGTCTTCCAGTGCGGAAGCAGACCTGGGGGACTCTGTGGTGGGCTCTTCTATCTCTGGAGCTGAGGTCGTCGAGGTGGTCAAAAAGCTCCTCAGTGGTAGGGTTCCGGGGGTGGATGAGATCCGCCCGGAGTTTCTCAAGGCCCTTGATATTGTGGGGCTGTCATGGCTGTCATGACTCTGCAACATTGCGTAGACATCGGGGACAGTACCACTGGATTGGCAGACTGGGGTGGTGGTCCCCCTTTTCAGGAAGGGGGACCGTAGGGTGTGCTCCAACTACAGGGGGGCCACACTCCACAGCCTCTCCAGTAAGGTCTATTCAGGGGTACTGGAGAGGAGGGTCTGCCGGATAGTCGAACCTCAGATTCAGGAGGAGCAATGTGCTTTTCGTCCTGGTGGTGGAACTGTGGACCAGCTCTATACCCTCCACAGGGTCCTCGAGGGTGCATGGGAGTTTACCCAACCAGCCTACATGTGTTTTGTGGATTTGGAGAAGGCATTCAACCGTGTCCCTCATGGAGTCCTGTGGGGGGTACTCTGGGGGTAGCGGACCCCTGATACAGGCCATCCATTCCCTGTATGACCGGTGCCAGAGACTGGTCCGCATTGCCATCAGTAAATCCGAGTCGTTTCCAGTGAGGGTTGAATCCCGCCAGGGCTGCCCTTTGTCAGAGATTCTATTCATAATTTTTATGGACAGAATTTCTAGGCGCAGCCAGGGCATTGAGGTGTTCTGGTTTGGTGACCTCAGGATCAGGTCACTGCTTTTTGCAGATGATGTGGTCCTGTTGGCTTCATTGGACAGTGACCTGCAGCTCTCACTGGATCGGTTCACAGACGAGTGTGAAGCAGCTGGGATGAGAATCAGCACCTCCAAATCTGAGTACATGATCCTTGCCCGGGGAAGGGTGTAGTGCCCTCTCCGGGTCAGGGAAGAGATTCTACCCCAAGTGGAGGAGTTCAAATACCTTGGGGTCTTGTTGACGAACAGAGGAAGGATGGACTGGGAGGTTGACAGGCGGATCAGTGCGGAGTTGGCAGTGATGCGGACTCTGCACTGGTTTGTTGGGGGAAAAGGGAACTGAGCCGGAAGGCGAAGCTCTCGATTTACCACTCAAACTTCATTCCTATCCTCACATACGGTCACGAGCTGTGGGTAGTGACCGACAAAACAAGATAGTGAGTACAAGCAGCCGAAATGAGTTTCCTTCGCAGGGTGTCCGGGCTCTCCCTTAGAGACAGGGTCAGAAGCTCGGTCATCCTGTAGGGGCTCGGAGTAGAGTTGCTGCTCCTCCGCGTTGAGAGGAGCCAGATGAGGTGGCTCGGGCATCTGGTTAGGATGCCTCCTGGAGGCCTCCCTGGTGAGGTGTTCCGGGCATGTCTCACCGGTAGGAGGCCCCAGTTAAGACCCAGGACACGCTGGAGGGACTATGTCTCTCAGCCCCCGCAACCTGATCATGGATAAGCGGAAGAAGATAGATGGATGGATGGATGGATGGATTTTGACTATACTATTGACAATATGAAAATCTAAGGTATTAAGACCACCTTCTGAATACTGTCTGATAAGTGTTTTCCTCTTTATATAATCAGTTTTGTGCCCCCATAGAAACTTAAAAAATAGTGAATCAATAGCTTCACAGGTTTTGCGATCTATATATAAAGATAATAACCTGACATGCCAGATGGACAGTTTCATATTTGAAATATTTCACTGATCCATCTGGGAAGGAGCTGTTCCAAAATGTTTTCAGGGGCAGAACCTTAGAGAACAACAGCAGCTAGTGATTGGACAATCGTTCGGCTCGTCACACTCATCACAGACCAATCCATATCAAGCAACATTGCTACGTATGATGTAGCATATGTAGTGGCTACATGTAGCGACTAACGGCTAATAACAGTTAACGGCCGTTAGCCGTTAGCTTAAACTACCTGAAAACTGTCGCTTCACATTAAATTATACCACACAGATGTATCATTTAACACTTATATGTGACATGAACCTCGCCAAAGACAATCCCTACCAAGTTTTCCCAGTAAACTACTGAGGACAGCATATTTCGCCAAGTCTCGCTGAGTAACCATGACGACCATAGACTAACCGGCATGTCCATGGATTGATTTCCAAGTTCTCTCCCAGTTTCCCAGCAGTGATCCCCGGTCAGGAGAAGAGCAAAAACATGATTTCTCACTAGACAAGCTTCAAGTGACGTTCTTTCCTCCTCTTTAAAAGAATAAATTGAGTCCATTTCTGATAACAAAAAATGCAGGTATTGAGACCGCTTCAGAAGCCGCCATTGTTTTCAAACATGCAGTCACTTCCTGTTGTCATCACTTCCGCTGCTCCCGCAGCTCCCACAGCTTCCGCCTCTCTTCCCTGACTGGGCCGTTAAGATTCCAGCTGAGTGAAGTCGTTGGACAATGGAGACTGTCAGGACGGATATGCATGATTTCAGAATCAGGCAGGTCTGTCTGCTCTGCAAGGCTATAAAGATAAAGCTGGATACATTAATCTAGACAGACCTTCTGCCTTAGAAAGTAAAATTCAACCCATAATAGTTAGATCTCTCTGTAACCAACAAAGAGAGTGTGGTAGTGGGGAGTGGGTGAACTGGGCTGCAGGGGAGAGAGAAGGGGGGATGAAGTGTGGAAGCAGCGTCAGGCTAATTGACGCAGGTGTTTGCTGATTAGACTCTGTGTTCTCCCTGCAGTAGTATGCTGGAGCGGGCTGTTCCCTCACTGGACTCGGAAGGCGAGGAGGTGCTCCTCGCCGGAGAAGATTTGTGTTTGAGACTGATTAAAATGGGACAGGATCCTGTGTAGCGCCGGGCAGGCTGGAGACTGTATGTTTTCATTGATAAATAACCAGTGAGTGAATAAAGCCAGTGTGTGTTTCTCAACCAACTGTGTGATTATTGCGCTGAGTGGACCCCGACAACAGTAGCGTCTGTAACACTGGCGCCCAATGTGGGGCTCAGTGCAGTATGTCGGAGTTGCACCCAGCCCCCTCCCCCGGTCCGGGAGGGACATACAGCATTCCAGTAAGAATCCAAGGGGGTGTACACTGGGCTATGGTAGATTCGGGGTGTGAACAGTCCCTAATTCACCAGAACCCAGTTCGCCCTGGGGCATTGATGGAGGCATCCTGGATGGGGATAAGATGTGTGCATGGGGATGTTCACAAGCACCCTATTGTGCCGGTGGAAATTAAATGCAAGGGAAAAAAGCATATCATGAAGGCCACGGTTAGCGCCCGCCTTGCGCACCCCTTTATTTTGGGCACGGATTGGCCTGGGTTCCATAGGTTAGTGTGGAAATGTGTGGGGGTGCGTTCATGAATGGTAGGGATATGTGATATGTGTGCTCTGCTCAGTGGTGACGCAAGATTGTCCGACGCCGCAGCAGGGGAGGGGGAACCAGGGGGGTCTCGTCAGGAGGCTTCACAGGTTCCTGTTTTTCACTCCATGGAAGATTTTCCACTGAAGCATTCTCGAGATGATACTCTGCGCCCAGCTTTTGACATGGTGATAAAAATTGATGGTCGACTGTTGCATCCTGACACAGCACTCACATATCCACATTTTGCATTAATTAGAGATAGATTGTACAGAGTGAATCGTGACACTCAGACTCAAGCTATATCCACCCAATAGTTGGTGCCACAATGCCAACGCGAAACTGTTTTCCAGGCGGATCATTACAACCCAATGGCTGGGCACATGGGGTATGAAAAATCACTTGACTGGATTATGGCCCAATTCTATTGGGCCGGCATTCGGGAAGATGTACGCCGTTGGTGTGCTTCTTGTCCTGAATGCCAATTAGTTACTCAACCGGCCATTCCAAGAGCGCCTTTGTGCCCATTGCCTTTAATCGAGGTTCCATTTGAGAGAATTGGCATGGAACTCATCGGGCCATTTCACTGGAGTGCATGAGGGTATCGTTTTGTGTTAGTTCTGGTGGATTACGCAACACAATATCCTGAAGCAGTACCATTGCGCTCCATCTCTGCAAAGAGTGTTGCTCAAGCACTGTTTCAGGTCATCTCCCAAGTTGGGATCCCTAAAGAGATTCTGACTGACCAGGGCACGTCATTTATGTCACGAACACTCAGGGAACTCTATGAATTATTGGGCATCAAATCTATTCTGACTAGCGTGTACAATCCGCAGACTGATGGTCTTGTGGAACATCTAAATCAGACTTTGAAGTCCATGATTCGTAAGTTCATTCACGAAGATAGTTGCAATTGGGACAAATGGCTGGACTCTCTGTTGTTTGCAGTGCGGGAGGTACCCCAGGCCTCCACGGGATTTTCTCCCTTTGAACTGTTGTTTGGCAGAAAACCACGTGGGGTTTTGGACCTGGTTAAAGAAAAGTGGGAGGAAGGTCCAAGCCCAAGTAAGAATGAAATTCAATACGTCCTGGACCTGAGAGAAAAACTCCAATCACTGGGCTAACTTTCACGGGAGAATTTGCTCAAGGCACAGGAGCGGCAACAACGCCTGTACAACAGAGGGTCAAGGCTGAGACAATTTTCACCGGGAGATAAAGTGCTTGTATTGCTCCCTTCTTCCAGCTCAAAGTTACTCGCCAAGTGGCAAGGACTTTTTGTGGTCACACGACAAGTAGGGGATGTGGATTATGAGATTGTACGTTCTGACAGGGGAGAGGCAACGCAGATTTACCACCTCAACCTTCTAAAAGTATAAAGAGAGGCTGAGTCTGTTTCCTTGGTGACTGTGGTCGAGGAGAGAGATGAGTTGGGGCCTGAGGTTCCAAAGTCGGACAATTCCACCTCACTCCTTTGCGAAAAACCATCTCTCGCAGTTCCAAAAAACAGACATTGCCATGTTGTGGAGTGGGTTAGGCTGGAAGGCTCCCCGGCCTAAGTCGGGCGGTGGGGATATGTGGTAGCGGGGAGTGGGTGAACTGGGCTGCAGGGGAGAGAGAAGGGGGGGATGAAGTGTGGAAGCAGCGTCAGGCTAATTGACGCAGGTGTTTGCTGATTAGACTCTGTGTTCTCCCTGCAGTAGTATGCTGGAGCGGGCTGTTCATTCACTGGACTCGAAAGGCGAGAAGGTGCTCCTCGTCGGAGAAGATTTGTGTTTGAGACTGATTAAAACGGGACAGGATCCTGTGTAGCGCCGGGCAGGCTGGAGACTGTATGTTTTCATTGATAAATAACCAGTGAGTGAATAAAGCCAGTGTGTGTTTCTCAACCAACTGTGTGATTATTGCGCTGAGTGGACCCCAACAACAGTAGCGTCTGTTACAGAGAGATTTAGACTTTTCAATTTTTGGCATCAACTTTTGAGACATCCTCTCATTAGTAGATTTGCTCAGAGTGATACCCAAGTATTTTACCTCTTTTCTCACCTTGATATCATCTATTGAGACAGTGTCAGAATCATGTATGGCCATCATTTCACACTGCCTTTTATTAATTGCAAGACGAGAGGCACTTGAATATGCATTTAAAGCTTTTATAATAATAGGGACTTGAAGTTCACTTAGCAGAAACAGACAGGTGTCATCAGCCAGCTGACTGATTGTTAGAACATTGTCACTGATCTTAATACCTTCTACATTCACACAACAATAAACGGATTGGGAAGTTCAGCAGCTTTCAGAAATAGGAAAGGGGAAATTGGACACCCTCGTCCAAGGGCCAGGGATACGCAGCTATTATTTTGGTATAGGGTGTACTTATGAAGTTCCTGAAGTTTTCTTTAAACCCCAAATATTGCAAAGTCCCAAAAATAAACTTAAGTTCCACAGTATCAAAAGCTTTGTCAAAGTCCAAAAACAGTGACTTTTTATTAAAGGATCCATATTATGCTCCTTTTCTGCAGTTTAACATGGATCCTTGATGTCTTCATGAAACGTTAGTAAAATGCTTTGGTCTAAAAAGCCAATAAATAAAGCACAGCAGCATTGTTTCCAGGCTCACATAGCCCCTCTGTTCAGAATGGTCTGATTTAGTGGGCGGGGACCTTAATATGTTAATGAGCCACTGCTGATACCGCCCAGCTCTTCCACGGCGTGTGCCGAGGTTATGACAAACACTGAGCAAATGTTTGTCATAACCTGTAATTCTAAGCAGCCAGCAATTTTCTGTGAACCATATCTTTGATGTATGCTACACAGTAGCTGTCTTATACACCTCTTTACTTCCAATATTGTTTATTACTCAGCCCTGTGTATATTAGCATTATATTGTCTTCAACAAAAACAAGACATGATTGCTCAACTAGTACATTTCCTTTCTATAAAACTACTGAACATCCTGTTTTCACTCTTCTCCTTCATAGGTGCTCCTGTGGGAACTCTGCAAAAACACATAGAGCCTGAAAATGTCTGTTGCATGGAGATACCAAAGGTATTGTGAAAACTGAGTGCAAAATAACAGTTTTGTACATTACCTTTTTGTACTTTGATGTCACTTACTTACCCTTTTTAATTAACTAGGTCAGAGGAAGACTACAGGAACTCCCAGACCCACCATCCTGCATGGTGGACCATCCTGGACTCGGACCTCTGTGCTTTAATGTGTTTTTTCAGTGCAACATGAATTCAGTATTTCTAGAGCAGACTATGGGCCTTTACATCTTAGAGGAATAATGCAGAAGTAGTTTTACATAAAAGCTCCTATTACTGATACACAAAATAGTAAGTATTAAAAGTACATCACTGTTTCCTCCATCTTACATTTTTACAGTTTCTTTTTTGTTCTTTACTTATTAACATAACATGTAACATATGGAACAATGAAAACACACAAAACAGTTCATGTAAACTTTTTATTGTGAAAAATATGTTTACATATAAAAAAATCAAATGTACCGACTGGTACTGCAGACATTTTTTAATAAAGGAGGTAAAAAAGAAATGGAAAAAAAGAGAAGGAATTTTTAAACAGAAACCATAAAACCATAATATTATATACGGAAAAAAATATATACAGAAAAATACTAATGAAAGTAACCCTTCAGTTCTGACAAAATTTGTACATCATGTCCAGCCGTTACAGATACCTGGCCTACAGAAACTCTGTGAGCTGGTGTTGGAGCTTCTGGGCTGAAGAATCAGAATAGTGCTGCCTGCCTGCGTGGTGCTGCGGATAACAGCGGAGTTTCCTGATGCAGAAGACCAGTATGAGGGGTTCAGAGCTCTCCTTGGTTGAACCTTGACACGTAGCTGGCTATCACATCCACCTTGTCAGGTCTGTCATACTGAGCAGAGAGGTCTTCTGGGTCTGGTATTTTCTGCAGCTCGTTCAGATATGGAGCAGGGTCCTGGAAAACCTTCTCAAAGACAAGGTCCAACGGTGCATCTAAAATAATCTGAAATGCAAAAAACAAAAATGTTTGATTACAAAAAGAAATTGCACTAAAATCAAAATACCTCACTGCAGTGTTGTACACTTTTTTCATTGTCTTTTATTTACACAATTTCCTTATTTATTCTCAATACCGTGTCAATAGCATTTTATTTAAGTTTTCTTTATGTTTTGCTTTTCATGTTATGCCTATTTGCAGATGTTTTTAAATTTGTGGATTTTTTATAAAGGCATGTGCATTTTACAGAAATTTGGCTCTGCTTTCACTGGCTTTGCTGTGCAGTCTCCCGTCTTGGATTTTGGGAGGCTGACTTAACAGCAGTTCACCACCAGAAGATGTTGCCTGAGGTCGACCAGCATAGACACAAGACAGAAAAATGTTTAACCTTTTAAAGCATGAAAACACAAATTATAACCATAAAACTGTATTATTTTTTGGAGCTGAAATGTTTGTTTCACTTTGTACTGAAAAACAAAAACCCATGAACTGTAACATATAGTTTTGTATCCCATTAGACACATTAGGTTTTTCTGGCAACTGATAATTCACTTGAGTACTTTTATTTTTATCATTTATCTGCTTGTATTCATATGTTTTTTTTTTTTTGATATTTGTTGATCATATTGATTAGACAGGTATAACAAAGTATGTATCAAATATGAGACAACAGGCTTTCAGGGTTAATGTGTTTTCACCTAAAAATGTCTCATTACCTGATACATAACCAAATGTCTATGCCTATATGTTTTTAGGAAATAAATTCGTAGGATAATCATCTCACAGATCTTATTTGACTGCCTCAGTTCCTCCTTAAATACTAACATGCTGTAGTGTTGTGTGGCTGTAACTTTTCCTCACAGCTAAACTCCACACAGTCACACAGCTCGTATGACAGCATCCTGGGAGCATTTCTGAGTGTTTAAACTTACAAAAATCAGATTAAATTAATTTGGTGAAAACGACACTGTGGCCACAAAAGCCGGTGACGCCGATCACATCTGCAGATACACTGATTTGAGCCGACGTTAGCGTTACATGTTATATAGTTTCCTCTGTTGTTAGTATTAATGTTTACATGACCTGCTGCAAAACGCACAGAAACACAGCCCTCACTGATCGTTTCCCTCACCCACAGTTTTGACACAAATATGAGTTTTGAGACCATCGGAGATAATTTACTGATTACATTGCTTCAGTGAGTGCAGAGCAGTATGCCTCGTACTCAGATCTCTATACATTTAACAGCAGCCAGCACAGTAACACACAACAGGGACTTCACATTACAGTCCCAAACAAACACGACTGTAAAGTCCTGCTGGTTAGAAAACAGCGAAGCTCGTTTCCTCCAAACATTACAGGCTAAAACAACAGGCTAACCGCAGGCTAAACCTAGCCTCCTAAAGCTAACACTGAGGGAGGGGGAGAGGAGGGGGTGTATGAGGAATAATTATATTCCTCCAACTGTTAAACTCCTCTTGACTAATGCAGGAATATCAATACATCTAAGTTTACACTGCAGGCTTTCAGAGTAACTTTAACACAGACGAAAATCTTGAGCTCTTACATCTGGTCCACTTCCCTCTGCTGTTAGCATTAGCTAGTAGCAATAAGCTAAATAAATACCACACAGCATTAAAATACTCACATTTCCATGGTCCAAGGTTTGGTGGCAGACAGTTGGTGGTGAGCCTGGATTCAGGAACAGTCTAGTTCCCAGTCCTGTGTTGAACTGACTGAAGTTGAAGAAGAAGTCGGACGTGAAGTGACTGACACACACATACAGGTTTTAGCTGGCTGTAACTGCTCATTCCCTTCAAAAATAAAATTAATCCACTTGGTCCTCTGGTCCTCTGAGGTTGGTAGCTTATATGTGAAGAAATATGTGGCTGTTTACAGCCAAAAACCGAGCAGTGGAAGCTTCTGAGCTTAGACATGCTGAACACAGATCTCTCACTAAGAATGAAAACAACATGGCTGCTTCTCAGAGGAATATCTGCAGCAGGGTGGGAGTGGAGATACTCAGGTGGACCAATTAGATTAGTTTATGCAAATAACATATACTGTTACGTAACAGTATATCCACAGATTCAACAGCTCACTGAAGGACATGATTTTACATTCATGTAGCCTACTAAATACAGGTTTTGTTATAAAAGATAACATTTTGTGGGCTGGGAGGAAGGCCAAAGACCCAAAATTGTGTTCAAAAGACTTAAAAAAGTGGATTTTGCATAATATGAGCCCTTTAAACAGCTCTAAAATATCAAGGACAAGCTGAATATGATTAGAAATGTGCCGACCTTTCATAAAACCTGACTGTGTTACAGAAGTAACTTCCTCCAAGCAAGATTTTAATCTATTAGCATATAGTGCTGCAAATATTTTGTATTCTGAGTTTAGTAATGTCATAGGACGCTAGTTATCCAGGTAAAGAAGATCTTTACCAGGTTTAAGAATTGGGGATATTAAGCCTTGCTTCATAGAAGGAAAAGGAACCCCAGCTACCAAGACTTTATTGTCCTTTATGATCAATGTTTGTACCAGTTACATAAAAATGATATTAAAAACTCTTAACCTATTTTCCTTTGTAGAAAACTGGAAAAAATGTTTTGACTCATATGCCGCCATTGTTGTTTACCTCGCAATGCAGTCTGGGTAGTGACGTCATATGGTTGCACTGGACTTGGTCCTATTCATTTTACCCTACAGTGCAAAACCATGTCATCTGGGCAACCTTTCCAATTTGAACCTGAGAGAGAAGCTACTGTTGAGTTATTACCTTAGACACATCCTCAGCTGTTGTCAGGGTGTCACAGGTAAACACTGATAGAATGATTAGCCCGCTCTCCAATGACACTGAGGGGAGCACAGAATTAGAAATGATAACTTTATTTGTATGGTGATTTTAACAACAAATATGCCCTTACAGTTGTACACAAAAAGCATAATAAACCCAAGCACAAAAAGAACCTATGAAGAGAGGGAGCAGGAGCACTCCTGGTGACCCTCAGACAAATGGTGCTAACGACAAGGAACATTTTCAAGGAGCATGAGGAAAACCTAAAACCCCAATGGGCACAAAAATTCAGGCCAAGGCACCCAAAGCTGTCCATGAGGACCACAGATAAAAACATTAAAGCAATAAAAGGAAAAGGCAGTCAAAAAGTAAGAGCAGAAGACAGGAGAATAAAACAGATTGTAATGGGAACTATGAACATTAAGAAGAGAAAAAAACAATACAGAGCCTGAAAAGTAACCTATAAAAATGATAAAGACTTAACATACGATCAACAGATGAATCAAAAGCGAAAAAGCCAAGTTATGCAGCATAAAATAAAGAAAATGTGAATTAAAGTTAAGTAATGACCTTATTATTTTAAAATAAAATATATATAAAAGCCAACAACCGAGAAAGGATCTAGGATGATAAGAGCAATAAAGGCAGATAAAAAGGCATTCTGAAATGCATGGTTATCTATTAAAGCAGCACTACGTAGTTCTTCCACCTTAATATAATATTTTTAGAGTCATTGTGATGGTACATCACCTTCACCTACAACAGGTTGAATGACACCTCTGTCATGATCTGAGGGTGTCTGCATCATCTTTACTGGCACTATGTAACTTCGGTGTGGATGGTAGGAACACTTCCACACTGAAAAACTACAAATGTTTACTGCTTTGAATGCTTTAGGGCATACGTCTCTTCCCCTCCTTCCCAATTCATTTAATAGATGGAAGTTGAGGCAAATGCTAAATGTATGTGCTGACTAATCAGCGCTAAAGTCCTGTGGAGGGCAGCAATACGCCTTAACTGCATCTAGTCTGCCGGAAATCACTGGTGTGAGCTGGAAGACGAGGAGGGATGTCCGACTGATGCTGATTTGGCCCTGTTATTGTTGGACTTGTAAGTACATGTTGCTAACAACTAACAGCTGACGCTTGAAAAGTGATTTATTTGAAAAGAAACATGATCAGACTGTACCTTATCAGTCCACATGGTTTATTTGTCTCTTGAGACGTCCTGTCCGCTCGCTTCTCCTCTCTCGGTATGTCAACAAATGCATGTTGGTGTGAGGCACTCTGTTTTACGGCCATGCAGTTACACTCAACGACCATAGAGGCCCATAGAGAGCTGAAAGCTGGAATCTTACATAGTGCAGCTTTAAATAATGTGGCTGCACTCATAAGGATAGAACCACATGGTTCACAGTTAAACTGGATGTTATTATATATTGAAGGTCGGGTTTTCACGCATAACTGCTGTGAGTTTCCAATAAGTGATGTCTTTGGTTTACTACGAGCTACAAGTCCAATTCACACTGCCATTTAAAGCCATAATATTTATGCCCCTGTGATGCTTGGCATCCACTGTGAACGTCACTGAGTTGGAATGAGGTGATCCATCTAAAGTCCGTCTCCAGAGGTTGAAACAGAGTTATGATATTAGAGGAAGGGGAGCATGCGTGCTCAAAAACAGGAGCGCCGCAAGTGTCTCTGCCTTCGTCTTCATGTGGGGACACTCAGTGGTGCGTGCATGCAAGATGTTTTTCAATGTGAATTCACACAGACATTACTGCCTCACGAAATGAATGTGAATGTCTGGAGGAGTAACAGAGCCTCATTGTGACGACTGTGTAAAGGCACAGTGAACATTGCTGATGTGTTTTAGCTCAAGTGTCGTAAAATGATTAGCGCAAAACTTGAGGGATGCATTATCCTGAAATTTGTGTTGAAATGGAAAAAACTGGCGTCAAATCTTTTAGTACACTAACTGAGGTGTTTGGTGAACACTCCATGTCACATGTGTTTGACTGGCACAAAAGATTTTGTTAAGGCACAGAGGATGTCCAAGATGATAAATGCTCTGGGCCCCCAGCACATAAAAACCTCTGACCACATTAAAAAAATTAAACCAATGGTTCAGTAGAAGAATGATAACAGAAATGGTCTCTATTGAATAAGAGACATGTCTTCAAGTTGGTGTATTGGTGTCACATCAGCTTTGCCTGTTTTTGATTACATAGACCTGTTTAAATTCCCAACTGGGAAATCCAAAATTTTTCATTCCCATTTACAAATAAGTGTTAAGTTGCAGTCAAACAACAACTCCTCCTTGAGACCAGTGATCATCAACTTGATGTCCAGGGACCACATCGGGCTGATTATAGATTACACTAACATGAGTAAAGTAATTAGTTACTGTCCATCCCCATTTAAGTGAGAAGCAGAGGCAGAAACAGCACATACTCTAGCTACTTTGAAAAGACAGAGACAAAGTGGTATTAAAACAAGCAAAACAAGAACAAAAAAATCTTGAACATGAGACCTTGACCCATATGATGTCAAAGAACCAACATGTTAAGGTGTTTAAAAACTCTGGTCGCAATATCAGTCCAACTAAAGGTGATCTGAATTTTTTGCCATAATAAAGCAGCCCTTGTTCTTACGGAAGTTCTATCTTAGCTTATGAAATTCAAGACTTTTCACATTTTTTTATATTTTGCAGAAGATTTTTGTCTGGACTTTCCAAATAAAAGTGCCAAAAATAAGTGTAATTATATATCATATTTGGGGTGGTGGTTGTGTCAGACCACACACCCATATTTACTGAGGCTCTCACCTAGGTCAGTTTGCCACACATCTGCCCACATCAGCTTTCTCGTCAGCTTTCTTGCTTTTCCCACTGCCTCTCTACACTATCAATGAAGACAACAAGCCCAAAAATCTACTTAAAAAAGGATATTGTGTCTACAAATAGGCAAATACTGCCAAGGTTTTAGTTGATGCAACTTAATGGCCAAACCAAAATTTAATTTTACATAAATTTGAAGATCTCCACTGTCCTTGGAAGTGTAATACTGTTTGTGAATATAAAGTTTTCACTGGGGCAAAATGGATGACACAGTGAGAAAACATAAAATCCAGAGAATCTTGGATAAAATCAGAAAAAAATAAATGTAGATATATTCTGACTTCACGTAATTTAGGTGAACTGCCCCTTTAAAAATCAGACAGATCAAAGAATAAAAAATGATTTCGTGGCAACACTAGAGAAATAATCAAAGATTGGCACAATTATCTGATGTCAGAAGTCTTCAAATTTCAAAACAGCGTTCCTCCAAATGGCTTTCACGTCTCTGCAGTCGACGAGGACAAACAGCTGCTGGATGAAATGACAAAGGCCTGGAGTATGAGAGCAGCTTCTGACACTTTATCACAGATGTATGAAGGAGACAGAGAGCAAATGTTTGTGTGGCTGCAGATTTCGGTAGGTCTGGAGTGTTGTGGAAGAGGTCCAGCAGCCAACGGGTTAGCCAACAGAGGTCAGTCACGTTCCAGTGTTCCTTCTCTGGAACAAAAGATATCATAACCATATACTCAGAGACTTAAAAATAAACAGAAATAGGGTCTTTTTCAAACCGGCCACTACACACTACCCCTACCCACTACCCCTCTGTTTGAGGAGGGGCCGCCATATTAAGTCCGTCCCAAACCTATTCGCGGGGAGGGGTGGTGGGCTATAAAACCCTCCACAAGGGAGTCTGCACTAATGCCGACTCGCTGAACACGTGCGGCGCTAAATTCATTCCGGTTTCAGTCATGGCGGAACCAACATACAAATATAAGTTCTACACAAGTGCCTGCACAAACACTGTTAAACTAAGAAAAATATTTAATGATTGTCATACAGATGTTTACAACTTAAGATGTACATGGTATTGATCATCAAATTGAGGCCTGCCCTGCATTAGTCAGAAAACAGTTTTTTGATTAAGTGCTTTATATTTACTGGGACTGTTGCAAAAACCAAAGACTTCATGAAAGCAAGAATTAAAAAACGAAAGGCTCTTCAGTAAAAAAAAGAAAGAAAGAAAGAAAGAAATGCAGTCAAAGAAGCGTAGGAGTGATTTTTTTTTTTTTTAATAAATTGACTTTACATTAGATTATAGATTAAAGGACGATTTATTGGTTCAGTCTCATATAATTTAATGAAGATGAATATAATCGATATCTAGAATGATTTTTACAGGATGTGTTAGCAACAAAAAAACAGGCTCACCTTTCGCAGCTGTATAATCAAAAGTAAAAGACGCCTTGAACGTCTACGCCTTCTGGAAGATCTAATCCTCTCATTTTTCAGTCACTGGTGGATCAAGGCAAGAACTGCTGCTCCCTCAAGATGCTGCTGCATCACCACAGCAACATATTCTTCCTGTTTCCGCCTAAAAAAAAAATACTCTATTGTAAACAAATGAATTTTCAAACTAGTCAGGCAAATACATTACACTTGTGTTTCCATATTTTGAAGTATGGGGCAATACCTACAAAACCAACCTACAACCACTATGCACACTTAAAAAAAAAAACTATAAGGATAATAAACAATGCACATTGTCTGGAGCATACCAATGGATTATTTATAAAGTCACATATATTAAAGTTTAGGGATCTGGTAGAATTTAAAACAGTACAAACAATACACAAAGCAAGAAATAATTTACTCCAAGGCAACATACAGCAACTGTGTCTTCTTCTGCTCTACTGTTTTATTTTTTATTTTTTCAAATAAACTGTTTTTTTCGTACTGTGTTGCTGATTGATTAGTGATTACATAATACACAGATGAAAAATGGGGTAGGACAGGTGTTTGTTTTTTAACTTTAATATTTTATTATTCCTATGTCGAAATAAATATTATCAAATCAAATCAAAAATATAAGATCCATTATGCACCAGATATTGTTATCCATCCAGTTTTTATAAAACTTAGATTTTCCTTTATGGAGAATATACCTATTATTTTCAGATTTTCAGGATCTTATCCAGTACGTATAAAATTGTTAAAATAACTACCTATTAAAATTATTATAGATAAATGAAATATATGAACTATTAGAAATAAAATAAATAATTAAATATGTAAATTGTACAGTTACGAAACTGCAAAACTGCAAAATAAAGATAAATATATATTCTGGTATGGAGCAGTGAATAATTTACACGAAAAAGACCAACTTCCAGTTTAACGTGGTGTGCACTTCCAGTATGCACTGGAGCTATGGCAGTGCCCGGTCCCTGCAGATGGGTACTCTTGGGATGAATTTTTGAGGGGGCGGTGCCCCAGCACCCCCTATTGACAAACCGCCACTGGTAATAAGGTTGCTGTAGCTCACCTGCACATCGATATGTCAGCCTCTCTGCTCTGGCAGAAGAAGAAAAAAAGGTTTTATTACTTTTAGCTGATTTTCATTTTTTTGGGGCGGGGGGGGAGGGGTAGACTTGGTTATATTTGTGATAGCATCTTAGATGTGAGTGAAATAAAAAAATCGAAAAGCTAAATCAGACAAAGTTTTCTATCAGCTAGTTAGTATCAAACTGAAACTATGATAGCTTGATTCTTGATACCTTATTGATCAAAAAGAGGATGTCCCCAAGGGCTAGTCACAAGGAGGTCTTTCCCCTAGTTTGTCCATCCTTGCTGGAGACAATAAATATATTTTTATCAACTGGCTACATGCCACAGTCTTTTAAAGTAGCTGTAATCAAACCTCTCCTTAAAAAACCTAACCTCGATTCAGGAACATTAGCAAACTACAGGCCTATAGTAGAGAAAGTAGTGGCTAATCAGCTATGTGACTTCCTTCAAGACAACAGCCTGTTTGAGGACTTTCAGTCAGGATTTAGAGCTCATCACAGCACAGAGACTGCTCTAGTTAAAGTAACTAATGATCTACTCTCAGCTTCAGATGAAGGACTTCTCTCGGTACTTGTTTTGTTAGATCTTAGTGCAGCTTTTGACACCATTGATCATGATGTTCTTATACAGAGACTAGAGGTATTACTCGGGATTACAGGAACTGCCCTAAATTGGTTTAAGTCCTACTTATCTGATAGATACCAGTTTGTACACGTGAACAACAAGTCCTCTGTGTACACTAAAGTAAATTACGGAGGTCCTCAAGGCTCCGTGCTAGGTCCAATTCTCTTCTCCATATATATGCTTCCCCTCGGTGATATCATGAGGAAATACTATGTATCAATGAAGCCAGGTGAGACAAATCAGTTATCTTAACTAGATGTTTGTCTAAAGGACATTAGGGCCTGGATGGCCAAAAATTTTCTTCTTCTTAACTCAGACAAGACAGAGATCATTGTGCTGGGCCTTTGACACCTTAGAGAAACCTTAGCCTGACGCCAAGCACCACTGTTAGAAATCTTGGGGTTCTATTTGATCAGAATTTATCCTTTAACTCTCACATAAAGCAAATTTCAAGCACAGCCTTTTTTCATCTTTGTAACATCGCTAAAATTAGGCCTATCCTGTCCCAGAATGATGCTGAAAAGCTAGTCCATGCTTTTGTGACCTCTAGACTGGACTATTGTAATTCTCTTCTGTCAGGCTGTCCCAGTAAGTCGCTTAAGACGCTTCAGCTGGTTCAAAATGCTGCAGCACGTGTACTGACTAGAACTAGGAGAAGAGACCACATTACTCCTGTATTAGCTTCTCTGCATTGGCTTCCCATAAAATATAGAATAGCATTCAAGATTCTTCTTCTCACCTATAAAGCTCTCAGTGGACAGGCATCAATTTATCTCAAAGAGCTTGTAATGCCATATAACCCCTCTAGAACATTACACTCCCAAAATGCTGGCCTGCTCGTGGTTCCATCAGTTTCTAGAGGTAGTATGGGAGGTAGAGCCTTCAGTTATTCCTCTTCTCTGGAACCATTTACCGACCACGGTTCAGGAGGCAGACACCCTCTCTACCTTTAAGGTTAGACTTAAATCATTCCTCTTTGATAAAGCTTTCAGTTAGGGTCCAGCTCATAGTCCATACAGTTAAGATGCAATAGGCTTAGACTGTCGGGGGGATCTGGCACACTGGGCTCTATCCCCCTCTCTCTCACACTCTCTCCATATATGCCTCTGCCCTTTCTGTTTGCTCCTGTACTCGTCTCTGGCTCTTGTCTTGTAGGTGGCCTGGGATCCTTGGTGGAGACTGCCTGCTGCTGTGGAGTCATGAAGCCTAAATAACTACAATTACAGACACAACACATGTTTGGCCATCTCATTCCAGTTCATAATCATTATAGCTGTTAATGTAGATATTAGCATGATCTTTCTATCCATGGTTGATACATCTATAGTAACTATCTCCAGCACCACATGGGCATGAGATCCCTCTTGAAAATGAGGTGTCACATCTCAAGAGGTCTACCTTTAATACATTTATACTTAAAGGAGACAAATATGGTAGGGATGCACTTGTGGTCTGGGCACCCACGAGTTCATCACTACCATTAATTCTTATTTTCAGTAAGACTTTCATTGATTATACTTCTATAACATTATCACCATAACCATACAGACATGAGGACTCTCCTGAAAACAAGATGTAGCATGTCAAGAGGCTAACCTCTAAAAAATTTGTTTTCAGCAGAAACAAATTTGACGACGACAGGTCTGATTGGTCCATTGATCTGTCACTAACTTTAGTTCTTACTTTAGTCCACTTGTCTCCACTTACCTCCCTTCCTTCGCCCACACACCCAACACAGCATCGTGTGGATTTGCTGTTCATCATGAGACTGGGGTCCACATTCAAGATTTCCTGCTGCTTAACAGAAGGTTTTTTCTTGCCGCCATGATGGAGGGATTCATGATTGGCTATATGGATTCATGTTGGGTGTTGGACGTATATATTTGTATATATATGTATATGTGTATTTTATATATGTATATATGTATCTATGCATATATGTGTATCCATAATATGAAGAGCTTTGTGGTCTATTGTAAAGTGTCTTGAGATAACACTTGTTGTGAATTGGCGCTTTACAAATAAAGATTGATTGATTGATTGATTTTGGAAATGAAAGTTGGTCAGTAACATTATCTGAGAAAAGAGATTCATTCATGATCAAGTATTAGCAGAGATGGCAAGTAACGAAGTACAATTACTTCGTTACTGTACTTAAGTAGATTTTTCAGGTACTTTGTACTTTTAGAAGTATTTATTTCTCTGACGACTTTTTACTTTTAATCAGTTACATTTTCAATATAAATATCTGTACTTTCTACTCCTTACATTTCCAAAAAAGGCTCGTTACTTTATACGTATAGCCTAAGCAGCGCCGCCCCTCCCTTTACGCAAAACACACGCTGTGCGTAGGGCCCCACGATCCATGGGGGGCCCCATTTTGCGTAAGAGGACGCATACTCAGCTGTCCGAAGCAGCCACGACCCACTCTGTGGAGTACAGGCCTGATATTTTTAATTCAAAGTGTGACTGTTACCGCTGTTGTCTGTCAGTAATGTCATTTTGCAGTGCAGCTGATGTACATGTGAACATTTGATCTAAATGCCTCCCGAACCGCTCAGCGTCTCTGGGCGCACGCTCTTCCGTCTGCCTGTGAGCGTAAAGATGCAGACAGACGATCATCGCAGGAACAGTGAAGGACCAACAGTCACTTTGTGTGATTTTATAATTCAAACAGTGTTTTGATAGCCCATGTGCACGGTTTAAGTGAACACAAAGACTTAAAAAATGACGAGTCAGTGTTTTGATTAATCAAAACTCAACATTCTTCAGCAGTCCAGCTCTGACCCTCTGTTTCACTGACTCACTGTTTTCTAAATGATAAATTCACCCTGAGGTATCCTGCATCATGTATTGTCCATGATATAAAAACAATCTTTGACTGATCAGGCTCCAAAAACAATCTACTAGTGCTGCGGTCCTCAACATGTGGGTGGAGGCCCATAAGTGGGTCTCAGGACTGTTTTCACTGGATGGTGTATAAATTACGTGAAAATGTGGCAAAAATGTCTTCAGTGTATGGAGGCCTTTAGCGGACAAAAATCCATCAGAGTATGTCAGAGTATACCCACTAGAATAAACCAGACGCAGGAGGATACACTGCTGTGTGTGTGTTTGCATGCGTGCGTGCAAACCTGCGCATGTGGTGTGTGTGTCAGAGTAGTTCTGCCACTCCGCACAGTGAGAAACAACTGTAGCCTGATGTGCTATGAAAAAAAGTGCTATTAAAAAGGTTAATTAAGAGATGGGCCTATGAGCATGATTTGTGACACCATAGTTTAGAAGCTAATCCTGGTCCAAAATTCAATGTTCAGAAGTGTGGTGTTAAGCTTAAGTGTACAATACAAATGCCTAAAGGACTATATAGTGGAATATATTAGGATACTAGGCAGGTAGTTTTTGTTCAAACAATAACATTGCTAAAGTAGATTCCATATAAATTATCCTGTGTTTAATAGCTTTGCAGCCAGTCAATCTTGCAAGAGAAATACTTTTTACTTTTAAAAGTACTTTTGAGTACATTTCAGAGCCTGTACTTGGATCAGTACTTTTTACGTTTACTCAAGTAGGTACATAGGTATTTTACTTCTACTCAAGTAAGGAATCTGGGTACTTTTGCCATCTCTGAGTATTCATCATTTCATATCTATCAGGGCAAATTGTAAATTGACATTTGAATTTATCAGCACACATTTATGTATGCTTGAACCAAAAATAAAGTTCTTGTACACATTTCTCTTGATTTAGATTATTCCCAAATATTCTGTTCAATTTACCCCGTTTACACTTTTTTGTACGATCAGTGTCTCTTTCTCATGCAGTCACCAGTTCACTCAGGACTGTGTCTTTTAGCCCCAATAAATGGAAGTGTTTGAAAATTTTGATCTCCCAGAGCTCATATTTCCTCTCATCTCCATCGAACACCAGTTGAGACAACCTGCTTGACCCTTGTTGATCCATAATGCTAGCTTGCTCCTCTCGCTAAGCTAGCAGCCCGTTAGCACACTGTTCTTGTTGCGTCTTCACATGGTGGAAACCCGCAAACTTTTCTCCTGAACAGCTCCTTGGCCCATAACCTGTTGAGCTATTCTCTTTGCAGCACATTACACACGGATGAAAATAGTGATGGAGAGAGAAATTATTTTTCGCCAAGCATGGCATATTTATTAGCGAGGTACACTCATCATCCTCACGGTGTAACCGCAGCTCAACTGAGCAGAAGGAAGTGACAACAAAGGTTGAGTATACATGGCAAGCTAGTGGAACTGTGGCACTGTAGCACCTCACAGTGGTGTAACCCTATACATCACCAGTAAACACAGAACAGTACATATTACATAGAACTGAGGATATATTCTGTCATTGACATTTAACACCTCTCCTCCCGTGCCCCTCTGATTTTGGAAAAAAGAGTCTAATGTTTTTTGACACTTTTTTCCTTACATGTCGCATTAGGACTATTTGTTGACAGTTAGAGACAGGAAGTGTTTTCGGGGTCCACATGATGAAAAATACACCAGACCTCACACCCGCGGGCTGCGTTCTGTCAGTCCAAGGTTAGGTTGTGCACGTAGCTTGGCTCCACCCACATACATAACTCGTCAATACTCCTCTTGCAGAGCAGGGCACGATGTTAGATAAACTGAAGCGCACCCCAGACTGCTGCGCCCTGGCTTTCATGACGGCAAGGCGGGGAACATTTTCAGCTACGCTTAGGGTGCGTTCCAAGCCACCCGTCACCCGTGATTTACCAGCTTAAAGTGGGCGGCGCTATAGTCAAACCTGTGAATTCACACCTGTGAACTTGATGGTGCTCAACCTACTCTGAGTTCCTCATGCAGCTTAAAATATTAAGTTAAGTTAAGTGTGTGACATGACTCCTATGTAACTCCCGACACGTATATAGTTTATTGCAACGGAAGAATGCCTGGAACGGTATGAAGTCGTGACTCGTACCTTTAAAGTCGTGATTTATAGGTCCAAACCACCGCTGGAACGCAGCCTTGGCCTGGTGGGGGGGCAAGCAAGGCCTGGTGGCCCGCCAGGTCTATAATGCACTGGGGGAAACCCTGCATCTTATTTTTCACTTCCTGTTTTACATTGTAGTGCTGTTTGTAGTGTGCTCTTTCTCTGCTCTGCTAATGCTAAATACAGCTGCTTGATATTTGATATTTAAGGTTTAAACACATTTGTTTTATTTAGTTAATGTTTGATCAAATGTACTAAGGTTTAGAAGAAGCACTCGCGCTACTCAGAGGCAGTGTAATTTAATTCGATTCTCTTCTGCTCCTAGTTTAGCTTAGCCTAGCCTAGCATTTAGGCGCTAAGTATGGCTTCTCTCTCCTCTCCTGTTCTCTCTTGCCCTATGTGTCAGATGATCAGCTACTCCTCGTCCTCCTTTAGTGATAATGGTAATTGTATGAAGTGTAGCATGTTTCTAGCCTTGGAGGCGAGGGTCACCGATCTGGAGAAGCAGTTCTGTATCTCTGATTCCAAACCCTCTTATGCAGCCATAGCTAACCAGCAGGACATAGCCGGTGCGGGCAGCTAGCTTGGTTTCTCTCCCGGCTTGTAATGACTGGGCCACTGTCTGAGGCAATCATAGCCATAAGTCGACGACCCACTCAGTACCCCACCATGCAGTTCACGCTTCAAACAGGTTTTCTCCCCTTGGTGTTGGGGAACAAACTCTGATAATTGGTGACTCCATAGTCAGAAACGTGAAGATAGCGAACACAGCGGGCATAGTTATGTGCATCCCAGGGGTTAGAGCAGGTGATATCAAATCAATTTTAAAGTTGCTGGCAAGAAGTAACCATAAGTTTGATAGGATAGTCCTCCATGTCAGCACAAATGACTCCCGACGTTGTCAGTTGGAAGTGACCAAAGTGAGCGTGGAATCAATCTGTGCATTTGCCAAAACAATGTCGGATATTGTAATTTTCTCTGGCCCCTTACCAAATCTGACCAGTGATGACATGTATAGCCATATGACATCATTTAACCGCTGGCTATCGAGGTGGTGTCCTGCAAACAATGTGGGCTTCATTGACAATTGGACATCCTTCTGGGGAAAACCTGGTCTGATAGGAAGAGATGGCATCCATTCTACTTTGGCTGGAGCATCTCTCTTATCTAAAAACATGACAGAGTCAAACTTATGACCTCTCAGAGATGAGATCATGGTGCAGAGCTGCAGTCCTCCACGCTGCTCTGCACTTGCTTTAGGACAGTTTTCCACCCATTACTGTTATGAAAGTTGTGTTCATCACTATTATAACTGTTATTACTGTTGTGATAGTGATAAATATTATTCCATAGAGGCTGTGTCTTTCCCCCGACCCGAACCTCACATAGCTGTTAATACACAAACAAATAAAAAAGGTGTCAATCATAGAAATCTTACTAAAATTAAAACTCCAAATGTAGAAACACCAAAAATCAGATAATTAGATGTGGTCTGTTAAATATTAGATCACTGAAATCCAAATCTTTCCTAGTGAATGACCTTATATCAGAAAATCACATTGATTTATTCTGTCTAACTGAAACGTGGCTGTGCCAGGAGGAATATGTCACTTTAAATGAATGCACTCCTCCCACTCATTTAAATACTCATAAACCATGAGACACAGGCCGTGGAGGTGGTGTAGCAGCTATTTATCACTCTTGCTCCTAATCAATCCTAGACAAAAGGCTAATTACACTTCTTTTGAAAGCCTTGCTCTAAATTTATCTCATACTGACTCAAAAACCTGCCAGCCAGTCCTATTTGTGATAATTTACTGTCCTCCAGGCCCTTATTCTGAATTCTTATCAGAATTTTCTGAGTCCTCTGGTCCTTAGCTTTGGTAAAATACTCAATGTAGGTGATTTTAATATCCATGTCGGCAAAGAAAGTGATAGCCTTAGCTCAGCTTTTGTGTCCCTAATACACTCAGTTGGTTTTATTCAGGCAGACTGTGAAGCTACCTATTGTTTTAATCAAACTCTCAACCTTGTTCTAGCATACGGCCTTGATATTAATGAACTACAAGTTTTTCCCAAATATCCTTTGTTAACCGATCACTTCTTAGTAACTTTTCACATCTTCTTTGAGGATTTTGCATTTTGTAACAAAACAGTGAAGAGTAGAAATCTGTCCAATGGTGCTGTGGCTAAATTTAAAGAGGCCATTCCTGCTGCCTTAAATTCATGCATTGGCCAATTGATAACTGTGATATTAGTTATAGCCCCTCTCAGCTGGATCAGCTTGTTGATAGCTCTGCCAGTCTTCTAAGATCGACTTTGGACTCAATTGCCCCACTGAGACAAAAAAAAACTATTAAACGTCAGAGGACAGCTCCTTGGTTTAGTTTTGAAACTTGTGCACATAAACAAGCATCCAGTGAATTAGAGAGAATGTTGCGCTCCAATAAAAGGGAGAAGTCACATATTTCTCTGGCAGGAAAATCATAATAACTACATGACAGCCTTACGACATACTTGAGCTGCCTACTACTCCTCACTAATTGAAGAAAATAAAAACAGTCCTCGGTACCTTTTCAGCACTTAAGCCTGGCTGACAAAAAGTCAGAGCTCTATTGAGCCTGTGATTCCTTTAGCCCTCAGCTATGAGGACTTAATGAGGTTTTTTACTGATGAAATTCTTAAAATTAGAAATAAAATTAGCAACTGCCTCCCTTCACCTGAACCTGCTGTACCTCTAAATGTAGTTAGACCTGACTTAGACTGTTTACTACAATACGCCTTCAGGAGCTAAATTCTGTTGTCTCCTCCTCCAAACCATCAGCCTGCCTTATAGACCCGATCTCAACTATGCTGTTCAAGGAGGTCTTTCCCTTAGTTTTTCTGTCCTTGTTGGAAGTAACTTTGCTAAAATTAGGCCTATCCTGTCTCAAAGCGACGCTGAAAAGCTAGCCCATGCTTTTGTTACCTCTAGACTGGATTATTGTAATTCCCTTCTATCAGGCTGTCCCAGCAAGTCACTCAAGACACTTTAGCAGGTTCAAAATGCTGCAGCATGTGTACTGACTAGAACTAGGAGAAGAGATCACATTACTCCTGTATTAGAAATGGACTTGAGCTTATATAGCGCTTTTCAAGTCTTTGACTACTTAAAGCTGCTTTACACTGCAGGTCACATCTACCCATTCATACCCATTCACTCTCACATTCACTCACTGATGGTTCAGAGTTTCTATGTTAGTTATCCATCAGTATCAGCTAACACAGTCACGCCCTTTCATGCCCATTTACACTCCACTGACGCAGCAGTGGGAGCAACTTGGGGTTAAGTGTCTTGCCCAAGGACACATCGCCATGTGTCCACTGACCACTGACCAAGCGTACTATCCAGCTGCGCCACCGACGCCTTCAATGTATTAGCTTCTCTGCATTGGCTTCCCATAAATCATAGAATAGAATTCAAGATTCTTCTTCTCACCTATAAAGCTCTCAGTGGACAGGCACCAATTTATCTTAAAGAGCTTGTAGTGCCTTACAACCCCTCTAGAACATTATGCTCCCAAAATGCTGGCCTGCTCATGGTACCATCAGTCTGTAGAAGTAGAATGGGAGGTAGAGCCTTCAGTTATCAGGCTCCTCTTCTCTGGAACCATTTACTACGGTTCAGGAGGCAGACACCCTCTCTACCTTTAAGGTTAGAGAAAAGGTTCCCTTTTCTCTGGAACCATTTACCACGGTTCAGGAGGCAGACACCCTCTCTACCTTTAAGGTTAGACTTAAAACATTCCTCTTTGATAAAGCTTTCAGTTAGGGTCTGGCTCACAGTCCATAGTTTAGACACATAGTTAAGATGCAATAGGCTTAGACTGTTGGGGGGATCTGGCACACTGGGCTCTATCACTTTGTATCTCTAACACTCTCTCTCCATATATGCCTCTGCCCCTTTTTGTTTGCTCCTGTACTTGTCTCTGACTCTTGTCTTCTACACTGTAAAACCGGATGAGTAAGTCCAACTCAAATGATTTGAGGAAACTGATTGCCTTGAATCATTTAAGTTTATTAACTTATTCTGTATATGTTTAGAAAACTACTTTATTTGAGTTAAAGTTACTTTAATATGTAGAGCTATGGTAACACGTGTAATTTAATGGGTTTAATTCAACTAAGCTTACTAAACTTAAATAATTTATTTTTTTATACTCATAAAAAGCATTTTAAGAGCTTCTTTAAAACAATTGACTGTAATTTTTTTTAATAAATTAAATTTAACTTACATTAATCTCTTTTGTACAACGTAAGGTAACTCAAATTAAATTAGTAAACTGATTGCCTTATGCTATTTAAGTTGTAATAACAAAAATCATGAACAATATAATTTATTGAATTTGACTTTGAAAAGTCATCAGAATAACATGAATGTGTTAAAACATTTCAACCATCACATTCTTCAATAGTAGAAAAATAAATGTGTGCTTCCCTGCAATGCCATGTTATCAAAGATGACAACATGTGTCTTAATGCTGATATTAAACAATGCATTAGACACCACTGTTACAACAACAGGAATTCTAACTTTTAAATGGCAAGCACCACCTCTTGAACTGATAGACCTGCTTGGAAAATATTTTGGACAACTATCTACATTCTGTATCAGACAATCTTACATCCCAAGACCATGAACTTAACTTGGGCTCTGAAAAAACACTTGATACATCATACCAAGACAGCATTAACATTATAACCTTGCCATGCATTGGATATTTTTATAGACAATGTGACAGTATCAAGATGCCAGCTTATGAACATTTACACATTTAAAATAAAAATTATGTGTGTTTAAAGTGTTGTTTTCAAATGAAATGACTGAAAAAAAAGCAAATTATGGATATTTTAATACTTCATCTCTATACATCAACACAATAATCCTGGTAACTAAAACAGATTACACTTTTACATGTTTAACAGCATATGACAAAAAATCCCAGTAATTTTTATGAGGTAAATAATGAAGAATGAAACTAGCACAGAAATGAAGCAGAAATGACCTGAACTGAAAACTATTAAATCAAATCAGTTTTCAAATACCCTGCAAGTGATATTTACACTGCCCATTTAACACCCACAATGATCAAGTCTAAAATGTGAAGGAGGCTATTTTTCCAGCAAAACAAATGACAACATGAATGTCAGTTACAAAACTTAAGCATCTTACTCCAGCTCATTTCTTAGAGTCTGCAACTTAGGTGGAAGATGCTTTCTGCCATCATCGAGGTTTAAGAGGACAACCTGGATAAACTCAAAGAAGCCACTGAGCTTTTTAGGGTAGCTAAATGAAGAGCATATATCAGTCCAAACAAAATCATGAGGGAATCTGGCCAAGATCTGTGACACATTACCACCTGATCCTCGAGGACGATGGACACATAGCGAGTCTCGAAGGGAACTCCAACAAGGCTCCACTTCTTCACTTACAACTGCAACCACAGCCACTGCTCCTGTAGCTGCCTCTGACTCCTCCTGAAAATGAAATACATGTTCAATATCATAATAGTTATAAAAGGCTAATGGTGTAAAATAACCACCACAACTTTGCGTGGAAGTAAGCATTATTGGGTAAAATGGAAAATGCACAGACTCAGGCTGAGAGCTACTAGATTTTTGTGTGTATCAGCAATTTGCCGTTGCAAAGTATATGAAGATAATTGTCTAAAAAGGGAAAAAAAAGAAGACAAATTACCTTGCAAGTTTTGAAGACCTCTGAGGAATCCTCCTTCAAGTACAGCACCAAGCCAGCCAGGGCAGCTGTTCGGACTGCATTGATGTGGTTCTTGTCCTGTTGAATAAACATAAGTTGCGCATGTTTTTTTTTTTTGCAATCAGCATCTGTTTAGGCCATTTAAGGCAGCTTTTTTTTTTTTACCTGTTCTTCATAAGTCGTCATGAGTTTCCCCATTGTTTTGCCTAGACTTCCAGTCCTCTTCTTTTTGTAGAAGAAGTTGAGGTGTATACTTGTCCAGTGAAGAAAAGAAGGAATGTTGCAGATTTTGATTTGTGATCCTATGGAACTCGGTGTAGAGCTGCATGGAAAAACAAAAACAAAGCACAGTTACAGAACATTAGACACACCATATTAAAAGAAACCAAGCTCGTTTTCTCGATCAAGAACTGCATCAATAAAAACAATGTGAGTATACCCTTGTTTTGTTTTGTTTTTTTTTGTTTTTTTTACCTGGGCTTCACAAAAGAATGCTGGCCATCTTTCTTTTAGTTGTCCCACAGGAGGTTCCAAGTTCACAATCTCTTCACGCCTCAGTGAAAAGGTGCGCTGAATGTGTAGATGGATTTGAACCATGTCTCTTTCACTTGGTGCCTTCTTGAATTGCTCCACCATCTCAAGCCTCAGGGACTCCAGGGTGTCCTTTGTTTCCCCTTGAGGATAATTGGGCAGGAAGTTGACCTCCCCTCTTCTTGGTCTCTTAATGTTGGTCCTCGATGCTGCACCTTCTGGGTTGGTCTTGCTGCGCTTCCCAGCATTTACAGCAACATCCTTAATGCCAGCCCTGCACAGTTTCGTCCTGTAGTTACCCATTTTAAAACGCAGGCTATTTATCCAACCCTCATAGCCTGTTTTAGAACCACTTTCTTTCAGACATGGGTGTTTGCTCACTAGAGCCTTCGCAGCTTTGCCTATCTGTTTGGTACTGGGATATGCTTTGTGCCTGTACATTTCAGCAGCCATGGTTTCTAGTATGTTGTGTTTTTGATCCCTGGTTAACCTCAAAGGGCTCTTCTCTTTCTCATATGTAGAGTTGCCATCTCTTAAAGCAAACTCCACCTCATATGAGAATGCTGGAACAACAAAGATCTCTGGCCAATGGCAGAGACGCTCTGGTGAATCTGTGTTATCAGAAAGCAGCACTGTGTCATCTGTGCTGGTTGAACTCTGGTCTGAATCTAAAAGTTTAACAATCTTAATAGTTGCCCTTGATGGAAGGTCCTCTATGTTAACCAAGTTACAGAAGGCATTGTCAAACTCTGGGTCCTGAAACTGGAGGCGAAAGTCACAGACTAAATTCAACTTGTTTTTCATCTCACATATGAGGGCATGTACAGTCTCAGGACGAGAGGGCAAAACAAGCCTCTCAGCATTGTCCTCCTCAAGGATGACCCTCAGTTTAATGCCATCATTTGCATCCATTTCCATTGCCAGGAAGACCTGTAACATAAAACCCAAAAAAGACAATCCAAATGTCAAACTATTATTTTTGTATTAATCAAACTTCTCAGAGGAGCATGGTATAGATGAAAAAGCACAGATGAAAAAAGAGCAAACTTAAAATATTTTGTCATGAAGGGATTTCACAAGTATTCACAGACAGCTCTCCAGTACCCCTCTGAGATCACCAGAAAAAGGGCCAAGTATTGCTGCTTGGTGTGGTGCTTATCATTTATTCAGTTACTGGAATGAAATGTTTAGGAGTGAGAATTAGGCTGCCTGAAACTTTGTATGCAACTAGTGGCATCTGGTCCATTAGATGACACACAGATTTCACAGTGTGGCACTTGGTTTTATGATCTCTTAGCTCATAGGATCGCAAATGCTCAATGTAACAGGTCTCATAGTCCTTCAAGAGAAAGAAGATATTATTTCTGATAAGCAGTATGTTTCTGATCTCTTTAAACTCAGGCAAAGCTGCGTATTCTCCAGTGCAAACAAACATGCCAGCCACATATGTTGTGCCATCAATGGTGACCTGTTTTGTGCCATACACACTGCTGCTGTCAGTGATGCTTGAGATCAATGCATGTGTATCAGAGGGCAAAGATTCAATATAGACAGACTCCATCTTTGAAGTCTGTACTGGTGGCTTGAAAAATCTTGGAGATGACAAATAAAATGCCATCATATTTTGGTGTTTGTCTGCCAAAGTTTTCAACACATTTTTGTAGTTGCGAGTGTCATGACCAATTTTCTTGAAAACTTTGTGCTTTCCCTCAAATCTCATTGTCCAGAGATGCACCAAAGGACCAAAACATTTTATGAGATGAGGATAATGTTCAACGTAGTGATGCTTTGGTCGTAAGCGCAAGCTGGGTAAGGCTTCTTGAAGCAGCTGCCTGTGATCTGAAATCTTACAGGTCATGTACTGAAGCATGTCATCAGTGAAGGTATGAGACACAGCAAGTTCCACTATGTCTTTTAAGTCCATTAGTACCTCCCAAAACTTGTCCCCCTCTGGGACTTTTGAGCCAATGAGGACTGGCAACAGTCTGAGCAGAGTGTGGTTCTCATGCCCGTTCTCCCCTATTGTTCCACGGCTGGCAAAATTCTGAGGAACTGGGTGAGGACGGTCAACCTTATCAGCATGTTGAAAGGGAAAGTACTTTATTGCTCTATTTAGCTCTTCCAAAGAGAAGTATTTCTTAGCAATCATACCTTTCAAACAGTGTGCCAACTCCACAGGAACTACACTCTCAAACAGGTCATGCAGGATATCAGGCGGAAATCCTGTGATAGGATGAAAATAGGAGAGATGGTCAGAGAGAACACAACTTTGTTTTACACCATAATTCTCCTCACTGTCATTCTGGATGTCATGCAAGAGGTTGTCATGCTGATCTTTTGTTCTCATCTCAAAACTACCACTATCAACGGCTGCTGTTTGCATATCTGCCTGGGTGGCAAGACAAAATCTGCAGAAATATGTAGACCTGAAGTTCTCATTGAAACCAGCTAGTGCATGGGCAGCAAGGTTATCAGCCACAACACAGTAGACTGTGCCTTTGAGACAGTCACCGAGTGTTTCAATGTAGACACCTGCTGCTTCAAGAGTTTTGAGGTCACTCAACAAGGGTGCAAAAACTTTTTCATATCCAAACTGCCGGGCATCATTTGAATTGCACAGGAGCGCCAGTTGAATCGAGTGCAAAGCTGAACGGTACTTCGTTGGCAGGTTAGCTAATGTCCAATATACCGCACAGACTTTGAGAATTTTTTTCGATGTTCCTAAAGGGTTTGTGATTTCAAAATCATCAACATATAGAATTATTGATAATTTTTGACCCTCATCCGAGAGAAGTGCATTATTCTGGTAATGGAAGCCATCTCTGTATGTCAAATACTGACCATGTATCTGTGACATGTCCTTGACTTTCTCAAATACATCTGTTTTTTTGAGTAACACCTGCAAAGACGTGAGAATGGGTACATACAGAATGGTACGCTGTGCTGACTCAACACGGTACTCTACTGGTTTCACAAATGGAAAATTCTCCTCATAGTATGTCTTTCTTCTCTTGGCTGTAGACAGTGGTCCTTCAGATGTAACAGATTTATGCAAAATATTGCACTCTGAAACTGCTAAAACAATTTCACTTATGAGTGTGTCAGTTACAGGGCAGTTGTGTTTTTCCAGTGTCTTGATAACAGATGCTCTGACAAGGGGTTCTGACAGTGAAAACAACTGGTCAATGTGCTCAATGATTTCCTGTGTTGCTCTTTCAGATACATGGCGGACGGTCTGCATTTTCAGGAAGAAGGCAGCCAGATTGTACTGCAGTTGCTCTGCTAATCCTTCATTGCTAGAGTTTACTACTGTGTCATTTTCATCTTCGTCTGAAAATTGCACTTGATCACATCCAATGTCACTATCCAGAGTATCACCTGAGACAGTTGTCACTACAACTGCTATGTCATAGTCCATTTTGTTTTGATGTTTTCTGCATTTGTGTGTATTATAGGTTGAATAAACATTTGTTTTAAAACTGCAGTCCCTAGATGGACACGGCACCATTTCTTTCTTTTTTAGATGGCTGCGTAGATGCACAAACATGTCATTTTCAACAAAGGGCTGTTTAAAATCACACAGAGGACAATGAAATGCCTGATCAACATTAGGATTTGTAACCTCTTCAATGACCACTCTTTTTGTGTAATGTACTTTTGACAAATGTACTTTCAGTGAATTGAAGGTACTAAATGTACACATGCAGTTGCTATAGAGGCAAGGTAATGGTGAAACTGTTGAATACTGGCCATGATAAAGTCTGTAGTGTCTTAGTAATTGTATCTTAAAGTCACTGTTAAAGTCACACAGTTTACATTTCCACATGATCTGTAACCCTAACAAAACACTTTCACTTTAGGTAGCAATGGTACTGTTTTGATTTTGCTGCATAACTTTAATGCATAGTTGCTAGTTTGACAGAGATTCTCGAGATTCTCAGAGTGAGCACAGCCTGCCTAACATTGATGTTAAAACTGACTTATCTGTTAAAAAAAAAAAAAAAAAAAAATATATATATATATATATATATATATATATATATATATATATATATGGCAATTAATTTGACCTTGATTCCCTGCCACTTCAAAATCAAAGCTCAAAATGCTGGTGGGTAAGAGGGACCCATAAGGAGGTTTGTTGTTTGGGCCTTGGTCAGCTGTTGGCCTGGGATCTCAGCTACAAATGGAAAGATAGAAAAAAATGTTAGGACATCCTAAAATATTACACAATGAACCAGTTCTTTAGTGTTATAAGACACAGAGTTTTTGTACCTCACACTGCAGGTTTCTGTCTGAATGAAGCTCCACTTGGTTAAAGAGAAATATCCTGCAGAAATAAATCATTACAACAATTTAATCATACTCCAGTTTGTTACTAGTGTTTCACTTGCTAACAGAATACCCAAACTTGTCCACATCAAGACTTTGCACTGTTAAACTTATCTGTTATGTTTCTGACACCCACAACAATTATTATTTTGACTTATTTACCTATACTACTGCCAGGGCAGAGATGGGCCCTCTTACTAAATGTCAAAGTCAAGTCTCAAGTGTTTGAGGTAGCTGCATATCAAAGTCGTGTCTCTCATTTTTCAAATGAATAATCTTACATTGACTAAAATAGACAAATTATGCTGCTTAGGGTAACAGAAAAAACATTCCAGCATTGTGCTTGACTACACATGGTCTTACTTAATGTTATTTACTTGTTGTACATGAACAAACTGCCCAAGCCCTCAAATCCAGAGTGATGGCAATCCAATGAAAATGTTAAGTTAAATGTCTAATAACAATTAACAATTTAGTTGAGACAATTTTAAAGTCAACCCTCTGCCTTGTATTTAATAGAATTAAACAATACCATTCCAGCACAAATTTAAGGCCTCATCAGAAAAATGAGAGTATGGAATATTTGAAAACATATTTAGAGAACACAATATAGAGGAAATCCCCCTTTTATTTCACATGAATCTTAACCAAATTAAAAATGGCCCGAACATACATTCTTCAGGATGATAAATGAGAAATGATAAGCACCCCTTGGTTTGTATGTTAATTAATATGATAAAGACCCCTAACCCTAAGACTGTGGCTTTATTTACCACATCTCTAATCTGACAGGGAGCCTTCTGCTCTGACGCGCTATGAGGAGCAGAAATACTGACCCTCTGCTATAAAAAAACTTTCAAAACTCAAGTCAAACTTTGGAAAATAGCTTTAATTACTTGCAGAGAAAAGATGATCTAAAGAGCACTTGAGTCACTCTGTGTAACAGACGTGGCTTTTTGTTAAGCTTTTTTCAGAGCGTAATGTCCGCTTATGGGAAGTTAGATGACACACAGAGACTACAGCACCCGTGCCTTCCCCTCCCTGTCTCCATCACCATACCAAACCAGCACTTGAGTTAAAATTATTCATAGCATGGACAAGTTTTGTGGTAGCAAGTGCAGGCCCGAGGTTGACTCTGGTTAACAGTTCACGTTTGATATTTACATTTAATATGAAGTGTTAGTAAGGCTGTCACTTTTCCTAAAAATCAAACTCGAATGGTTTTGGAACATGCACCCAAAAAATTGAAGATATTTGATTATTCCCCACGTAGTAAAGGACAGAGACTCTCTTATCCGCCCCTTCGGTAAAGACCCTGCCGAAAAAAAACACAGTCACACAAAGCTAAACTCTTGACGAAATACCGCTACACTCGGCTGTATAACGGATGAAAAGCTGACGGTTGAGCCCGCAAATTTGATGTGGAGGAAGAATGAGTAAACTGCTTTTATTTTAAGTTTGCCATCAACGGTGTAGAACCAGAAATACTACCACACAGATCTCCTCAGATGATTCGGAGCTGTTCATGTCCTCTTGGAGTGGAAACTCTTTGTTTACTGAGGTCAAGAGAGCAGTGGATGTGTCTGAGGGTCAAGCTGCTCTGAGAGCGCCCTCTGCTGGATGAAACGGTCCACTGCTCCAGGCGCCCTGATGTGCCGCTACACTCAATATTTTACATTCAAATATATATTTACTATTCGGTTACTGACATTTATACTCATATTCTAACAGTTTCTTGAATATTGAATATAAGTTGATAGCCCTAATTGTTAGAGGCTGATAACTTACTCCTGAGCTCTAATAACGATGGAGCACTATTTATATTAAAACACATATTTTCAGATCGCCAAGTTAAAATTATTGTAGGCTCTTCAGCTAACATTAGCTTGTTTCCATAAAATTAGCCAACAAATGCTTCAATGTAATGTTAGCTAGCATGTTAAAGAACTTACAGCTAACGCTACAGTTACCTTAAATTTGAGCAGGTACCTTAAGCCACAGTAATTGAAACAGAGCATGCAATACAAAAAAACCAAAATACAATTCTTACCTTATATATTAAATAAATCCGTCATTCAGAAGACAATTGGCCATTTAACTAGTACCATAACGACATTTCTTGCTCCTCTTGGTTCAGTGCAGAATGAAAATGACTTCTAGTGCTGGGCAGGGCACCTCATGTCTCAGATGCAGCAGGGTTTCCCACCCAGGTCAGCAGGGATCGCTCTTTTAATTAGATAAAATGACTTCATGAAATCCACCGAAATAAAATAAGTTGACTTAACAAACTTCAAATGTTTAAATAATACTTAAACAGCGAAAAAAAATATGTTTACTCAAATCCGCTGAGTTATTTATTCATTTATTCAATTTTGAGTTAGACCCACTTCATAGAAATGAGTGCCTACCACTTTTATAGGGAATTAAGTTGTTTTCACTTACTTTGTTTATTAAGATATGCTGTTCGGTTTTACAGTGTAGGTGGCCTGGGATCGTTGTCGGAGACTTCCTGCTGCTGTGGAGTCATGAAGCCTCAATAACTACAATTACAGACATAACAAATATTTTGCCATTTCTTTAGCCCCATTCCAGTTCATAATCATTATAGTTGTTAATGTAGACATTGGCATGATCTCTCTTTCCATGGTTGACTATAAATCGATAGTAACTATCTCTAGCACCATATGGGCATGAGGTCCCTCTTGAAAATGAGATGTCACATCTCAAGAGGCTTATCTTGAATAAATTTATACTCAACGGAGACAAATATGGCAGGGACACATTTATGGTCTGGGCATCCATGAGTCTGTCACTACCATAAATTCTTAATTTCAGTCCTTTGCTTCTGCAACCCCTCTCCATTATCAGCTGTAAATACATCACCTATAAGTTCTCATTTTGATGTTGTTGTATTATTCAATGTTAATTGAATTTTAATTCAATGCTCATGATTATTATTGATTATACTTCTATAAAATTATCACTACAATCATACAGACATGAGGACCCTCCTGAAAAAAAAGATGTTGCATCTCAAGGGGCGAACCTCCAATAAATTTGTATTCAGCAGAGACAAATATGACAACAGGTCTATAACTGGCCCATGGATCTGTTACTAGCTTTAGTTCTTACTTTAGTCCACTTGTCTCCACCCACCCCCCTTCCTTCGCCCACACACCCAACACAGCATAGTGTGGATGGCTGTTCATCATGAGACTGGGATCCACATATATGTGTGCCCATAAAATGACGAGTTTGTCTTCAGCCTGCTCTATTGTAAAGTGTCTTGAGATAACACTTGTAATGAATTGGCACTATTCAAATGAATAGCGCCAATGACTGACTTGCTAACTTATTTAAACACCAACATTTTCTGAGCTGATGTATTCCTCTTAAGTACATATGCAACCGTGTCTATTGTAGACTTGTAGAATAACTGAACTGTTATTATGTCAACCTCTGTAATGTCACCCATTACCTATGATGAACTACTTTCTTATGTGCTCACAAGTCCATTCTGTCTGGCGGCTTGGAAACTCGACCAAACCTTGTAACCATCCCTGTGGGTCGAAGGTGGCTTCTATTTCTCCTTAGAAGACCCCTATCAGTCTCAACCACATATGATCTCGGGGGGTGGCTGTACCCATGACTGATCTTATAGTTCCTTCTGTGGTGATCCAGACTTTCTCACCCAATGTGAGTTCTGGGAGTGGTCTGGAGCGGTGTCTCAGGTGGTGGTTTGCCGCCTGTCTACACCTTCCCTACTCATCCCTCTTGCAAAAAGCCTGAAGGTCCAGCCACTTAGGCTCCAGCTTGGCCAGCGGTTGAGGTAGGGAGGTTCGCAGATTTCTCCCCATACAGCTGATCCGGCGAGAACCCATGCTCAAGTGGAGTGGCCCTGTAGGCCAGCAGTGCTCTGCAGTAATCCGTCTCTTTTCCACAGATTCTTCACGGTTTGAACCACTCGCTCTGCTTCCCTGTTTGCTTGGGGATAGCGTGAGCTGCTTGTGCTGTGTGTGAACTTGTACTCCTTTGCAAACTGTTGGAACAGCTCGGACGAAAACTGCAGCCCATTATCAGACAACACAGTTTCTGCAGCTCCATGTCTGGCAGAGGCCTTCTTCACAGCCGTGATAGTAACCTCGACTGACGTAGACTTGATCTCTGCAACCTCAATGTATCCTGTAATATCCTGTAATAGTCAATGATGAGCAGGTGACGGAGCGGCCCTGTCACTGAGTGCAGATTAAGGGCACACACCCACACTATACGCTACCCACACACACATGCTAAACGTGAACCGCACACACATGCTACATGCTACATGCTACACACCACACACCACACGCCAAACTTTTCCTGAGCCCACCTCTGGTCAACCGCAGTGGTCACAATTTTCTCCTTTATCACCGCCCCACAGGTCCAGTAGTTCACACGAGGGTGCACATTCACCGGTCTACACGTGTGTTCATACATATTACATAGACACTCACCGCAGATGCCAAGTGGTCCTTCCTGCTGCCCTCTGTCAGGCGCAGTGACCGCCAAACAGGGGCACATCTATTTCCGGGTCTTTAAAGGGCACTTAGCGGGAAAATGGTCCCCTCATTCGTTTGCCCTAATTAGGGGTTATTCTTCAGTATTGAAGACTGAATAAAAACATATAAATTGGGGAAAAATGTAACTGAGATATTATCTCAATCTGTGAATGGTTTTTAATGCAATTTTGGTTGTTTCTACAGGAAGGAAATCCTGACATTGTGCTTAATTATTCTTTGTGTGTCACACCCACTGGGAGGGGCTTATTATTTAAAAGGCAGCCATTTTGTCCATGTCAGGAGGTGTCCATGGGGAAAGAGAGGGGAGGCCTGAAACAGAAGTTGAACCAAGGTTGCTGCCGGGGGAGGAGGAATGGCGTCTGCAGTGGCACGTACGTCACTGGTGAGGAGAAAGGCTGATGAAGGCGGTGGTGGCGGTTGGCACGACTGGGCTGAGAATGGGCAAGAGATGGCAGAAAGAAGTGAGGATCAGGAGGTGAGATGAGAATTGAATCTGGTGGCGGGAAAGATGAATCTTGGAATACGGTAGAATAAAGCTGTAACAGACACAAACGCAAAAAACAAGTAAAAGAGACATCTATTTCAGAAGACAATGAAAGTGATCAAAGAGTAATGACAGTGGAAAGACAGAAAGATGAGTACAAAGTGATCATTAAACTAGCCCAAGATGGTGAATCATTTGGTGAGTGGAACCCTATCCAATTAACAAAGATATTAAACAGGATGCTGTGTGAGATTAAATGTGCAAAAATACTGCGTAATGGGTCCCTATTAGTGGTTTGTAGGGATAGTGCACAACAAGGTAAGGCAATCAAAATGAGTAAGATTGAAGGAAAGAAAGTACAGTGTTCACTGATTGAGGATAAAAAGTTTGTGCGGGGTGTTATCTCAGGAGTACCGACAAATGTGACAGAACAACAGGTCATAGAAATTGTTACAGGAGCCAAAGTTATTTAGGCAAAACAACTGCAAACAACCAGATATGGAGAAAAATGTTACAGCCTGTCTGTCATGATTAAGGTTGACGAAGCAATGCTGCCAGACAGAGTATTCATAGGATACATCAGTTATGAAGTCAGGCCCTATGTTCCTCCACCATTGAGATGTTTTAAATGTCAGAAATATGGCCATGTAGCAGCAGTTTGTAAGGAAAGCAGAGATGTGGAAGATGTGCAGGAGAACATGAATATGGCAAATGTGAGCAGGAGCAAAGCTTAAATGTTGTAACTGTGGGGGTGAACATAGCTCAGCTTATCGGGGGTGTGAAGCCAGCAAAAGAGCAACAGAGGTGCAGCAGGTCAAGATCTCTCAAGGGATGATGTATGCTGAAGCAGCCAGAAAGGTATTGGTCAAGGAGACAAAAGTGAGTACACAAGACAAGCAAGTGGAGTCATGCAAAGGATGACAGAAAATTATAGAGGGCGCATTGATCATGGGGAAAAATTAGTTTATTCTTTTCATGGTTGATGTAATAAATTGCTCAGCACAAACTGAAAGAAAAACTGAAAAGATAAAAATCATAGTAAAATCAGCTGAGAAATATCTTGGTGTGAAAGGGTTGCACTGGCAGGGTGTGGAAGAAATGCTTAATGGAAGCTCCCCTAACTCACAGACATTGGTGGTGGTTCTTCATGGTCATAATAATGTTGCAGTGGAATGCTAGAAGCCTTATAGCCAATGGATAGGAATTTAAGCACTATATTAACCAGTTACATAAAAACCTTATATAATACGTATACAGGAAACATGGCTAAAACCTCAACTGGACTTTATAATACCTGGGAATATTGCAATAAGGAAAGATAGAGAAATGGGTCAAGGAGGAGGAGTTGCTACATTTATACAAAATGGAATAAGTTACAGTATAGTCAGTATTGGGAAGGAACAAGAAACTATAGTTATTAAAACATGGACAGGAATTGATAATATAACAATATTTAACTACTACAGTCCATGTAATAAATTAACACTAGCTTTATTTAATAACATAGCTGGGCAGATACAAGGTAAAATTGTATAGTGTGGGGACTTTAATGCCCATAGTACAGTCTTGGGAAGCAAAAATACCAGTATAAATGGGTTGGCAGTCGAGGAATGTATTGAGGATAATGGTATAGTATGTATTAAGGATGGTAAAGGTACAAGGTATAACAGTACAAATAATACTGAAAGTGCAATTGATCAACCATTGGTGTCCAATGGTATTTCAGGTACAAGTATATGGAAAGTGTTGAACTGCTCTCCACTTGAAAGCGATAATTACCCAATAGAAATCAGAGTCGGAATAGATGTACACCGGAATGAAGAACAGAGGAATCCAAGGTGGAAACTAGAAAAAGCTGATTGGGAGGCATTTGCAGATAAGAGTGAGATCAAATGTGAGGATATTTTTAAAGAAAGAACAGTAGATACACATGAGGTAAATCAAAAAAATAGTTAAATATATTATTCAAGCAGCCCAAAAAAATGATACCAAAAAGTACAGGAAAGAGTGAAAAGAAGAGCGTACCATGGTGGGATAGCAATTGTGAAATGGCTATCAAAAGAAGGAAAAAAGCTTTTAAAAAACTGAAAATGCAACATAATTTAGAATCCTTAATTCAGTATAAAAGAGCTATAGCACAGGTATGTAAAACAATAAAAATAGCAAAACATGCATACTGGAGGGGATATTGTAATAAATTAGAATCAGAATCAGAATGGCCTTTATTGTCATTACACAAGATGTACAACGAGATTGGAGTGCTTCTCCTTTTCAATGCAATAGATGGATGGTTAAGTTAAGAAGAAGGTCATACAAAAATAGTGCAAAAATAGTATAAGTAAAAAAGAGGTTGTAATAAGTAAAAAGGGTAGTAAGAAGACTTTAAATGTACAAGATATATACAAGATGAAATAAAATCCTACCGGACAATGCAATTGGAGCTCTATGTGAAATATGAGGTAGAGGAAGTATTAATAATGAAAATGGGCCTCTTTCTAGTTCTGGGATATTTCTATTGCATGTGGAATGTATTGCACAGGATACAAAAATGTATTGCACAGGACAACTGAGTATGTACTGAATGCTTGGTTAGCAAATGATGGTTAGTATTTACAGATGATTATACATCACATATGACTGTATTGCACGGGATAGATAAATATAAATGTTGAGGTAGTGTTTAGAACATGGCAGCAACAGCAGTTACAGTAATATTGCACATTTACATTATAACGATGGCTGGGTTCGTTGCATGTGAGAGTTCAGGGTGTTGATGGCCCTTGGGAAGAAACTGTTTTTCAGTCTGTTTGTCCTTGTTTTGATGCACCTGTAGCACCTGCCAGAGGGCAACAGGTCGAACAGCTGGGCACCGGGATGTGAGGTGTCCTTGATGATGTTGTGAGCTCTGCTGAGGCACCGGGTGGAGTAGATGTCCATCAGGGAGGGGAGAGGGCAGCCAACAATCCTCTGTGCTGCCTTGACTGTCCTCTGAAGACTCCCTCTGTCCGCCTCAGTGCAGCTCCCGTACCAGGTGGAGACACAGTAGGTCAGCAGGCTCTCGATGGACGAGCGGTAGAAGGCCAGCAGCAGCTCCCTGTCCAGGTTGTTCTTCCTGAGGACTCTCAAGAAGTGTAGACGCTGCTGGGCCTTCTTTATGACAGCTGTGATGTTGGCTGTCCAGGAGAGGTCATCGGAGATCTGGACTCCCAGGAACCTGAATGTGTGGACCCTTTCCACACACTCACTGTTGATGTAGAGGGGGGGCGGGTCAGTTCTGTCCCTCCTGAAGTCCACGATGATCTCCTTTGTTTTCCTGGTGTTCAGTGCCAGGTTGTTGTCGGAGCACCAGGTCATAAGCCTCTGGACCTCCTCCCTGTAGGCTGCCTCATCTCCCTGTGAGATCAGTCCGACCACTGTGGTGTCGTCAGCAAACTTGACGATGTTGTTTTCGTGGGCCGGACTGCAGTCGTAGATGTAGAGGCAGTACAGGAGGGGGCTCAGCACCAGAGGTGGGTAGTAACGTGTTACTTGAATAGTTACATTTACTTGAATAGTTTTTTTGATAAATTGTACTTTTATGAGTAACTTTAATGCACAATACTTTTTATTTTTACTCGAGTATGTTTGTGGAGATGAAATGCAACTCTTACTCTGCTGCACTTCACGGCTCGTTACTTCTCTTTTTATCCAAGTGATTTCGGATATATGTATTTTATTTTGGTAGAGACACACTTCCGCAAAAAGTTGTACCACATGACTGTATTTCACCAATCAGAGGTAGTCATTCAGTCACATGACCGCACAACTTCTTAGCGGCCGGGCTCGTATCTGTGGCGCGCACAGACATAGCTGATGGAAAGAAGAGGAATAGAGGAAAAATGGCAGAGGCAACAACAGCGTGTGCTGCTGAGGAGGAGGAGGAGGAACACCCATGGCCTCACATACGAAGCATGTTTAGCCTACATGCGTCTCAAAAGAACAGCTACGCTATGCGGTGTCTTCTGTGTCTGCCGAAGCAAACCAACATTGCTGCGTACAAGAACTCCATGTCCAACTTAAGGAAACACGTAGCGGAAAGTTTTACCTACATTAATTTTGGCTGTGGAAATAGACAGATTTTAGCCTTGTTATCTCTGCAGCACCCTTGTCCTGAATATAATTCTTTGTTAGGCCATGTCTGTCAATATTTTAGAATTGTCTGACAAATTGTATGAATAACACACACTTCAGGTAGGTACCTGTTGGGTCTTAGGTGTATTTTAAAAGTTTTACATTTAAACTCTGCAACTAAGGCATTGAAAATCTTGAGTTAAAATACTGAAGTTTAAAATTTCATTCTTTTTTTCCCCTATGCTTATACTTTCTTTTTAACGGACAAGTAAGGTTTTTTGGCTCATACCTTTACATGTTTCGACGGAGCTCTTCCGCCTTTGTCAGAAGTGTCATCAGATGGTAGTGTGACGTGTCTTTTTTCAGCTGATCTTGTCAACAGAGGATCCACCCTGACAAATTGAGGAGGTATACAGACCTAGTAGAGTCTCACAGAAAGTGAAAGGCCCCTTCTGATGAAGCTCCTGTGAAAAATGCAAAAATCTCAAATTCCCTCGCTAGCCCAAGAGGAGTAGCACAGACAACGCTTGACAAGTTTGTGTTAAATTTTGTATGTGAAGCCAACCAACCATTTTCTGTGGTTGAGACACCATCCTTCAAGATTATGATTGAAACTTTGCAACCCTAGCGTACAGTTATGACAAGGAAAACATTGTGTTTAAAACTACAGGAAGCTGCAAAGAACATGAAACGTGACATAATCAAAAAGCTGAGCACTGTGAACTACGTTGCTCCAACAACAGACTGCTGGTCTGCCAGACAACGTAGCTACCTAGGAGTTACCTGTCACTGGATAGACAACACCTCACTGGAGAGACACTCTGCTGCATTGGCATGTAGACCTGTTAAGGGCTCACACACATTTGATGTCCTTGCTGCAGCAATAGAGGACATACATTCAGAGTACCACATCTGGGAAAAAGTGACCAGGACAACAACAGACAGTGGCTCAAACTTCTTGAAGGCCTTTCGGCTATATGGTGAGGAGAAAGATGAAGAAGCTACTGATGTGCAGGAGGAGGGAGAGATTCTGACCTTGTGATGCAACAGAAGATGAGAGTGAGTTAGAGGTGAAGTTTCAAGATGCATCTGCCATTTTGGAGGACAACACAGGTCTTGAGTACCAGCTTCCAAGGCACCAAAAGTGTGCATGCCATCTCCTCAATCTCATATCAACTGTTGATACTACTGCTGCAGAAACTGCCAATGAAAGTGTTTTTTCAAAGTGTTATGCTCTGTGGAATAAGACTAGTCGGTCAACCATGGCTTATGAAACAGAGGAGCACGAATGCAAGTTGCAGTTCCTCCGACCCAATCAGACCCGTTGGAGCTCCCTGTTCCTGGCAGTTGAACAAGTTGTGCACATCCAGAAAGAGCAAAGAGAACAAGCAATCCGCAACGTCTGCACAGCATTAAAGATCAAGATGTAAGTTTTTAAACAAAGTTTTTTGAAGAATAAAAAATGTGAGCATTGCTGATTAATGGTGAATCTATAATTATCTATAATTATAATTGTATTTAACATAGACAGTGCACACTGAAAACATAACATATGTACTATATAAAGCTGTAACTATTTTTATCCTTACAACTCTTAAAGGCTCAATCCAGCTGAAATGGGATTTCTGGCTGAGTACACTGCTGTCATGAAGCCTGTTGCCATGGCCCTGAACATCCTCCAAGGGGAATTCTCTGTGCATATGGGCTTCCTGCTGCCAACACTTTACCAGTTGCAGGGCAAGCTGAAGAGACTACTGGAATCTTGCAAATTGTGCAGACCTCTTGTTGAGGCCCTGCAGACAAGGATCCAGAAACATTTTGGTGAGGTCATGAAAGAGCCGGACTGATTGCTGCAGCAATACTTCTGCCACGATTCAGACCATCCTGGACTAAAAATGAAAGCATCATAAAAGCTGGTAAGTATACAGGATGGCAGTTTGGGGAGATCTTAATGTCATCACCAGCAGCTTAGCAGCCTGTACAGTAGATTGGTAAGAATAATGTGCAGAACTAATTCTTTTGAAAACAATTTATCTTGCCACAGGCCTTGACTACATTAAAAATCATCTAGACACTGACTTGGATGCCAATGTCAGTCCAAGCACCAGCCAGTCTGATGAAGATGACTTCTATGCAACGATGGAGTCAGGAAAACAAGCAGGAGAGCTACATAGGTACCTATCATGCCCATCCACTGGAGGTATGGATCTATTGCATTCATTTCCACTGTTGAAGAAAAATTCTCAGAGTCCAGTTTATGGTTTGCTGTGGTGAGGTGAGTTTATTGAAGCATGCCTGCAAGCTGGTGAACCGACGGATGGAGCAGGGTTTAAAAAAAGGGGGTGCACTGTGACCAGACATTCTAAGTCAATAGCAGACAGAAGACAGACGTCTGAGTGTATTAAGACATGGTAATTCAGTAGGCAGAGGAGAGACGTCATTTCCTTTGCCAGTATGCATACAAAGTTCTTTGATCAAGGGTACAAGGATGGGTGGGGTCAGTCTGAGCTTTAGGTGTAAGGAGGTCTATTGTTAGGGAAAGGACCTATGGGGGTGTAGTTACCAGGCTACAGACAATTTGCATTCCAAGGCACTTGATTTACATTGGAGACAGTTTACAAACCAAGACACTATAGAAACAATTGAACATTTTCCCTATCAATTCCACATTTTTTTTTTAAGGTGAAAGGTTGAAAGTCAGCTATTAGCTTAAATATTAACATCAGGTTGTAAACAAAAATTTGGACTTTCCTCTTCTAAGGGAGGTGGTACAGTTAGAGTGGAGTACATCATTGTAGTGGGTGACAAATAGAGTAACGATTTGCACATTGACTTAAGGCATTTCATCAGGAGACTCATGGCATTTAATAAGCCAAAACCAAACAATAAAAGTTCAAGGATCAAATTACCTAGATTTCTGCCATAACTCCATAGCAATAAGAGTGCCAAACAGTCTTGAACAGTGTTTGCGCTGTACGTGAATGAGTCTCCTATGACATTGATGGTGCAGCAATGAATTTCATGGCTGGTATCACATGACCCAGACCACATACTCCAGACCAGCCATTAGGTAAAAAGTCCCGTGCTTTCTTACCACAAATCTAATTAACACCCTTTGGTAGTGCTATGGATCACTGATTGGTGATTGTGGCAATGTTTTTGAAATGTCCAGAGGTAAAAGGTGGGGAATGAAGGCCACCGGAAATGTCCTTGAAACCTCTTTTGATGAGCTATAGGTGACATTACAGTCAGATACTCCAAGGTGAAGTTGCCCATTTCCTTTTACACACCATTTCAGTGTTTTTTTTTTTTTTTTTTTTTTTTGGTGAACATGTTGAGGGTGAGAGGGCTTGAAGTGTAACAAGCATAGCAGTTGGCATGAGTTTTATGACAGTTAACCTGTCTAGCTTGTGGGGAGGTGGTACAGGAACAGTTTCTGGAGGTAGAGTTAAAGTTGTGGACGTTGCACATCTGCTTCCGTGCCCCTGGGCTCTGTTCTGCTGCTCAGGTGAGGTGGTGGATGTCGCACAACTGCTTCTTGGACTCTGGCACCTGTTCTGCTGCTCCGGTGAGGCGGTGGTCATCACACGTCTGCTTCTAGGTCTCCGGTGCCTGTTCTGCTGCTCCAGTGTGGTGGTGGTCATCGCATGTCTGCTTTTGGGACTCCGGTGCCTGTTTTGCTGCTCCGGTGTGTTAGCTCTCCTGCCATCTGTAGAGGCGGCACCACCACGGTAAGAGCCATTTGGCTTCTTACTGCTTCTGAGATGATGAAGGTGAGGACCCACAAGGTGAAGAGAAGCACTGCTGGTTTCTGGTGCATGGTGCTGGTGTCTTTTGCAGTGTGATGTGTGACCCCAGGTGGAACGACCTTTACACTTAACTGCTGTGTGCGTGGTGAGCAGGACCTGTTGTGGTTTCGACCAGCGTGGTGCCAAGGCATTCTTTCTGCGGAACTCCTTTATGCAGACTCAGTCACCTGGTTGGATGTCGTGGCATGGTTTGTCACTAGGGGGAGACTGGACAGCTTTCAAATGACTGTGGATGAGTCGAACAGCAGAGGTTAAAGCAGAACAAAATGTCATAAGGGATTCCTCCATTGCATGAAGATCCATTTTCTTCATACAGAGAACCGAGTTGGTAGGTATAGACATTGCCCGACCAGTGATAATCTCATGTGGTGTAAGTTGAATGTGAAGTCAAGTTGTAGGGCTTCAAAGGGCCCTTGCGGGGGCTGATGTGTTGATAATGTTTTTGGCACAGTTCTTCCTGGATTGTGCTGTTGGCAGATCAAACAATGTTCACAGTATGCCTGTGCATGGGAGGTAAATCCAGGCGCATACCAGTCCTTTAACTTTTTTTTACACATATGAACTAACTATGGCAAAAAGACAAGTAGAATCCACAACGTGGCCATCATTGTGGACCCACAAGTTATTTACATATACACATCCATGGGAAGGCCACAACTTGTGCTCCTTCACATCAGCAGCCTCTTGTATTAAGGCCACATCATCAGAAGAGGCAATGTTGTTGGCTTGTACAGTAGGGAAAAGCTTAACATGGACAGTTTTGCCAAATTTTGAAACTGCTTTGGTTGCATGGTCAACCAAAGCATTGCCTTATGAAACAAGGTCGATCGATTTAATATGGGCTTCACATTTAGCAACAGCAATAGATGAGGCTGATTGACATGGATCTAAAATTGGCCAATTAGATAACTGTGTTTAACAGGTATCCCTGAAGAGGTTATGAATCCTTAGTTTGCCCAAAGCAAACCAAATAATTTCTGAGTCTGTGAAAATTGTAACAGTTTTACCTTTTGTGAGATGACAGGCTCTCATCAATGCGTACAGTTCAGCTACTTTGGCGGAGCTTGAGGGTGGCAGGGCAGAGCTTTCAATGACTGAAAAGTTATCACAAATTGCATACCCTGCATACAGCACACCATTTTCTCAATAAGCAGAACAATCAATGTAAAAGACAAGTTTACAGTTAGGCAGAGGGGTTTCTAAGAGATCAGGATTAGGTTTTGATAAAAGGGAGGTAACATCTAACCAATCATACGTCACCATCATCCTGTGTGGGTAAAAGAGTTGCAGGATAAGAAAAAGCAAAAGAGCATCTTTAAGAGTGATGTGAGGAGCAGTTATTGATAGTGTAATTTTACCTCTCTAGTCCCAGTCATATGCTTGTGTGCTTCCCTGGTAATCAGTGTAAGTGCATCATGTGGTAACATGACTGTGAGTTGGGAACCTAAAACAAGGTGATTTGTCAGTTGCAAGTTCAGCTGCAGCAACTGCTTTTAGACAGGGTGGAAAACCTCTCTCTCCAGGGTCCAGTTTTGAGGAGAAATAGGTTACAGGTCTGTTAGCAGAGTTGTGGCGCTGAGTGAGAACAGATTGTGTAAATCCTACTCTTTCATGTACAAAAAGTATGAAACATTGGCTATAGTTAGGAAGGCCTAATGCAAGAGCTGCTGCTAATGGCTGTTTCAAGTTATTAAATTACTTTTTAGCTCGATCTGACCACGTAAGGGGTTGGGTACAGGTTGATGGTTTGGACATTTCAAGGATGGGAGCAGCCATAAAAACATAATCTACTATCCACTGTCTGCAATAACATGCCATCCCTAGAAATGTTTTCATCTGTGACATTTGTGGGTTTGGTGATTTCAACTATGGATTTTACTCTAGAAGGATTCAAGACTCTTGATAAACCACACAATGTGTGCCCTAAGTACTCGACTTCAGTTTGACACAATTGAGCCGTTTTCTGTGAAATTTTGTGACCTCTAAGAGCTAAAGCCTGGAGGGGAGCAACCTCATCAGTCTCACAAGCAACGTCTGAGGGGGATGCTTAAAGTAAGTCCTCTACATATTATACCTAAAGTAGAACCTCCTGGAAGTGAAAAGATCTTTGAGATCTTATGTAACGTACAAATAAATATTGTAAGTTTAACCTTGGGGGTAACCTGGTGAATGTATACTGTTGATTTTCATAGGGGAACGCAAACAAATAATATTTTTGTGTAAAGGCAAGAAGAGGAATGCACTACAGAGATCAAGTACAGTGTATTGATAGAAGTTGGCTGGTACTTATGATACTGTAGATGGATTTGGGACCAGTGGGAAGCGAGGTAGCACTACTTCATTAATGACTCTCAAGTCTTTCTGTCTGATCCTTGGGAGATAGATATTAGGTTTTAGAAGTATTTGGACTGGTTCAGTAGTTCTAATTAATCTACCATCATTAGAAGAGGAGGCCCAAACAGAGGGGTGAACACCTGAGACTATCCTATTATGCACATCACTTTTTCCTATTGTTGTGGGTTGATTTTGATCTATAAGGGCTGCAAGCACAGCTGTAGGATCGGTCTGACTAGTTTCTTAGAAAACGTCATCTGGTGTTCAACAGATAATACAGTTTAGCTTACACAACAAGTCTCTTCGTAACAGACTTACAGGAGTGGAGTCTGACAGAAGAAAGGAGTGTAAAGTTGTAAAGTGGACATGCATTCACTAAGAAAATCAATGCTGACCAAAATAGGCTCAGATACAGGCAACACATGGATGCCTCATATCCCCATAGCTCTGACTGTTCTATCTGATGCTCTTAATTTAGTTGTTTTTGTTTATACCATTGAAAGAAAAGCTCCAGTGTCTACCAACAATTATGTGGCTTTCACGTTAACATTTACCATTAAATGAGGTTCTTCCTCTGAACTAGCCAATTTAAATAATGGAGCTTGTAAAACATTTGTTTCTGTTTCAATTTGGTCACTGTCCTAGCAACTCTGGCTTTTTTTACTGTTTTAAGATTAGTTGGCCTTCTGTAAGGTTGTCTAATCAGGTGCTGTACACAGAGTAAAGTTGGACTGCAAGTTTCCATATGGAGAGTTTATCACTTAGTGATTTGGCTTACCATAATAGAAGTACTTTGCACATCCTTTTGTTTGAGAGGTGTGAGGAAGGTTTCCACTCAGTCTTTGTTTGATCCCTTGAACCACGACATTTTCCCAATTGCCCTTGCTCTGCCACTGCATGTTCCTCTGCTTGATCTGCCTGTGTAGTGAGAAACTTACATAACAATTAGTCTTTTGACCAAGTCTTTTGACAGTTTTTCTTTTTTTACATTAAAAGATTCTTCAAGCAGAATGAAACTCATAAGAGCAAGACATATAAGACATGTTTCACAAGAAAAAGTGTGAAACAAACATGACACAACAGCAACAGAAAACACAGAAACAAACGTGACCCAAAATCAACAGAAAACACACATTTCTAGGTGTTTTGCAAAATCAAAAAAGCACAAAAGACAGCCTAAAAAAATACTGTCATAAACATCAGCTGGGTTTTAATCAGGTCCTGGACAGTGCTTCCGGTAGACTTGGAGAGAAAAAATAAAATTATGTTGCCTGCTCCTAGTTCTTTGCAGGTCCTTAACTTGGCGCACTATGTTGCAAATAGTTAAATCTGTTTAAAATTACTAAGCTAGTTTTAACTCTATGTTGTGTTTGAATTTTTTTCTATTTTTGTTTTTACTGAGCTAATCTTAACTCTGTGTTGTGTTAAATCTGTTGATTTTCATTTAGATTCTAGCTCTTAGACTTAGGCTTAGCTCTGGACAGTACTTTCTTTTTTTTTTTTTTTTTTCCAAAAATTTTGCTATTTTTATATTTTTGTGTTGCAACATTTTTAAAACCCCATTGGTACCACAGTTACCATACATGTACTTAACAGGACCGGTAAAACCTTTCTCAAACCTTCCACTTAAAGTCCTTACAAGTTTTCAATCTTTGAGATCCCTCCAAATCAACACTCATGCCCATTTACTTTTGCCCATAATTCACTTCCTGTTTCCATCAGTCAGCATTCTAGTTAGGCCATACAAATCATTTTTCTATGTAAGAAGAGCGAGTCAGATTCTTACAAAATGAAATATATAACTAAGTATTGGGAGAGCGAGTCATCCCCAGGAGAACGAGTCATCCTTACTTCATCCCACCGGTCCTGCATAGGCCTATTTTCCAGCGATCCAAACACTGTCCCTCTATCTTGACATGTCATCCCCGAACATTTCTCAAGAGTCATTCCTTTGGTCCGGCCATTATTTCCCAGTGTTCCAAACACTGTCCCTCTATCTTGAAATGTCATCCCAGAACATTTCTCAAGAGTTATTCCTAAACCCCTTGTCACGACCACGCAGCAAACTTACAGAAAATGGATGGTGTCAACTTCTTTGGGACTCCAGTTCCACAGACCTCCAACAACACACAGTTACAGGAATTGGGTTTCAAAAGGATCCCTTACCTCTTTGTAAAATTTGAATTGAGTTTGAAGGTGAGTTTATTGAAGCAAGCTGGTGAACCGACAGACAGAGTGCAGGTCTGTGTCTGTGAGCTGACCACGACTGAGGAAGGAGCAGGGTTTAAGTACAGTAGCAAACAATGGGATACACCAAAAGGGGAAGGGGGTGCACTGTGACCAGACATTCTAAGTCAATAGCAGACAGAAGACAGACGTCTGAGTGTATTAAGACATGGTAATTCAGTAGACAGAGGAGAGACGTCGTTTCCTTTGCCAGTATGCATACAAAGTTCTTTGATCAAGGGTACAAGGATGGGTGGGGTCAGTCTGAGTTTCAGGTGTAAGGAGGTCTATTGTTAGGGAAAGGACCTACAGGGGTGTAGTTACCAGGCTACAGACAACTTGCATTCCAAGGCACTTGATTTACATTGGAGACAGTTTACAAACCAAGACACTATAGCAACAATTGAACATTTTCCCTATCACCGCACATTAAGAAGCTGTCACTCAAAGTCAACACAGGTCTTCCTGCATCTGTAGCCTGTGAGAGACTTTTTAGTCATGCAGGACTCCTCTTCACGGCTAAACGATCATGGCTCCACTACAAGAACCTTGAAAAATCAACTACTGTTGGAGCTCAACAGTCACTTCACTCACTGAACATGCAGAACACTCAGTTTTACTGAACACACACACTGTCTGTCTGTCTGCTCTCTCTCTCTCTCTCTCTCTCTCTCTCTCTCTCTCTCTCTCTCTCTTTTACTGGGACACAGAGACCTGCTGTATGTAAAGACTGCCTTGTTCTGATTATAATCTACCTGGTTAGCCCTGATGTGCCATTTGGAAGGCAGGTTAATGTATCTTTTCACTGTAAGTTTGCAGGGTTGTTACCTATGTATTGGTTTTATGTTGTGAAAAACTGTGCTACTGGAGAAGGTTTAGAAATTGGTAAACCTTAAGTTATCTGTTCAGTGACTGTCAAAGCTGTAACGCTGGCAAGAATGTGTTTCTTGTGCTATAATTTATTTTTTATATAAAGATTTAATATATTATCATTTTAGTTAAAGGGGTTTACCTGAATTTGCACTTTTTTATATACATATTTTTTGTCTGATTGAATTTATGCACAGAAGACAAATAAATCAGATATTGCAGTTACTCACTACTTGAGTAGTTTTTTCACCAAGTACTTTTTTACTTTTACTCAAGTAATTTTTTAGATGACTACTTTTTACTTCTACTTGAGTCACATTTTTCTAAAGTAACATTACTCTTACTGGAGTACAAATTTTGGCTACCCTACCCACCTCTGCTCAGCACGCAGCCCTGTGGTGATCTGGTGCTCAGAGTGCGGGTGGAGGAGAGGTGGGGGCCAAGTCTCACAGTCTGGGGTCTGTTGGTGAGGAAGTCCTTAATCCAGGTGCATGTGAGAGGGGGGAGGTCCAGGGTGTCCAGTTTGGTGGTCAGTATGTCCGGGATGATGGTGTTGAATGCCGAGCTGTAATCCACAAAGAGCATCCTGGCATAGCTCTGCTGTTGTTCCAAGTGGCTCAGCACAGCGTGTAGAGCTATGGCGATGGCGTCCTCTGTTGATCTGTTTGCCCGGTATGCGAACTGATGGGGGTCGAGTGTGGGGGGGAGACAGTCCTTGATGTGCTGGAGAACCAGCCTCTCGAAGCACTTCATAATCACAGGTGTGAGGGCAACAGGGCGATAGTCACTGAGGCTGGATGTGGATGACTTTTTTGGTATGGGGATTATTGTGGCGGATTTCAGGCAGGGATGAAATCTTGGGCCAGGGAGAGGTTGAAAATCCTGCAGAAGATGCCGGACAGCACATGCTCAGAGCACCTTTCCAGGAACTCCGTCAGGGCCCCGGCCTTCCTGGGGTTCACTGCCAGGAGCACACGCCTCACCTCATGCTCCCCTACAGTGAGTGGGTGGGTGCTGGGGCCTGGTGGGGGTGGGGGCAGGGCTGGAGCAGGTGGGTGTCGCTGCGGTAATGCTTCAAAACGGGCAAAGAAGCTGTTGAGCTCCTCTGCCAGCAACAAGCTCAGGTCTCCTGACATCACATCACATCCTCTGAAGTTAGTGATGCTCTGTAGGCCTTGCCACACCTCCCATGGTCTATTGCTGGCGAGGTGGGACTCTATCCTCCTCCTGTAGCCTGCTTTGGCTGTTTTTATTCCTTTTTTCAGGTCAGCTCAAGCCGCACTGTACAGAGCTCTGTCGCCTGACCTGAAGGCAGAGTAATGGGCTTTGAGGAGTGAGCGGACCTGGCTGGTCATCCAGGGTTTCTGGTTTGGAAAAACCTGGATGACTTTGTCCACAGACACAGCTCCCATACAGAACTTGATGTAGTCCAGTACATTCGCTGTGTATGTTTCCAGGTCCTGATGCTCAAATAGGTCCCAGTCTGTGTGTTGAAGGCAGTCCTGTAGTTCACAAAGTGCACTCTCAGGCCAAGTTGTTACAGTCTTTGTGGTGGGCCTGGATCTGTGTCTGAGGGGGCTGTATGCAGGGGTGAGCAGCAGGGAGAGATGGTCTGACTGTCCGAGGTGGGGGAGGGGTGTAGCTCTGTAGCCGTGCTTAATGTTGGAGTACACATAATCCAGATTGTTTCCTCCTCTCATTGGGCACTTGACATGCTGGTGGAATTTCGGGAGTACAGTCTTTAAATTGGCCTTATTAAAGTCCCCAGCAATGATATGAACGCCATCCGGGTGGGCCCGCTGCTGTTTGTTGATGACGTTCAGCTGGAGAGAGCGCCGTGCTAGCATTAGCATCCGGTGAGTTGTAAACAGCGGTGAGGATCACAACAGTTAGCTCTCTCGGGACAAAAGAAGGCCGGCATCTAACAGACATGTACTCAATGTCGGGCTAGCAGTGCTTCCCTATCATCGTGCTGTTGTTGCACCAGTGGTCATGCACTTAAATACAGAGCCCCCACCTCTGCTCTTACCGGGGTCCTCTGTTCTATCCCAGCGGTGCAGAGAGCGGCCAGCTAGCCCGATGCTAGCTGCACACTAGCATCGGGGATCCTCGGGTTGAGCAAGGTCTCCGTGATGATTAAAACACAACAGTCAAGAACGTAGCGATTTCACACAAGTTATAGCTCCAGGTCATCCATTTTGTGTGTGATGTTTGGTGGCGTTGCGTCCCCACTTCTGCTTCCTCTCCCGACGCCGCCTGCATCTCTTTCCGGACCCGACAACAATCCACGAAGCACCCGGTGGTCTCGCTAGTCCATCTGGGATGTTGTGGCTACTATGAAAGTCTCTGCAAACTGCCAGTTTGTGTCGGTAACCGACAAAATAAAATAGGAAGAGAGACGCCGTCGTCAGAGGTCTGGAGAACAGTAAGGAAAATGAGTGGAGTCAAGAGTAAGTTTGAGATACCTGTTTTATGTAGTGCAAACAATACTGCAATCAGCAACATGGAAAAGGCAGAACTTTTGGCAAATACAATTGTAAAGGTCCATAGTTCTGATAACATGTCAGCAAAAGCAAGGCAAGATAGAGATAACACCCTCTTACTGGACTGATTGTATTAATACTCTGTTAGGCCTAGCCTAAATGAATAGGTGTGAGCCTAGCCCACGTATTCAGTGTGGGCCTAGCCCACATATTCAGTGCAGGCCCGGCCTGCATCCTTGATCAAGGGGAGAGAAGGAAGACACAGCAGACCAGTCCGTAGTACAGTCAGTCCTTTCTCTCAGTTTATTTTAGAAAACACAAGATATATATACAGTGTGACGGACAATGATGTGTTAGAGACTTTAGCCCTCCCCCCTGCATTACTTTCTAAACAAGTTACATAGGAAAACACATGTGGACCATAATTGGTCAATCTATAGCTTCTTGAGCACACACACACAGTATATATGTCCAGAGTTTGTTAGGTCAACCTATGAATGACTTCCTAAGTGCACATACACATTTGCAGTGCATATGACCGTTATGCAAGAATTCAATTCAGCGAGAACATGCCGGGCATATGCCCATTATGCAGTAATTCAGTTTCATCAATGAGTTTCTGTTCTTGAGCACACACATGCAATGCATATGACCAGTGTGTAATAGCAGGGTTGAAGGTTTAATATTTATTATACCACTTACAACATCCAGGAGTGACAGAAAGGCGTATCATCACAGGACATAATTTGGACGTACCATTCTCCTTGTTAGAACTAAAAAAGGCAATATTAAATGAAGAATAAACAGCACCAGGAAAAGATGGAATATGTCAAAAAATGCTGGCACATATGACCGATAGTTCACTTATGACAGTACTTGAATTATTTAATGTAATATGGGACTCAGGAAACATTCTTTCTACTTGGAAACAATCAGTCATAGTACCATTACTTAAACCTGGTAAAGACCCATCAGACCCAGCAAGTTACAGGCCCATAGCTTTAACATCTCAGCTTGGTATGACAATGGAAAGGATGGTTACACAGAGGCTAACACACTATGTCGAAAGCAGAAAGTTGATATCTGCAAACCAAAGTGGGTTTCAAAAAGGAAGGAACAAAATGGATTCTGTGCTTTGTCTGGAATCTGAAATTAGGAAAGGACAAGCAACAAAGAAATCGCAATAGCAGTCTTTTTTGATGTTTAAAAGGCATATGATATGTTATGGAAAGAAGGACTGCTCATTAAACTAGATAAGATGGGAGTAGGAGGTAAATAACTAATTGGGTGTCAGCATTCTTGTTAGAGAGACAAATACAGGTGAGGGTGGGTGTTGAGCACTCCAGTATATATAATATCGACAATGGAACTCCACAAGGGAGTGTGTGCAGTCCAATACTATTTAATATTATGATAAATTATATTTTTGATGAGGTAGAAAATACAGTAAGTAAATCTTTATATGCAGACGACGGAGCCCTTTGGGTAAGGGGAAGAAATCTGGAGTATTTAGAAATGAAAATACAAAAAGCCTGAAGTAATATGTTTTGCAAAATGGCATAAACAAATTTCATTGACGTTATATGGGCAGGTACTAGAACAGGTAAAGGAAGTTAAATTTTTGGGATTAGTATTTGATGAAAAGCTCACTTGGGGAAAACATATTGAGAAAGTAAGAAATAAATGTAAAATGGTCAATAACTTTTTAAGATGTCTTTCAGGTCAGGACTGGGGAGCTAGCAGAAGATCGCTATTAAACATTTACAGAGCCCGTATGAGGTCAGCATTAGATTATAAATGTTTAGCATATATGTCTGCGTCTGAAACAAATTTAAAGAAATTGTACATAGAACAAAATCAAGCCATTCAGACATGTACTGGAGCCTTTAAGACATCCCCAGTCTCTGCACTGCAAGTAGAGGTGGGTGAAATGCCTCTGGAAGTATGGAGAAATAAGATCATGTTGGCATACTGGGTCAGTCTTGAAGGGCAGAGTTCAACACATCCTACTACAGCTGTATTGCAGGAGAGTTGAGAACACAGGAAAATTAAAAGTAAAAATTTTGGGTGGACAAGCAAAGAACTAGCACAAAAATTAGGATTATCCGCAGCACAAAAGCGGAAGCAAATCCATCTTCCATCACAGTTAATTTATTTGTTTTTATAAATGACAAAAGAACCCCAAAAAAATTTGTGTGACCACACTGTAAAGGTTTGAAAATTATGCAGTTACATTGCATTTTTCATATACAAACCATGTAGTCGTACCAAAAGAGATTGTTTTACTGATTAAGCATCAGTATAACAGTCCCTATAGCAGTCATACCCCCTTGGAAATTCATGAATACAATAGTTGATACTAAGTTATTGGTACTAATCAAAAACAACTGCAAAAAAGCGCCAGTGTGGACAATGGTGCAAGAGTATATTAATCAAAGCTATTTGGATAAAGTATTAATTTTTACAGATGGCTCAAAAGATCCAGAAACAGGACGTACAGGCTCAGCAGTTTTTATTCCAAAATATGGAAAAGCCATTAAAAAGAGGGTGTCAGACCATCTGTCAGTATACACAGTAGAAATGATGGGGATAGAGTTAGCTTTGCAGTGGGTGGAGGATAACAGTCAACACAGTGTAACCATAGCAACAGACAGCATCTCAGCACTTCAAAGTATTCAGTCAGGAAATTCATGCAGGCAAGATTTCTTATTAGAAATATTTCATCAACTTTACAGACTACATAACAAAAAATTGGATATCTCTTTCCTTTGGGTTCCAGCCCATGAAGGAATTGAAGGAAATGAAGCAGCAGATATATTGGCCAAACAATGAATATGATCCGATACAGTAAATATTGAAATACCACTTAGTAAGGATGAAGTAACATCTGTCATTAGGAAGCACATGTACAAAATCCGGCAGGAAAATTGGGACAACATAACCACAGGAAGACATTTATACAGCATACAACCACAAATCAAAAAGAGTGAAACTCGGGGAAGGAACAGGAGAGAAGAAATTATCATAACACAACTCAGGATAGGGCATGCAGGGCTCAACGAAACATTAAATATATCCGACATTAAACACATCTGACAGGTTTGTGTTCACAGTGCTCACAGCTAGAAACAGTTCAGCATGTGTTACTGGAGTGCAGCAAGTATAGGGAGGAGCGAAAGAAGGTGATACAAATGTTGCAGAGGGAAAAACAAGATTTAACATTATTGATTGTGAATGTTTTTTCTTTTTTGGATATTGTCTGCATTGTTGCTGGTTTTCAGCTGTAGTTTGGGGTTGTTGAAGAACCTATTTCAGTTTTAAACCATTGCTTATTTTTGTAAATAGTATTTTTGTCACTTGTATATATTTTTTTCCACTGTTGGGAGATTGGTGGAATAAAAACCCTGAAAACGTATCTTCCTGACTGTGCCATATTTTTTCCCAGGAAGAACCCCACGACAAGGTAGTTTTTTCTTTGACCACTCAAACAGATCCATACCAACCCTCTGCCAAGGGCGGTCTGGGACTGGGGTGGAAACCAGTGGCTCACTGTACTGCATTCTGTGTTTTTGACATATCTCAGCGATCTGCCATTTGACCTATCTGTGCAGAGATACCAGGCCACCATATAGACTCTTAAACTCTGGCCCTGCATTTTGAAATCCCCTGATGTCCTTTGTGCAGCTGCTGTAGGACATCTGCTCTCAGATGGGTTGGAATAACAAGTCTCTCTGCTTTCATAAGAAGGCCCTGAGCAAGGTGAAAGTCTGCTCTGTCTTGCCAGTATGGCTTAGTCACTGGGTCAAGGTTGCACTTCTCCGGCCACCCTGTGTGACAGTATTCAGTCAACTGTCTGCAACCTTCATCTTCTGGGAAGAAACCAAACAAATTCCTTCTGTGAACGCTGTCGGAGATATCAACAAGAAATTAATGAGCTACAAGCACAGATTTCAGATGGAATCTGAAAAAGAACTTTTTTTTTTTTTTTTAACTTGTCGTGTCCAGCATTGCAACAGCAGAATTATGGTCTGGCTGCCATTTTGTGCAGAACACATTTACTTTGCCAAGAGGAGCCGTTTGTATATAAGGCTCCCCTTGAGTTTTAAGTGAAACTTTTTATTAGTGTTTTTGTTAATTTTTTTATTTATTTATTTATTTATTTATTTTCCCCCCACCGTATACTGCCAAGTTGGAAGATTATTGCTTGACCAGACAAGAGTGATAATAGATAAGAGAGAGGGAAGAAAAATAGACAGAAAGGGAGAGAGAAACAACAAAACAGAAAAGAACAACCACAATAACTGAGCAGATGCATACAAACAGGAGAACCAAACAACCAGCTGCTGAACCTGAAAAGAAACAGTATCCTGAGGTCTTTGACACTACAAACACAAGGAGCACCTGAGGAGAGAAGAACTGGAGAGATCGTTAGCAACAATGAGCACAGCAACAACAATTATAGATGTATATATATATACATACATAGACACATATATACATAAACATACAGATATCGGCATCTGTAGGGGCATGGCTGAGAGTGCAGATTGTTTGGATCAAGTTGTGCTTTGTGTTTAGTGATCATGCAAAGGAGTGATCGTGCAGATGTAGCCCCACTGCCTTTAGGGGCCAGATGTACACTGAGAGGGCCCCCCAGCGCCATGCAGCCAGCCGCCACGACAGAGCGCAGAGCAAAGGCAGCCTGCCACGGAGCCAGGAGCGCGTCAACCAAGGAGAAGGCCGGAAGAAGAGGCAAGGAGAAGCGGGAGGTAGACACCTGACTCTGCGGGGTAAGGGCCCCAGGGGCCCAGGGGGCTGAGGCCCACAGGCCCCGCCAGACGCCGTTTGCTTTTCCAATTTAAGAGAATAGTTTTCTTCGCGATGCATAGGGCAGTGAGGACTAAGTGTTTCAAGTTGGAGTCTATGACGGTGTCATCCAGGTTCCCTAGAAGGCACAGTCTGGGGCATGCAGGGATATTACACTTGAACCATACTGAAAGGTCCTCACACACCCGGAGCCAAAACTTCTGAACTGGTGTACAGGACCACACAGCATGTAAATAGTCATCTGGTATGTTATTGGTGCAATGTGAACAAATACTTGATTGCATTAGGCCCATCTTGAACATCCTTTGTCCCGTGTACTGGATTCTGTGGATAATTTTGTACTGTATAAGTTGCAGGTTTGAATTTTTAGTCATTTTGAATGTATTTGAACAGACTTGTGGCCAAAAGTTATTATCAAAATTACTGGATAAATCTGTTTCCCACTTGAGCGTTAGGAGTGAGATTGAATCTTCTGTCTTGACCAGTAGCCTATAGATTTTTGATAACAATTTTGGGGCTTTGAGATTTATAAATTCTGCAACTTGAGCAGGGAGTTGTAAGTCCAGCTGGTTGGAATTATATTTCTTGCTTATTATAGATTTCATTTGTTGGTACTCTAGGAATTTGGCGCTGCTGATTTCATATTGCACAGTGAGTTCCTCGAATGGTATGAATTTTTTGTTTTGAATAATATGTTCGAGATGCTTTATCCCTTTATTAGTCCACTGAGCAAAGTTTATCATTTTCTTATTTTGCAGGATGTCGGGGTTGTTCCAGATGGGTGTAAGCTTACACGGAACAAGTGAAGATTTGGTCAATTTCAGAAACTCCCACCAGGCTGTCAGAGTGGAACTAATGTTGATGCTTTTAAAACATTTATGATGCCTTACAGTTGGGCTTATAAATGGCAGACTAGAAATAACTAGGTCATTACATAGTACTTGCTCTACATCCAGCCATGGTTCATGTAGTTGGTTGGGATTTAGCCATTTTGATATGTATTGTAATCTGTTTGCTAGGAAATAGAGGTGAAAATTGGGCAAATCTAAACCACCATTGTTTTTAGTCTTTTGTAGAGTTTTTAAACTAATACGCGGTGGTTTGGCTTTCCATAGAAATGTATTAATGAATGAATCTAAGGTTTTAAACCAAGTGGAAGGAGGTTTCGTGGGAATCATTGAGAACAGATAGTTTACTCTAGGTAGAACCATCATTTTTATGGTGGCAACTCTTCCCATGAGTGATATGGGTAAGGATTTCCACCGAGTGAGGTCGTCCTCAACTGTTTTTAAAAGCTGGACATGGTTTAGCTTTATTAATTCAGAAATACTGGTAGAGATGTTTATTCCTAAGTATTTAATATTCCCTGAATGTAGTGTAATATTTGGAATATTCTGGAACGTGCAGTTGATAGGTAGAACAGTAGTTTTAGACCAATTAATGGAGTAGTCCGAAACTGATGAGAATTTATTAATGAGTGTGATTGTATGAGAGAGAGATGTTTGTGAGTTCTGGAGAAAAAGTAATACATCATCAGCATAAAGACTAGTCTTGTGTTCTATACTATTGCCATTAATACCTTTAATTTCTTTAGATTGTCTAATACTAGCTGCTAAGGGTTCAATAAAGATAGCAAAAAGTGAGGGGGAGAGTGGGCAGCCCTGCCTGGTGCCCCTTTGTAGACTGAAGCTTGGAGAAGTTTGATCATTTGTCCTCACACATGCATTTGGGTCATTGTATAAGATCTTCAGCCAGTCAATAAAAGATGGACCGAATCCAAATTTGTTCAATGTTGCAAATAGGAACTTCCAGTTAACACGGTCAAATGCTTTTTCTGCATCTAAGGAGATGATTGTGGTTTCTAGATTGTGTGAGGTGGCATAATCTATCAGATTTGTTAGTCTGCGCATATTAGTGGAGGAATGTCTGCCCTTAATAAAGCCTGTTTGATCAGGGTGTATAATAAGAGGAGTTACTGTTTCTAATCTTTTGGCAAGGGCTTTGCAGATTATTTTGAGGTCAGCGTTTATTAACGAAATCGGCCGGTAACTGGATGGAAGTGTGGAGTCTTTTCCTGGTTTTAGTAGTAGGGTAATGTTAGCTGAATTCATGTTTTTGGGTATTTTTCCTTTTCCCTTGATCTCTGAGACCATCTTAAAAAAAGTGGGTCCCAGTGCGGTCCAGAATACCTTATAGAATTCTGCTGGAAAACCATCTGGACCTGGGGCTTTATTACTAGGCATGCCTTGTAGTGCTTTATGGAGTTCCCCAATTGTGAGGGGTGAGTCCAAAGCCATTCCCTGTTCTGGTTGCAATTTTGGGAGGTTTATGTCACCAAGAAATTCTTCAATGCTGCTATCTGGTGGGTCAATTTGTGATGAATAAAGTGTCTTATAGAAATCCCTAAAGATGTTATTTATTCTGTCAGGATCATGGGTGATATTTCCTGCTGAATCCTTAACAGAGGAGATAGTTGTTTTCTCTTTGTTTGCCTTTAATTGACTAGCTAGGAATCTACCAGATTTGTTGCTGTGTTCAAATTTTTCCAAGCGTAGTCTTTGCATCATAAATTGAGTTTTCTTTTCGATTATTTCATTCAACTCAAGTTTAGCCTTCCTAATACTGTTCAGTATGTGCTCTTCAGGGGCTGCCCTATATGCTTCTTCTAGCGATTTGAGTCTTGACTCCAGTTCAGATGTTCGCTGCTTCTCCTCCTTTTTCTTGTGTGATGAGAACGAAATTATTTTTCCTCGCATTACTGCCTTTCCTGCTTCCCAAAGAACACAAGCTGAGGTCTCTGGTAGGTCATTATTTTCTATATATAGAGACCATTCTTTTTCAAAATAGCTGATAAAATTAGGATCTTTAAGTAATGATGTATTAAATCTCCAGTTACTCGTTGGTGGTTTTACTTTCTTATCAATTAGAGTGAATGACACTGGTGCGTGGTCACTGATAGTGATAGGATGGATAGTAGTTTCTATTATATTGCTCATTCTTGAGCTGCTAACTAGAAAGAAATCTATTCTGGAATATGAAATATGTGAGAGATGAGAGAGGTGAGAAATATGTGTAATCTTCAAGAGTGGGGTGGTGTGAGCGCCAGGCATCGCAGAGACCAAAATCCTCCATGTATTGTTTAACAACCTTAGTGGATTGCCAGAGCCGATAGTTTCCTGTTGTACTCAGCCTGTCCATTCCTGAGTCCAAGGCCATGTTGAAGTCTCCTCCTATGATGAGTGTGTTATCTAAGTGATCAAAGAGTGAGGTGAACAAGGAGTGAAAAAAGGAGGGGTCATCAACATTTGGTCCATAAATGTTAGCAATGCATAGCTTCATATTTTGAATAGTTAATTTTATAATTATATATCGACCTTCTGGGTCCGAAACTGTGCTCTCAACGGTGAAATTTACCTGCCTACTTATTAAGACGGCTACACCTCTTTGTCTGGAATTGAGACAGGCCGAATACACATGAGGGAACTGTAAAGTGGAGAGTGAACCCACTGCTGTCTCTGATAAATGGGTCTCTTGTAGCAAAATAATGTCTGCCTGCAGGTCTTTCAATTTATTAAATACCTTCAATCTCTTCTCCCTGGAACCAACTCCACGTATATTCCATGAAATAAACCTGAGTGGTGTCATACTTAGGCCAGCTGATTGAGTTAACTAAGAGAAATGTGTGTATATGTGCTCAGGCAGACATATATGTGTATGTGCCCATATGCATGCATCCTTGTGAGCATGCATGATACTCCCATGTATGTATGTGTGCCAGTGAAATCGCCTGTGTGATGTTTCCATGACTGTATATGTTTGATAAATCCACATGCTGTGGGTGTATTGCTGTGTGTGTTGGGTGTTAATGTGTGGCCACATGCTGTTTGTAGTGCAGAAGTGCTTTGAGTGTCCTGTGTGTGTTTTATATGTGTCTGAGACCCTGTTTTTAGTGTAACATAAAAGGTTAATGTTGCAGCTAATTGTGGAGAGAATGAAGGAGAGAAGAGGACCATAGAAACAAAGAAAAAAAAAGAACAAGACTAAAAAAAAGAAATAACACAAATATTCTGATAGAACAGAAGACATCAGGATCCCACACATGGAGACTAGCAGTGAGCTTTTTGTCAACTAATACTGCTTAGATGATTTGCATACCCCATAGAAGTGTTTAAACCTTGTATGATGTGTTGATGAATGGTGGTATTTACCTGAAGTTAGTAGAGCCAAGGAGTGACACCTGGATCGCGATACAATTGGTTGTTAACGAACAGTTTGTCAACAGCAATGACAGCTCGGGAGCCTCTTTCAATGAACCTCCGCTTGACTGGAAACAGGACCTTGCGCCGCTCCAGGATCTCTTCGGGAAACTGGTCGTTCACGCTGAAGTCCGTCCCCCTCAGCTCCCTGCCCCGGCTCTTCACCTGCTCTTTCTGTTTGAAGTTAACAAACTTAGCCACAATCGGTCTAGGTCTACTTGAATCTGATCTCTTACTTCCCAAACGATGGACCCGGTGAAACGAGATGTTACTCACGGTTTCCTCGGGGAGCTTCAGTTGATTTTTAATAAAGGCTGTGACCGTTGCTTCTGGATCCTCTTCAGCCTGTTCAGGGATGCCTGCGAACACCAGGTTATCTCGCATGCTACGTGCCTGCAGATCAAGGACTGTTTCCTTGATCTTCTTGTTTTCCTCCGAGAGTCGGGTCATCCCCTCGGAGAGAGATTTAACTGACTCTCTGAGGCTATTATTCTCCACCGCGAGCGTCTCCACCTGGTGTTGGCTGAACTCCAGCGACTCGCACAGCGCCTGGAAAAGAAAAAGAACTTCACAATACGCTCCAAGTGGCATCTGGTGGTGAGAAGTCCACAGTTACTTTCAGTAAAAAGGGTGACAAACCTGCTACTTTCATCTTAAACCTGAGTGATACTGCGTCTTTTCCAAAACTTTGTAAAGACCAAAATGCCTCGTCTTGGAAAGAACTTGGTGCTAAACCAAAGAAGCACAAAGTGATGAAAGACAATGTTAATAGCTACGTAAAATCACCCAAAACACAGCTTACAAACAGATTTTTGCCACTGTTAGAGACTGAATTAAATGATTCTAACGAACAAAGAGAAAAAGGATTATCTTTACAAAACAGGAGCCATAAAGTCGGCACAAGACAGCAGGCAGAAAGACAATTCCAGACCAAACGTCAAGGTCAGAGATACCCTGCTGCTAGGAGACAGTGCTATCAGTGACATAAACCACGGAAGAATTCAGACATGCTGCTGTCCCAGTGCCACTGTCTCTGAGATAACAACATTCCTCCCAAAAGTTTTTCTACACATTGAGGAGTCAAACAGCTGATCATGCACATGGGTGCAGTGGTCATCAGAAAGGAACAGACTGAAGTCTTGAAAAGGGATTTCATCAAGTTCTTCAAGGAGCTTGATAAAGTGGAGGTCAAGACATTCATTAGTGGACCTCTTCCAAACATAGACGGGAAGATAGACAAGTTCAGCTGGCTGCTTCAGCTGAACACATGGCTGTCCAAAGAGAGTGTGCACAGAGGATTGCACTACATTGAGAACTTTCATCTGTTCTGGAAACGAGAGTACCTGTTCAAGGGAAAGGGCCCACACTTGTGCAGAGGTGGGAGAGGAGTGCTGACGGGACACCTCCTCCATGCTCTGAGGCATCAGAATGGGCAGAACAGGGTCCTGAGCAACCAGTGAGAGAAAGGACGAATGAGAGAAGCATCTCTGTTGCAGAACCCAGTGTTTCAGCACCAGCTGCACCACAACAGCCTCCACCACCCCCAGCAAAGGATTCAGGCACGCCATTGGTTCCACCTCACCCCGGGTCCTCATCACAGGCCTTGGACTCGTCTGTGACGGCCCCAGCAGCAGTTTCAGACCCGGCAGCATCCCCATCACCTCCTCTACCCACAGACCAGCCCTGAGCGCCCCCTGCTGCATCTACCCCCTCTAGAGACTTGTCCCTCTCCTTTTCATCCCCACCTTCCCCCATGAGCCTTCATAATCATCTTGAAGGCCTGATCAAATCAGGGATTAAGGTAGTTCCCCTCACTCCTAATATAGCAAGGTCAAGACTTCTGTCACCAACTATGCTGAACTCTTCCCCGTATAAAACTGTGTCCCTCAAGTCACACAGGAGCTTCAACTCTCCTGCTTCACAAACTAAAGCTCCCCCAGCTCCTCTCCCCCAATTTTCATCTGGTCCATCACCCAAACTCCCCCCTGCTCATCCTCCCCTGCCTCTTCCCAGAGCTTGAATCCCTAAGAGCTAGGATGTACAGGGCCTCTGCTGTCCCAGGACTTACAGTCATGATAAAGGTAATATCAAGCTGGGGCCCTGTGGGACAACATTCTCCCCTAGTGCTATATCTACAGTCATACCACATAGACTAGATTACAGAAGGACAGTTAGACTGTCCAATCAGAGAAATTTAATCCATATCCCTTGAAAGAAGATAATGTCGAGTCCTACTGCAACTAATCTGAAACTTGCTGTGCTCAATGTTAGATCCTTGTGTAACAAATCATTTTTAATTAATAATTTGATCTCTTCTTATAATCTTGATTTTATGTTTTTAACTGAAACATGGCTTAACAAAAACACAGGTAATGCAGTTCTAATGGAATCAGCTCCACCCAACTTCAAATTCGAATCTGAAACACGAGAAAACAGAAAGGGTGGAGGTGTCTGTGCAGTATTTAGAGATCATATGGTCACGTACAGGTTGTCATTTGGGGTGTTTTCATCATTTGAGTATGTGTCCTTTAAAATGGAGCTAAAACAATCTCTATTCATACTCTATATAGTTATATACAAGCCTCCCCAGCACTACCAGTTTTATTGATGATTTTACCAGGATGCTTTCAATTGTGTTCATAGACTTTGATGGTTTGGTCATTACAGGTGATTTTAATGTACATGTGGATAACGTCTGTGACAGAAATGCTAAAGAGCTCAGTGCTGTCCTTGAAACCTTTGGCCTGACTCAGCATGTGTGTGATCCCACCCACAGCAGGGCACAGCACTCTCTGGACCTGCTCATTACAAAGGGGGTTAATATTTCAAATGTCAATGTGGTTGATGTTGCTCTGTCTGATCATTTCTTTGACCTGTCTATTTCTGGTCCTGCAGTTGTTCAGAGGAGACACATAAATAACAGCACAGGTGCTCTGTTCATGGAAATGAAAAACTTTGAAAATGCCTCATGCTCTAATGTTGATGATTTGTTGAACTCTGTTACTTCAAATGTTTTGAATGTTCCGGACACCATTGCCCCTGTGAAGGTTAAAATGGTTAAAAATAAGCAGAAGGCGCCATGGAGGAATGACACCTCGGTCAGGGCACAGAAAAGGGAGTGCTGGAGGGCCGGAAAGCAGAAATGGTGCAAGTCAAAGCTTAATGTTCATTATGAAATTTATAAAGAAAAGTTGTACGTGTTCAATCAGATCTTATGTAGAACAAGGGAGAGGTACTTTTCTGAAATTATTGGAAACTGCAGTAACAACTCGCATGATTTATTTGCAACAGTGAACAGATTAACAAATCCTCCAGCTCAACTGCTGTTGGAACTAATCTCCACATCTAAGTGTTATGAGTTTGCAGTATTCTTTTGCGACAAGGTTCAGACCATTAAAAATGCCATCAATTCTACAACACCAATAACAACCCTGCAGCCACCTAGACACTTAGAGCTGACCCATTTTGCACCTGTAACTGACAAAACTGTCCAAGAGATCATCAAGGTCAAGGTAAAATTTATTATCCCCAAGGGGCAATTTGTTCTGCAGCCAGCAGTATCACACAGACAACAAACCAAACTAAATACAATAAATAATCCATTAAAGGCAGTAAATACAGCACCAACATTACAGAGAGTTATTCAGCAGAACAATGGCTGCCGGAACCAAAGAATTCCTCATCACCACTCTAAGTTCATCCACATGCTGCTTCGATGTGTTACCCACTAGATTTCTTAAGTCTGTGCTGAGCAGTTTGTTACCACCACTCGCTCACATAGCTAACATGTCACTACAATCTGGAACATTCCCAAAGGCCTTGAAAACTGCGGTCATAAAGCCTCTCCAAAGGAAGAGCAGTCTTGATGCCACAGTACTGAGCAACTACTGGCCCATCTCAAATCTGCCGTTTTTAGGCAAAGTCCTTGAAAAAGTTGTTTACCAACAGCTTACTGACTTTCTCCTAAAGAACAACTCCTTTGATGTTTTTCAGTCAGGTTTTAGACCCCATCATAGCACTTATCTAGGTGACAAATGACATTCGCCGGAACACTGATGCAGGAAAAGTCTCAGTGTTAGTGTTAGTCCTGCTAGATCTGAGTGCTGCTTTTGACACTGTCGATCATGAGATCCTCTTACAGAGACTAGAGGACTGGGTGGGCATCTCTGGCACTGCCCTAAATTGGTTGAAGTTCTATCTAGAAGACAGGAAGTACTTTGTTGAAATTGGTAACTGTCTCAGACCACATGGCCTTGACCAGTGGGGTGCCCTAAGGGTCAATCCTGGGACCCCTTCTGTTCAATCTTTACATGCTGCCTTAAGGCCAGTTAATACAAAGAAATAATGTGTCCTACCACAATTATGCAGATGACACTTAGATCTATGTCTCACTGACAGCAGGTGAATATGGACTAGTGGATTCATTCTGTCACTGCATCCAACAGGTCAGTGTGTGGATGCAAAACATCTTTCTCCAGCTAAATTCAGACAAGACTGAAGTCATCATATCCACAGAAACAAAGAGAAAGTGTCAGCAGTCACCTCAAGTCTCTCTCTCTAAAACCTACAAATCAGGTTAGAAATCTCAGGGTAATAATGGACTCAGACTTGAACTTTAACAGCCACATTAAATCAATAACATCAGCAGCCTTTTACCACCTAAAAAACATTGCCAAAATCAAAGGTATAGTGTCTAAACCTGACCTGGAGAGACTTATCCATGCATTTGTCTCTAGTAGGTTAGACTACTGTAACAGCCTGCTCCCTGGCCTCTCCAAACGAGCTGTAAGACAGCTGCAGTACATCCAGAATGCTGCTGCTCGGGTCCTGACCAGAACCAAGAAGTATGAGCACATTAGTCCTGGCTTCCTGTGCCTCAGAGAATAGACTTTCAAGCAGCTCTGCTTGTGTACAAGTCTCTCCACGGCCTAGCACCAAAGTACATCTCTGACATGTTAGTGCCATCTGAACCATCTCGGACTCTAAGGACCTCAGGGACCAGCCTCCTGCTGGTGCCCAGAGTCAGGACTAAATATGGGGAATCAGGGTTCCAGTTTTATGCAGCTAAAATCTGGAACAGTCTTTCTGAAGATGTGAGACAGGCCTCTACACTGACAATGTTCAAATCTAGGCTCAAAACAGCTCTATTTAACTCTATTTAACTTCCCTGGAACATGAATGATGTCAGATGAGAATCGCAGCAGCTGCAGGTGAAACCTCAGGATTCTCAGAGGAAGATCGTCCAAGCCTCTGGTGCTCAGTAGTGGAACCAGGGGTTAATGGTCAGTCAGTAATGTGAATCGAAGACTGACCAGGTATGATGTGAGTCTTTCTCATGCCCAAGTGGCTGCTAGCGCCTCTTTTTCAATTTGCCCATAGAGCATTTCTGTGTCCGTTAATCCTCTCAAGAAATATGTCACTGGGCGCCATGAACCATCAGCCTGTTTCTGTGTTAGAACGGCTAAAACGCTGTATGGTGATGCATCAGCTGCAACCTTCATGTCCGCAGTGTTTGGATACTGAGCAAGCACTTCTGGTGAGTTTAATGTCACTCTAAAGAAACACTCCAACATTTTTTGTTTTATGTTTTCATGTCTTGCCTCGCTCCCGAGTCCATGACCAGCAGGTTCTCGTTCGAGAACGTCACATCTCTCTCGAAAACCAATGCGGAAGTAGGTCAACAAAACAAAGCCTCTGTTTAGGAGTAGAAGAAGACAATATGAAGATAATATGAAGATAACATAACATATTGGAATCAAAACGAGTACACAGGACCATTTAGAGTTGCTGAAGAGTTTATTTAATGACTGTAGGCAGAGACAGGCTAGCACTACCGGTTGACTCCCAGCATTTGAGCTAAGCTAACTAGCGGTTAGCGATCTTTATCTGTCTCTTTCTTGTTACTGCACGCACAGTCAAAAGAATGGTGTCTACCTGCTTGTCATGGACTCGGGAGCGGGGTAAGACACGAAACAACAAAAATGTTGGAGCATTCCTTTAAGCTTCTGAAAAGCTGTCTCCTGGGGCTCTGCCAATATCCATTCGGTCCTCTGTTTCGGCCGTTCTTTCAGTGGCGTGGTCATTGTGGCCAGCTGGGGCAGAAACTTAACGAGGTAGCCATTAGCCATTCCCAGAAGGCGACGTACATCCTCCATGCTTGTGGGCTGTGGCAACTGTTGGATAGCTTTTATCTGATTTGGGTCGGGCTCGAAGCTGTTTGCGGAGACTTTGTGGCCCACAAACATGATTTCTTAGTAAACTCACACGTCATGTTCAGAGTGAGACCCTCCTGTTACATCTTTTGAATGACACGATGCAGTCTGTGGTCGTGCTTCTGTCCGTCTCTTCCGTACACAAGAACATCATCTGTATGACAGAGCACTCCATCAAAACCCTCCAGCATTTGTGATATCCTCCTCTGAAAATGCTCAGGAGCCGATGCTATGCCAAAAGGGAGTCTGTTGAATTGGTACCTCCCCAAAGGAGTGATGAAGGTCGTGAGGGGTCTTGACTCTGGTGTGAGAGGGATTTGCCAAAATCCAGATCGTGCATCCAGTTTTGAGAACACTGTAGCGTCATTCATCATTGCCAGTGTTTGATCCACTGTAGGGAGAATATGACGTTCTCTTTTCCTGACAACGTTTAGAGGTGTTAGGTCGACACAAATCCTGGGAGGCTTTTTTTCAGGTTTTGGAGTGACGACCTTCCCTGAACACCATTCTGTTGGCCCGGTCACTTTTGAGATGACACCCATTTCTTCCATTCTCTTCAGTTTTGCCTGGACGCCCTCTCTGAGGGGCAAAGGAACCCGTCTGGGTGTTGAGAGGGCAACAGGTGTGACTCCGTTTTTCTGATTCTATATGATAGGGCTCTTTTAGCTTCCCTAGTCCTCAAAAAACACCTGGATAGGCTGCTCTGAAGTCTGTCTCTGTCCCTATGACATCTACTATTAGCACCAGTCCCATATCCACCACAGCTGGTCTGCCTAACAGTGGCTGTACTAATCCTGCCACAAGGTAAACATCTTGTGAGGTGCTATGCCCTTTTGCCAACAGTGTAGCTGTAAAGCAGCTTTTAAGTGGGTATCTATTTGGGCCCAGCAGTCTCTTTTTTGGTTTCTGCAGCTTGCCATCTCGTTCTGGTTTGTAACACTTCTCAGGTATTAATGTGACATCAGCCCCTGTATCTAGTTTGGAAAACATATTTTCCCCGTTTACCTGGACTGTCTCTATCCATGGCTGATGTCTCTGTTCCTATTTCGCCTGAGGAATACATATTTTTCAGTGTTTATATCATCTAGGTGTTCTGTGTGTTGTGCGCTAGTAGGCGCAATTTGGCTATTGGCGATTAATATTGAGAATGACATAAAATTAATGATTAATATTAATAATTACTGAAACATAATTATTAAAAATTATAAATATTGATTATAATCAATAAATTGAAGGGCACCACCCTGTTCCTAGGGACCGAAAACCAAATTGACAAAACCAGAATAAAGTCAGCAGCAGCAATCAGCAGTATTACCAGTATTACCAGTAATGGCCAACAACAAATCACGGCAGCAGCAATAACAGCAATCAGCAATGATGAAGCATATGTGTGTGTGTGTGTACGTGTGGGTGTGTTTGTGTGTGAAGGTGGAGGAAGAGGAGGAGAGAGAAACACAGAGAGAGAGAGAGAGGAATGAGGTCACTTGAGGGCGTGTTTTTATGAGTCAAGATGACAACAGAGTGACATGTCTTGTCCCGCTAGAGCCAAGATGGCGACTCACCACGTGAACAAAGGAAAACAAGGGGGAAGTCCTTTGAGCCCCACGTGTTACTAAGGCAACCTCATTCAAAATTAGGCGGTCACCAAACGGCACCTTTAATGTCTTGTGTCGTGTGAGGGAGATATACTGTATCTGAAAAACACTTCGATGAAGTAGAATGTTTAGGATAGATGGTTTATCGCTTATTGATGCTCTACTCTTTTGTGACCATTGTATTGTTGTTTTATGTCTGTTAAATTTAGATGCAGAAGAAAAACAAAGGAACCTAACTCTGTGTTCTGTGACATTCATTTAACACTTGAGGTGTGCTGAAACTTAAAAGTTGTTGCTGTACTTTCATTACACAACCAGCACCACAGTTTTTTGCTTTGTTATTGAGAAAATATAGTTTTGATTAGTGATTCTTGGAGGCAGCCTGATGATGTCAGAATATGCAAACTAGATGAGTTAATCTACTCCCATCACAAACTTTAAGTCATACTGAAGATTTTTTGTCATTTACAGTGTGCATTCATCTCTAACCACTTTAAAGCTAGTCTTGTGAAATCTTGGTATCAAAATTGAATATTTTCTTCAAAAAGCCGTGGCACCCAAAGGGTTAACAGTTTCAAGTACATAACTGAATATGTTCTACAAATGTAAATTTATTTTTTTTAAAAGTGAACAGGTGATGCTCACTGAAAATGCAGGTGAACAAATCTATTTTGTGAGAATCAATTCACCTTCAGAGATTTTACTTGCATATTATGACAGAATATTACTGGAGTTTTAGAAAGAATTCACTTCCCTGACATGGGATGATGAGAGCCACAGCACATACTTACCTCACGCATATATTCAATTTTGCACAGTTCCTCAGCTGTACTGACCTGTTGTTAAAGTACATTATGAAAATGACAAGTATGAAAGTTACCCTGTATATCACACTTAGATGATCAACAATAACCTGGATCTGAATCATTAATACCCTAGAGCATGGGAGTATTTTTTGGTATTTCCAAAACATTTTTATTATGTACAAATAATGCTTATATTTAAGAACTGACAAAAAAACACAAAATCCATACATGCATTTAATCTCATTTTTATTAAAAATTAAAACATCACAGCATACAAAAACTGCATGTTTTACTTAAACTGACTTGCTAAGACAGCTTGTGCTTAACAGTTGCTCATTTTTTGGATTACAGAATGGTTTCAATTTTATTTTAACAGCAATAACAATACCTGAATAAGTAACTCCAGTTTGCAAAGGGAAATAGAAAATCAAATACTTGTGACAAGGCCCTCTTGCACTATTTTAAGGTCATAATTTGAATTAAGTGATAACAATATTTACATTTGACAAAAAGGTGTGATCAAATAACCTTGTCACATCTAAAACAAATATCCTAAAACTGAGCTTGCCTGAATTATTTTTTAAAAGTACAAGACACCTTGTGATTATTTGCAATCACAAAATACAAGATTCTGCTCTTGTATCTCCACAGAAAGAGTGACACTGACACCAAACTATCTTTTCTCAGATCAAAAATGGTGCATGTTGTTCTGCACATTTTAAGGGAGAAAAATGAGCAGCAACGCTATACAAGTTTAACCAAAAAAACCATTTAAATCAATTCCAAAGACCTAATTGTAAGTATTTATTCTGTTTCTCTTCTGTGTCTCAAATAAAACTAGAAATAAGTGGATCTAGGTAATAAGCATAATAGGCTATTGTCTAAAATAAACCATTTAGTCTCAGTTTTTCAGTGAGGTCCTTCAACATTGACCACAGATCATACACTTCCAACTTCATTGACATATGTACTGTTTTTTTGTATTGAAGTTGACCACTTTAACTCAGTTTTACAGTGACAAGGATCAACAAATTAAAACTGACAAAATTTTCTCAGAACTGTGTGGACTGTAGAGCACAACGAGAAACACCATACCTTCAGTATTTTCCTCCTTAACTAAAATCTCTATGGAAATCTGAGGAAAAATGAAAGGTGCTGGGTGTCTGACATAAGGGCAGTGGATCTCTGCCTTAGAGTCAGACTGGTTGGGCATCAGGACCCAATGCATCCACCTTAACAGAAATTGCGACCCTGGTTTTTGAAAATGTTTTACCACTCAAATTGTATTCAAATAATATTTTGGATCCAATGGAAAAACACATACTGAATTAAGAGACAAGGCTAAGTGAACAGGTTCACAAGCACATGATTACAGAATACAATACATGCAAGCATCTTATTTATATCATTTTTTTCCAAGACAGTATAGATTTTCTGTAATTTCCTGAGGAAGCTCCTTGTTATTTTTGGAAAACTAGAAAGGAAACAAGATAAATGAGTAGAAATCTTGAAACAACAACTGAAATTTACTTGTAATCAAAGGAAAACTTAAGGAGTACATGTATACATTTGAAGTATGTCTACTTAAGGCTTCTAGAATGTCTTCCACAGTTTTTTTCCTTGCACACATTTGCCACCCATTGGAAAGATCTTTGCCTGTCAATTTTGGGTCTGACCCCCCAGTTGAGAACCACCGCTTCTAAGGTATGCACTTAACATACTTGATTAATTTTTTCTCCTGAACATCTTGATGACCTGGATCAGTCACTGATCACTTGATCTATCGTTGTTTTAGTTGTGGCTCTTCATAGATTGCTGCAATTTCTTTCAGCTCAGATTGGAAAGGCAAAGTGAAAGTCCTCCATTCATCTTCCCTTCGAAAAAAAACTTGAACAAGTTCTCTAAGAATCAGTCCTTGGTGAAGAATAGTTGTCTTCACTTTCTCTTGCTTTCTCCTGCAGTATATTTGTCTCTTGAAAGCTTTGCTTGCTGCACAAAGATCTTCAACTTGGGATTTTTTGGTTCTTTTTCTCTCTGCCTGAAGTATCCAAAGACAGCCAGTTGGTCACCATCCAATGGTAGGTAGTCCCTTAGCTGTACATCTGTTATGAGATCAAGCACAGTGGAATTAATGTAATATTCAGAATGTAATTGTCAGGTCAACAATTAAATCATACTAAACACAGCCTATATATTATCATATTTCATTTAGCTCTGAAATCTATAGGTTTTGAAATCTGATGTTATTATCATATGCTGTTCCATTCAATGCATGTCTTCCTCAAGCACATGCCTGAATCTTATGAGGTCACTGAGCTCCTTCATCTTGAGATATTTCAAAGGCACTCTCCAACTCTGCTAAACAAATAAAAACTTAAACATCACATACATGCAAAGATTAAAAAATGGTTTTCAAGCATCTTAGCGGTCAATAAAAAGTCTAATTAATTACAAATCTTGTAATCAACTGAGGAGAAAGACTTATTGTCAATCATTTTGTTTATATTTTAGATTTGAATGTTAAATTGATTCTCAGTAAAACACACTGATCACTAAAGAAAGTATACTGCATCTATTATAAATAATTTCTATAAAAATAAAAAATATTCCATGTTTTATGAACTTTATGCAAAAAATGTATTTCAAAATTCATAGACTTGTACTGAAGGTTCATTAATTCTTCTGGGATATTCAATGCACCACGGTAAAGTTAGTGACAGTGGCTAAATAACTTCAACATTTTACGTCAGATATTCCTGTTAACTTTTACCTCTTTCATGCATGTTATTGTCAAATATTTTTTGTTAGGAAAATAGTGTTAAATTTTTTCTAAATTTAGAAGATGCCCATGGCAGAAAACAGTACAAGCAAGTCTTGCCAAATATTTTTCCCCTTTAAAAGCATCAAAGTTAGATACTGTGGTAGTGTTGTTTTTATTTACAAAAAGCAGTCTAAGCCACACAGTAAGCCAATAACTGAGCTTTCAACACTAACTGTTGTAGAAAGTTAATTTTGAATTAACTGAAGTAAAACATGCATGTTTTGTACGCTGTGAGTTGTTTTTTTTTTTTTTATGTTTAAATTAAAATGAAAGAAAATGCATATGTGGATTTTGTATCCCACTTTATTAGTTCGTATAAAATAAAAGTAAAAAATGTAAGAGAGTGTAAATATTTCAAAAGCTAAAGGTTAAAACATCTACCTTTTAGTCTTCATGTGTTTTAAGACACACACACACATGCTCTGGTTAATTAAAACAAGCTTAAATTCCAAATGATAGAGTAGCACATGCCCATATTAGAGATGTGTTTTGCTACTCGTTGTTGTTGGTCAAGCTCGGTTCAATCTGAACTTAATGTCTGCCTTTAAAGGGGACATATCATGCTGTTTTCCTTGTCATTATGCCAATCTGGGATGCATTTGGAGTACTTCTGTATGACTTGCAGGTCATTAAGCTCCTTCTTCACCTCAAAATCGCGTTTACAAAAGCCTCTCTCTAGCCGCTTTTCAGGCTCTCCCTCAAAACGTTCTTATTCAGACAGTGTACATGTGAGAACTGAGACCACGTGTGCTCTGGCCTCTGATTGGCCAGTTCTGTGAGGCTCCAGAGAGGGGCTGCCGAGGCTGAGTGGAGGCGTGACATACGGAAGTGCATTGTTTACTAGCCCCGGCTGTCCGCGGATCATTGTATAAACTTTGCAGTTAACATTAAACTTTAGTTTGGCCTTTATTACATGTTGAAGATTCAAAAACAAGGCAACTGGACTGTGTTGAGTTTGTTGGGAAGACGTTTCACTTCTCATCCAAGAAGCTTCTTGAGTTCCAAATGGCTGGTGATGGAAGCAGATATTTATCTTGCTAGAGGAGAAAACAACAACAAAGGAAGGGAGGAGTTGGAGAACGACTCATAGAAACTCCTCACAGGGTGATGTAACCCCTGAGAGTTGTTACCCTGAGTGGGTCATTAACTCCCCCTGTCATGCGAGGTGTTGTGGTCACATGTGCCCAGGTGTGAATGTTTGGAGAACTTCCTGGGGAGAGAGTTTAGCACTGCATTATATGTGGCTGAGAGGTTGTGTCTGAGTGTCTTCGATGCAGACAGAAGCTGCATCGAAGACAGCAGCTTCTGTCTGTCTTCGATGCAGACAGCAACGGCTTGTTCCTAAAAGTCTACAGCTGGTATGGACGGTGAAAGGGCACAGGGCAGACCTCATTCTCCTGAGGGCACAAAAATCAGCTTCTCAACGAGAGGATTAGACAGTCTAACTTTATCATTGAGGCCTTACAAGATAAAATTGACCACACCAAGGAAGCACTGACATCCTTGCTTCCAGAAAACATTCTCATTGAAGTTAACAACTTTGTGGATAAGGCTCAGATTGCACAACACAACAAAGGGAAGGAGCGACAAACACAAAAATTTGACAGGCTGCAATACATACAATTTAAAAGATCATCTGAATTATTATGGAGGGACAAGAAAGATAGCAACACGGACTCCAACACACAAGATAAATGGGTGAAGAACTTATCAGACAAGGTTCTCACCCTACCAGAAAAGGAGGTCCTTTCCAAAGGACTGAATTTTGCGGTAACCCCAGAACAGATCCCAGTGGTGGACCTCATAACAGCTACGGAGTCAGCCATCCAAGATAACAAGCTGACAGTCACAGAGGCAGAGCAACTCAGGTTGAAGATAACAGTGGCTCTCTCGAATGCTAAAACACCTCCTTCTAACCTCACAGGCCAGGAAAGAAGGGCCTTGTCATCACTGCAAAAAGATGAAAACATAATCATCTTTCCTGCAGACAAGGGGAGATGCACTGTGATACTCAACACAAGTGATTACCAGGACAAGGTAATAAGCCTCCTCAGTGATACGACTACCTATGAGACTCTGAAAAGGGACCCCACTAACATCTACAAGAAGAAGGTAATAAACTTACTCCAACAGCTGGAAAAAGATGGAGTGATCGACAGGCCACTCTACTACAGGCTTTACCCAGGGAAAGCAGTCCCATGCATTTATGGGCTACCAAAAATACACAAGGAAGGTGCACCTCTTAGACCCATCGTCAGCAGCATCAACTCGGTCACCTACAACATAGCAAAACATTTGGCCACAATCCTAGCTCCCCTTGTTGGAAACACCACTCACCACATCAGAAACTCACAGGACTTCGCACAGAAAATCAAGGACATCACACTGGACCCAGAGGAAACCATGGTTTCCTTTGATGTCACATCACTTTTTACCAGCATTCCGACCACAGAGGCAGTCCAAGCAGTAAGAAAACAACTCTTACTGGACAGTACATGGAGGTCAGAACTAACCTCACCCCTGACCACATCTGCTCCTTACTGGATCTCTGCCTTAGTACCACCTATTTCCAGTTCAGGGACCACTACTACAGACAGAAACATGTGTGGCATACCATGGGAAGTTTGGAGAAGAGGAATTAAAGGTGAGGGATTGGACCTTCCCGATTCCTCCAATTAAACCTTAATGCTGACAACGCCACCTTGGGAAGGTCACCCAAGGAATCACCCCCTTTTTACCTTAAGGACACAGGTCTGTTATTGAGCAGGCAGGAGACGTGGTTCCAGTTTAAAACAATATTCCTTTATTACAAAACTTCTTAATTTGTTAAGACCCAACTAAAAGATGGGAGAGGGGAAACTAAAAAGGGAAACCCTTCAGAGACTGGGGCGTACCAGGAGTGAAGAAGTGCAGACGAGGGGGAGGGGGGTTATCCCCAACGAAACCTAAATAAAGAAAACCACCCCAGGCGCTCGTGACAAACACACTCACACGGACGTGGAAATGGGGGGGGACCCAAACCAGGAAACACAGCACACCAAAAGGGGGACACCACCACCCTGGACACCAGCTCCTTCACCCGTGGCTCCCAGCTCTGAAAGGACAAAGAAACGAATTAGGTGGGGGAACTGAACATAATACAAACTCAAATGATTCAAACAATAATAATAATAAGAAGAAGAAGAAGAAGAAGAAGAAGAAAAAAAGAACCCCACTAAACCAAATTAGTCAAAATAATATCAATTAAAGGGAATAACTAATCCCCCTAACTAATACCAAAAACAAAATACATACAAACCAATAAACCTCAATACATACACAGGAAGAAGAAAACAAAACAATGAAAATTCAAGAAAAAAACCTTACACTAAATAATTATATACCCCACTACGAATACCTAAATTAAACTTGCAAAGTAAATAAACTAAATAGTAAACTCCCCAAAGAAGGAGAGAATTAACTCAATGAATGAAACTAATTAACGATAAACCATAATTGAAATTAAGCACAATGTAAACGAAATCAAGTACTTATAAACTCCAAAAGACCAGGTCACAAAGAAAACAAAATGTAATAAACCACAACGAAATTAATCCATAAGTAATAAATCCGAAGAAAATAACCACAACAAAAATGAAATCAATTATTAAATCCCCAAACCCCAAAGTCTATAAAATAATTCTCTCGGTTGGCCTCCGAGGCGTGGGAGCGTCCGGTTACACGTGCGGCTCTTGTCCGGTTACGAATCTCTCCCAGCCAACCTGGAGCACGTGCACCGATGAAGCCCCAGACACCACACCGAGCGACAAGCGTATAAAACACCAACACTGACCAGAGAGAGTGCAGCCGAACCAGGTACCACCTGGCGAGCAAACACAGCCGTGTGGGGGAGCAGCAGGGCCGAGCGGAACAAAGCACAGCCATGCGGAGCAAAGCGAAGCAGCCAAAGAAAGCAAAGGGAAGCAAAGCAAAGCAGCCATCTCCCCGGTTCCTACTGCTATGAACCCAGGGCCCTGATAAACAAAGAAATAGGGTCACCATGAATAGAAAATAAGAACGGAGGCTAGAGCTAACAGATTAGCATGAGGAGGGTCACCTACCAGTCCGATCACTGTTCATAAACCACACAGAGAGGCGATATTTCCTAGCACGCTGCTACCGTAGTCATCAAAAGGGCGAACACTCAGGTATCTACAGGGGCCAAAATGTGTGTTAACAGCCATGCGGCAGATAACAGAGGGGCTAGCAGGGGAAGCCATCAGCTAACCTACCTGCGTGCGTGCAGAGCCGGTTGACCCGGAAGCGAGTGGAGCGGAAGCGCTGAGCAAGAGGGCCTCTAGGGGTTTCCCTACCTCCTTTTATAGAGTGCCCCCAGGCGGTCATTGGCCGACACACACCCATAGCGCCAAGCACAGAAACAACAAGGCAATATCATACTGCCACACATGGATGCGCCATGGGCTCCCCTGTATCTCCCATAGCAGCTAACCTGTACATGGAAGAGGTGGAGAGAAAGGCCCTAGCTTCATTCCATGGAGCAGCACCAAGCCACTGGTTTAGGTATGTGGATGACACCTGGGTCAAAATCCAGACACATGAAGTGGAGGCTTTCACAGACCACATCAACACAGTGGACAATAACATTAAGTTCACACGTGAAAATGTTAAGGACAACGTCTTGGCCTTTTTGGATTGTGCAGTTACACTTGGAGGCAGACGGGTGTCTCAACGTTGAAGTGTACCGGAAACCCACACACACGGATCAATATTTACTCTTTGATTCCCACCATCCTTTTCAGCACAAGCTGGGCGTCATCAGAACCCTCAACCACCGGGCTGAGAGTGTTCCTACAAGAAAGGAAGGAAAGGAAAAGGAACAGAAACACATTAGAGAAGCCCTGAAAACCCAAAGTGGGCCTTTTTGAAGAACAAGAAAAGAAAGGACACGGAGCATGAAAGGGAAGAGAGACGCAAGAACATTGTGATTCCTTATGTTGCAGGTTTATCCGAAAAACTCAAGAGAATCTTTGGCAAACACCACATTCCTGTTCACTTCAAGCCTGGAAACACATTAAGGCAGAAGTTGGTCCACCCCAAGGACAAAACACCTAGACATAAACAGAGCAATGTGGTGTATGCAGTCCAGTTCAGTGAGGAATGCTCAGACCTGTACATTGGGGAAACTAAACAACCGCTTCACAAGCATATGGCTCAACACAGGAAAGCCACCTCCTCAGGTCAGGACTCGGCGGTCCACCTTCACTTAAAGGACACGGGACACTCTTTTGAGGACAGCAATGTACAGGTGTTGGTGAGAGAAGATAGATGGTTTGAAAGAGGAGTTAAAGAAGCCATCTTCACCAGACTGGAGAAACCTTCTCTTAACAGAGGTGGTGGACTCAGACACAACCTCTCAGCCACATATAATGCAGTGCTAAGCTCTCTCCCCAGGAAGCTCTCCAAACATTCACACCTGGGCACATGTGACCACAACACCTCGCATGACAGGGGGAGTTAATGACCCACTCAGGGTAACGACACTCAGGGGTTACATCACCCTGTGAGGAGTTTCTATGAGTCGTTCTCCAACTCCTCCCTTCCTTTGTTGTTGTTTTCTCCTCTAGCAAGATAAATATCTGCTTCCATCACCAGCCATTTGGAACTCAAGAAGCTTCTTGGATGAGAAGTGAAACGTCTTCCCACCAAATTCAACACAGTCCAGTTGCCTTGTTTTTGAATCTTCAAGATGACCATGACCTGGATGAGTGAGAATCTACACAGACCTTTATTACATGATTAAAATGGATACTTATGAGATTCGCCGATCGATCATGCACATCTCCATGAATACAGATGAGTTTTTAAGTATAAAAAAAGCCCACATTAGTTATGTGATTACACACAACAGTGGGTCAAACCGTTAACAATAGCTTCCCATTACTTTCAGCAGCTGAGGGGGGTGTGCAGACCTTTTCAAAGACATGTTCATCATAATAATTAAAGATAGATATTTAAGTAACAAAGGATGAAGCACCGTCTGTGAGTTTTGCTTTTTGAGCAACTGTGTGGTCGTAAGAGAGTTCCACAGGTCTGAATTTACACAACATAGCTGACGCTAACGCTAATGAGCTTAGCATTGGCTCAACATTACATCATATATTTATTTACGAGTTTAAGTAACAGAGGATGAAGCACCGTTTGTGAGTTTTGCTTTTTTAGCTACCCTGTGGTCGTAAAAGAGCTCTACAAGTCTGAATTTACACAACACAGCTGACGCTAACACTAACTAGCTTAGCATTAGCTCGACATTACATCATGGCTTTATTTACATTACTTCCTCTGATTACATTACTTACCACTTGTGGTTCCGGGTCTCTGTGGATAGTCTTTATGGAGGGAACTGTTCCTTGTTTGAGCAGCAGTTGAGATGCAAATCCCGCATCAAACTGCCCTCCGGGGTAAAATGATGAGCACACAGAAACAGCTGAAACAGCGGCTGATACTAGGAAACAAGGCTGCCCACTGCTTTCTGGTGTCTTCATTCTTTGGAAGTGAAAATAGTTGTGATTTTGAACAACCAAAAAAACACAGATGAAGACCCTTCCCAGACATGTCTTCTCTCAAGTATATAGCTCAGGGAAACAACAGAAAACAAACACTGAAACTACTACTGAAACTGCTGGTCCTGGAGAGAATATCAAGGGCTGAGCTTGGTGGGCGTGTCCTAGCTGCAGCTCGGTGCTTCAGGCATTACCGGGTAGGAGCTGCAGGGAGGAGCTGCTTTCTCAGGCTTGTCCAGTGAGAAGAAACTGAAAATACCTGACGTCAGGTTGCAGGAAATCTTGCGTAGATCTCGCTATGAGACGTTTTCAGGGGCGGAAATCTCGCTCCCGGATATCAGGGACAGGAGCAGATCTCATGTTGTGGGATTTTCTGGAGGTGTAGAGTGGGCAATTCAATAAACAACATTATTTGTAAGTATTAAATCTTGTTTCTGCATGATATGACCCCTTTAATGTTAACTGCTGATATGAGTATGCCGTCACTGGAGAGTCAGAGCTCTGTGAGGTCTAGGATCAGAAGACCACCTTGTGATATTAATTACTGTACAACGTGATGTCACTGCCCAGGTTCCATAAAGGAACTCTGCACCTGTAATTCGGGGCTCTTTCTGAAGCTACTCTTCCTACGTTAGGTGGATGGCAAGGAGAGAGACCTCAGCTGAGTAACTTTATTTATATATACCACATATCTGTGGTCTTGTTCAACTTTATTTAACTAGTCTGTGTCCTTCCTGTTCCATTATATTTTTATAGTATAGCTTGCCTTCTACCAAGAGGATTAAAGATATTTGGTTCATGTAAACATGTCAAAAAAGCCCACAATTGCACTTGCATTATTCTAAAGTTAGACAATCTACTCTAGACCAGTGGTTCTCAACCTTTTTAACCCACGAAGCCCCCCCCCCCCCCCCCAAAAAAGATTAAAAATAAAAATAAAAATAAAGTTGCCAGGGACCAGGGACCCCACAAGGTACCTAAAGGTGGTTGAAAAGTCATGCACAGTTCAGAATAGTCATGTGAAATCAAGGCTGTCCATAAAAGGGGATAAATGAGAGACTTTTCTGGCAAACACTCAAACTGGGGGCCCATGGAGGTCAACTAACGATGGTCCATGGTAAACTTAAGCTGTGATATCCATACACCATATTTAAAATACTTTAAAAATAGCTAAAGTGGGTTAAAAATGGCAAAAAGTGGTGTAAAAGGTGGTGAAATTGAATTTTAAAAGTGTAAGAAATGGATTTGAAGTGGCAAAAATAAGATAAAAATGGCAAAAAAAGAGTTGAAGAGGAAAAATGGGTATAAGTAGTGGTAAAGGGAGTTAAAGTGGCAAAAAAAGTCTTAAATAGTGCCTGAAAGGAGTTGGAATGTGGCTAAAACTGTGTAATTTGGCAAAACGGGTTGTCTGAGAAAGAAAATAAAGGCATATATTGGCAAAAATTAGATGAAACGGGGCGATGCCTGTGAGCTACTTCAGGCAGACGACTCGAGCTGCTCAGCTATGTATATGTCACATGTTTCACTCCTCTCAAACATCCTCATATGTCACATGTCTCACTCCTCTCAACCATCCTGCAATCACACTCTCCACCTCTCAATTTGGTGTTATATTTAAACTGGAATTTTCCCATCTCTCCCTCTGCCCAGCAACAACTCTGCTGCCCTACACTGACTTTGCTGCATATTCTTTCACCTGCTTTCACATGCGACTGTCATCCTACCTTTCGGCTCAGGTGGTCGCGATGTCTCTCTTCGCTTCAGATTCAGAGAGTGAGTCCCAGCTGTCAGGGGAGGATGCTGGGCTTATTCCCAAAACCCAGGGAATGAATCGGACCCGCTTCGTCCTCACCGGAGCTCTCGCAACACCCGCAAATGACTTGCTAGATGGCCTGTGAACCGCATCCTGGAAGAGCTTTACACCCATAACATCACCGCACCGGGTGGCTTCAGCCATGAAGAGCTTTTTGATTATCTGATGATCCAGCAGAACTCCAACGATGCCCCGGAGTCAGGTGCCAGAGGCACAGCGTCCAGTGGTCCTCTGTGGGGGAAAGGTAAAGCGCCAGCTAAAAAGCGCACTGCCATTCTCCCTGCTTCTCCCGAACCAGAGCTTGGCGCTCCCTCCAAGAAGTCAAAGCAGCCAGATTCCTGCATCTCCAGGATGCGTCCATCCTGTCTTCACTTCTGAAATCGGCATTGGACATCATGAACCCAGGCTGAGCACCTTGGAGAACAACGCTTACTCCTCCGCTTGCCATGTCAACAACCCGGGTCCTTCTTCCGCGTCCCTAGCTACGCCGGCTCCACCAATCGCTGTCCTCCCGGTCGACATCACGCCGCAAAGATCCCTGGGATCTGCAGTCCCTGCTCCTGCCATGGGTTCTTGGTCTCCACCTCCTGCTGCTGCCATTCCTGATTCTCTAAGGAACCAAATTTTATCAGGTAATCTTATTTCCATCATCTTTAACAGCTGACAAATGATTGAATTATAAGTCTGCCTCAGGGCCTGTCATCTCATCTGCTTGTGTCATTACTTATTTAGCTTATCTATTTTAATTACATTTTATTTATTTATTTTTATTCATTCATCTGGGAGGTTATAAGGATCAGCATAGACTCAATTGCACAGTTATTTAAACTAATTATAAAACTTTGCTCTTATTTTGAAAGGCAATGACATTAATCTGGTGAAGATTCTTTTGTGTGGTTTTGAATCTGCAGACAAAAGATATGTGGATTGTAGAGACTTTTCAGTGGTTCTTAAGAAAAGTGATCCAAGACTGTCAAAATCCCTTACTCTGGCAGAATTTCACGTGGCCTTTGGTGTTTTTAGAGACACCATTTGCGAAGTATATCCACAACGCAGAGAGGAGTTTGACACCTACTTAGCCATTATTTCAGATCTTGCTCTTTCCTACGGTGGTTCTCTTTTTTATGAGTACCACAAATCTTTTTCTGCCAAAGCTGCCATGTATATACAGAAATTCAATCAGAGGTTAGATTGGTCCGTAGTTGACTTAGCCATCATCAGCAGACATTTTACCGGGCATAAAACCCTAGCCTGCTCCATCTGCGGTTCCTTCACCCACATGACCTCCCTCTGTCCAAGAACTGCGCTGCAAGAACTGTCAGCCCCTAAATCTCATCCAAATCCCTTGCTTAACTCCATAAGTCATCCTCCAAAGCGTCAGGTACCTTTTCGTTCAGGATCCAAGTCTCCTATTTGCATTAATTTCAATGAAAATGTTTGCACTTTTCCTAATTGTAAATTTATGCATGTGTGTAGTTGGTGTGCAGACAGCCACCCTCGCTCGGTGTGTCCCAGGAGGTTCCGTCCTGCAAAATTGGGGAAATAAACATGAAGCATCCTTCAGCTCCAGTGAATGTGCCAGCTCGTTCCAAAGCTCTATCTAGTCACCCCAACAGATGTTTTGCGAATTATCTTATCACCAGTCTAGTTCAAGGATTCCTAGCAGGCCTGTGTTGGCTCCCAAAGATAACCCATGTTTGTAAAAATCTTCAGTCAGCTCTGCTAGAGACAAAAATAGTAGACAGGCTCCTTTCAAAAGAAGTTTCAAAAGGCTACATGGAGGGTCCTTTCTCAAAATCCCCCTTCTCCATTTTCAGAGTTAGCCCTATAGGGGTCGCGACTAGGAAATACTCACTCAAAAAACGTCTCATTATAGATCTCTCAGCTCCTCATGACTCCTCAATTCCAAGTATAACAGCTTAATTCCCCCTGAACCATTCTCTTTATACTACGCTTCTGTAGACAATGCTGTGCAAATGATTAAATCAGCTGGGGCCGGTTCATGGCTGGGGAAAGCAGACATTACAGATGCCTTTAAGGTCATTCCACTTCACCCCTCTCAATGGCATCTTTTTGGTGTTAAGTGGCATTCAAAGTTTTATTTCTCTGTTAAGTTGACCTTCGGTTGTCGTAGTAGCTCTCACATTTTTGGCACCCTATCGGAGGCTCTATGCTGGATTCTCTACAGCACGTGCAAACTCCCCTTTGTCTTGCATCTTCTGGATGATTTTCTGGTAGTTGACTTCCCCTCTGCTCCGCCAGCCCACTGCATTTCCACAGTCAAAAACCTCTTTCAAGAGTTAGGTGTGCCTCTTCAGAAGAGAAAACGGTAGGACCAACCACGCGCTTGGAGTTTCTCAGCATAACTCTCGACAGTGTGCTCATGCAAGCCTCGCTGCCTCAGGATAAGTTGAGCCGCATTAGAGAAGCTATTAGAGCTTTGTCTCCCTCTGCTATTCTCTCCAAATGGGATCTTTTGTCTTTGTGAAGTCACCTTAACTTTGCAAGATGCATTATCCCTCACAGACGCTCATTCGTTTCTCTCTTGCTGACACAGGCTAATTCCGTTAAAAAACTTTAAGGACATGGTGCTTTTAGATGAAGGTTGTTGTTCAGATCTGCGGTTTTGGTCTTTGCTCTGCGATGAATGGAACGGCATTTCTTTCTTTTACAATGACTTTGTAGAGTCTCTCCAATTCTATACTGACGCTGCTCCATCTGTTAGTTTTGGGGGGTTCTATAATGACGAGTGGTTGCAGATGTCTGGCCAATCGAAATACAGACCCTCGAGGATCCTAAATCCACAGCCCTCTATGAGTTTTACCCAGTAGTTGTTGCTTGCTCTCTATGGAGTAGCAACTGGACAAGAAAGCAAATCATGGTGTTTTGTGACAATGCAGCTACCGTTGAAATTATCAATAAAGGCCGCTCTAAATCACCAGCTATCAACAGTCTTTTACGACGTCTAACTTATGCGTACTCAATAATTTCATCCTGAAAGCTACCTTCATTCCCAAACATGCAAATCGTATTGCTGATGCTCTTTCTCGCTTTAAATTTCAGGAGTTGAAAACAATGTGTCCCCAAGCCAAGTCCTCCAGCCTGCCATGTCCTCCTTTCAAACAGCTGACTCTAGATTAAGTATGTCCAAGCCCCTGCAGGATCTCCTGTCCTCTGCTCTGACTTGACCCAGTCTGAACCGACCTCGAAGTGCGTTCTGGTCAGCCACACCAGGTCCCCTGCTGCAACGTTTCTGGCAGGGGTGTGCCACTTTTGACGGACAAAGAGGCCTGGGCCTGCCAGCTGGCCCCACTGCTTCCAGAACTTGTCGACCTCGATCTGGATTGCTCTCAGACACACAAAGGGGTATGTTGAATACTCAAACCCCTGGGTGTCTCCACTGTGACCGGCACGACCAAGTAAAAGGGAGTTGGACTTCCACGGTTTCATCTTGTACCTGAGCCCTGGCACCTATTGGTCTCTCATTTGACAGGTAAGCAGCCAGGTGGAGGAGGGTATGGAACTCTAGTGCTGTCAAGTTACCTTCTTCACCAACGCTGTTTAATGCTCTTTTGAGCATGCGGACTGCTGCTTCAGCTGCCCCAGTTCGGTGGGGAGAGTCTGCCGGATGAAACATCCATGTCCAGTCAGTTCCTGCAGCTACTGCCTTCTTCTGGACATGATCCTTATCGATGTTGCTTGGAAACGCATAAAGCTCCTGTAACACTGGTCTGGCACCCACAAAATTAGTCCCTTGATCCGACCAGAGCTTCCTTGGGTGACCCCTGAGAGCTGTGAAGCGCTGTTAGGCTTTCAGGAATCCTTCTGTTGACAGATCTTCTACAATGTCTGCGTGCACAGCTCTCAAAGCCATACAGCTGAACACCACCCCCCAGACTTTCATCCTGTTTCTTCACTTTACAGTGTCCCTAACGACATAGGGGCCGAAGAGATCCAGAGCTGTAAACTCAAAGGGTGCAGCTGGTTCAATCAGTTCGAGGGAAGTTCACCCATCACCTGTTTGCACATCCTTGCTTTGGTCTTACGGCAGTGCATACAGGAGTCAGTGATGTTTCTGGCGATTCTTGGTCCCTGCACCACCCATGCTTTAGACCTCACTCTGAGAAGTGTGCCAGCAACACCTTTGTGGTTAGCTTCATTGGCCTCTCGCGTGAGAAGGGTACTGATCCATGCACTGTAAGGGATCAGGGGCACACCGGTCCCTCCTCGTGAAATGGCCTGAACTCTACCATGGCATCGCAAGAGCCCCGAAGCTTCATCCTTGCTAACGACGAGTCTGTTTAATGTCGTCAAAGGGAACATAATTCCCTTTTGGGCGGCCAGGCATAGGTCTTGAAATGCAATCTCGAGTTCCCTCACTGTCAGTACTGCCTCCCGCTTTACTGGCATAGGAGTTCTCCCTACACCGGCCAACCACTTCTTCACAGCTCTATGGACATAACACACCACGCCACAGAGCTTAGCTAGAGAACTATACCTAGTTGGATCCACCAAGTCTATGAGCCTGGCTCCCCACAGCATCTCTGGTTCCTTGGTCTCAACTGAAGTCAGTTACGTCCCATTTCCTGACGATTCCGGAGCCTCGTTAACTTCATCTGTGACTACTGGTTCTTCATCTCTAGGACTGTCGAGGCCTACCAACTTCTTGGCCTGAGCTTTGGTGAGAACTGCCGAAAAGGCCTTTCTCTGGAGTTTACTCACCATCCCCTAGCATTGGCTGCCACCTCTAAAGCAGACTTCATGGGCCATTCTTCGACTGGACTAGACAGAAACTCAGGACCCTTCTGCCACACAGAGTTTTCATCAAGCTGTTCAGGGGGGGCATCCCCTCGTGATTAGATCAGCGATGTTGACCTCACCCGGGATCCACCACCAGTCAGTTATGGGCCCAGTCTTCTGAATCTCTCCAATCCGGTTCGCGAAAAACGTCTGAAATCCGTAGCTCTCTCTCTGGATGGCTCCCAGCACCGTCTGACTGTCAATGAAGTGGTACCACTTCTCTATGTCTAGTCGTCCATATTTCAACATGTACTCCTTAAGGCATGTGGCGAAAACAGCCCCACAGAAATCAGCCTTGACCGTGTTAATGCCGGCCCTTTGCAGTCTTTGTGGAGCTAGACGGCCCTCTCGAGTACTGATGAGTAGGTCAATCTTCTGCTAACTCGGGCTAACTCAGGCTAACTCTCCCGGCTTGACTTCCGGGAAAAACTGCTCCAGACGTTTGGATGTTACCACACGATCCACTTTAGCAATGTCTTCCATCCCATAGCAGATCATCTCATGGAGCTTTAAGGTCCCACGTGAGGTCCACACCTTTATGGTTACAAGATACCTTTTAGTATTGACTTTCACCTTCATTGTGCCAACACCATACACTACAAGTGAAACCGGTTCACCAGTCAGTCCAAGATTTTCTGCAGCCTCATGCGTAATGTAGTTTGTGTCGGAGGCGAGATCGACTAAGGCTCCAAGGCTGTCTCCTCTCTTTGTTGTGACAGGTACAAGCATCATGAGGACTGGATACTCCCTTAGGCCACTCTGTTCTATCAGGCTGGGGCCTTGCCAGAACATACTCGTGATGCTACCTTGTTTGTACAGGCCTTGCGGACAGCTTCGAGCTGGTGGGGTGTTAGTCCCAACTCAGCAAACACAGCCTCTTGCTCCTCTGTTGGACCACGAGGTCTCTTCCTTTCCTCTGCTTTTTCCTCTCTTTTAGCAGGGTCCTTCTTTATTGGTGCTTTGGGACAGAGAAAATAATGGTGGTCTGCTAGAGTGTCGCCTTTCTTGCACTCTTCCTTGCGACAGAGGAACTTTGGAGTGCAGGTGTCATCCATCCTGTGAACATCCAGACACTTTGTACACGCTTTTGCCTTTTTCACCTGAGCTTTCTTTTCTGACAGGTTGGCCTTTTTGAAAGTTTTACAGCGGAAAAGTCTCCCTCCATGATCTTCATCACCACACACAGTACATGGCATCTGCTGGGAGTCTTTTTTGACTTCACTTGCTGTGGTCTTAGTGAATGACTTCTTTTCTCTCCTTTTGTCACCTGGCTTCTCCCGGTAACTTGGTCTTTCAGGAGTGTTAGCAGGCCAAGGCTTGCTGGGTAGCAGTTGTTCCAACCTCACAAGTAATGACTTTTGGTCTTCCAGGAACAACAAGAGCCTGTCAAAACGGTTTCCTGGTTGAACACTGTTAACAGGGTTTCTTACATACAAGAGCCACTCTCTTTTCATGACGTCAGGGAGTTTGCTCTCTAAGGACCGAATCACTAGCTGGTTCTGTATAGCGTCTAAGCACCGCAGGTCCATGAGGTCCAATGCCGCCCTCTCTACTGCTAGAATCAACTCTAACGTCTCTCGTGGTTGGTGATTCTTTGTAGCAGGTCTGGATTGTAGCTCGAGCACAATTTCTTCTGCTGTCTGTGCTTTGTCACCATAACGGTTTTCTAGTTCCCTGAAAATATCGTTTGCATTTCTGCAGCGCAACAGTCTGAGCTCATTTTTTACAGCCTCATCTACACTGTCTAGCAAATGAAGTTTTTTGCACTCTGGTGACCCTGTAGGTTCTGCTTGCGCCTGTATACTCTCCCATTCAACCTTCCAGCGCCAATAGTCCCTCCTGTCCCCTGAGAACTTAGGCAAACTTATAGGCGTGAGCCTAATCTTAGGTCGAACCCTCTGGGAGCTGTCACTCGCACCCGGCGTATGCGCCGGAGCTACTTCCTTGTCCCATGCTAAGATTGACGGGCGGAGCAGGAACACTCAGCAGTTGAGGAGTGCTGGTGAGGGTTGGAGGTGAAGCAAAACTAGCATCGAGTACACCCTCAGATTGAAATTGCTGCAGGATAGGCTGTAATGCCTGTTGGGAGGTACTGAGTGCCGCAGTTGCTACATACCTGTTCAAAGGTTGACTACTGGCGGTAGCAACTGGATGAGAGCTGGTAATGATGCTTGCTCCATTAGCAGAAGTGGACGGGGGAGGACTCATAGTATGCACAGATCCCCGCCTGTCAACAGGTGGAGTGGCAACAGCAGACTCAGTGTTAACTGTTGCAGTAACAACAGTAAGAGTTTCAGGTTGGGTAATAGTGACGTTATCAGCAGCTGTGAGGCTATCGCTAGCTGATGTGACATGCCCACCGGCTGCATTATCACCTTCCACATCTTCACTCTCCTCCGTTTCACCTCCGTCGTCGTCGTCATCATCACTGTGCTCTGTACTGTCCCTTTTCACTTGCTCATTTTCCCGTCGGTATTTCCACTCATCAATCAGTTGCTCTTTGTCTTCTTTCAATGACAGATAGAGCATCCATTTGTCCTTTCCGTGCGGACAATAGTCTCTCCAAATATACACAGTGTTACCGAGTTCCTGGAGTTTTCTATCCAGTTTGCTACTTTCAACCCTCTGCTGTTACCATGGCACTATTGTATCCTTGCCAGATGTCTCGGCCCGATCAAAAGCCGACTTGAACTGCTTCACCAGGGTGTCTATGTCTGGCTCTGCATACTTGGACCACAGTAATTCCATGATCGTGCTCTCAGCATCAAGGAATTTTTGTTCGTTTGTATCTCTCTTCACCAGGGCATCCCGTGACTCACTGTCATCCCCTGGTTGGTCTATCTGCCCCAGTGCATCGATATATTCGTTGCTGGCATCGAGGAGTTTGTCATAATCATCTCTCAATTTTGATAACTCTTCTGACAAATCAAATTCACGTAAACGACCAGCACTAACCTCAAGGCGGTTTATTTGTGTTGTCAAGATCCGTTGTGCATTTGAACGTCTCTGCTTCAGACTCTCCAGATCTGGCTTGTCGTCCGCCATTTTGTTTCCCCCAAAAGAATCGAATCAATAGAATTACTTCAACAAGAAAAAGATAAAAGCTTTGAATTGTTACAAAGAAACAGATCGTTCATCCAAAACAAACAGCTCATTCAAAAGATCAGTTCGTCCAAGAACGGCACATCACAGACGCGAACACTTTCGCTGTTATCTTCATTCAGAGTCAGTGGTAACCCTCAGTCTTCAGCCTCCTCTGCCCACAGCCTGCTGCTGCTTCCGTGTTATGGCTTTACTGACGACCCTTTTGTTTCCAACTCTGGGTCTTTGGTCATGGCATTCATCCTCACAGTGGCCGTTCTCCGCTCGGGGTCCGTGTAATTCCTGGCATGGCTCCGAAGGCAGTTTACACCTGTCCAGATTTTTACCAAACTACCTACAGTAGCATAATAAACTCCCCTCTGGAAGGGTAATCAGGACAAATACGGCTCCCACAACTCGAGTCTTCTTTTCCCTTGAATGTTTATTGCACCCAAGCACATACAACAAAACGCTCACTCACTAAACTTTCTTTTGAAAGTAAGATGACTCTATTAGGTTGTAAATCTGAAATATAAACACAAACAAGATTCAGAATTAACTAAGGTAACTTCAAAATTAGTTATGTGGCCTTACAACCTCCTTTAAACATAAGCAATGTCAAGATATAAACTCACCAACAAGGCGTACGCTTCAAAATGTTGTTTTTATTTATTTAATTATGAATCTTTTGGGGTTCCATACTTGCCAAGGTATTCATATCATTATTGCTAAAACTAAAACTTATTTTTGTCCTTTCTCTTCCATGATGAAATATCTGCATCATAGTCCCCCTACTCAACAATCATCCCCTTTGTTCATCATCAAGAAGAGATCCTGTCTGCTCAAAGCTCATGAGTTCCTGCATTTAATGTTTAATAAAAAATTGCATCTACTTTGCTGCATAACTCTGTATTGCATACAATTGGTTAGCTAGTTTGTTTCAATTCAGCATGCTTAGATCTGTGTTCTCTAGATAGTAATTTCCTCTAACAGAAGGCGCTTGGGTGAATGGCCACGCGGCAGCTGGTGCCAGGCCTACACATAGTAGTTCACTAGATAGTATATTCCTCCAACAGCAGGCACTAGGGGGAATGGCCACACGGCGGCTGGAGCCAGGCCTACACATAGTAGTTCACTAGATAGTATATTCCTCCAACAGCAGGCACTAGGGTGAATGGCCACACGGCAGCTGGTGCCAGGCCTACACACAGTAGTTCACTAGATAGTATATTCCTATAACAGCAGGCGCTGGGGGGAATGGCCACACGGCAGCTGGAGCCAGGCCTACACACGGTAGTTCACTAGATAGTATATTCCTCTAACAGCAGGCGCTGGGGGGAATGGCCACATGGCGGCTGGTGCCAGGCCTACACATAGTAGTTCACTTGATAGTATATTCCTCTAACAGCAGGCGCTGGGGGAATGGCCACACATAGTAGATCTCATCAGCAGCACCAGGCTCCAATGGGTTAAGTTTTGGGCGTGTTCTGTATGTTTTGCTTATCACTCCTCCATGCCTTTATACAAACCTTTCTGCAGGGAGTGATGAAACCAGAGCCTGGGCGCCAAACCTATAACATGTATTTGCAGCTACAATAAACCAATTTAAATGTGAGCTGACTGACTGAAATGGAGCGACGCCTGTGAGCTAGTTCAGGCAGACGACTCGAGCTGCTCAGCTATGTATATGTCACATGTCTCACTCCTCTCAAACATCCTCATATGTCACATGTCTCACTACTCTCAACCATCCTGCAATCACACTCTCCACCTCTCAATTTGGCAGTATATTTAAACTGGGAATTTTCCCATCTCTCCCTCTGCCCAGCAGCAACTCTGCTGCCCTACACTGACTTTGCTGCATGTTCTTTCACCCCCACCACCACCCCAGCATCCACCTGCAGGCTCATCACTCCTTCATATAAACCTTTCTGCAGGGAGTGATGAAACTGGAGCCTGGGTGCCAAACCTATAACATGTATTTTCAGCTACAATAAACCAATTTAAACGTGAGTTGACTGACTGAACTAGCAAAAATGGGCATATCAAATGCTGATGGGGTTAAAATGGGAAACAAATTTAGTGGAAAAAGTGGTTAAAGAGGTTTATAGTAGCAATAAAAGGTCAACAGAGACAACATTAAACGTAAGTGGCAAGAATTGATTTAGGAGTTGCAAAAACAGGGGAAAAAAAGGGGTGAAAAGAGTTTAAAACTGACAAAAATTGTTAAATGGTAAAATAATATGAAAAATTGGTGGGGAAAAAAAGGATGAAAAGAGGTAAAAATTTAGACACAGTTGGTGTATAATGGCAACAGTGTAATTTTCAGTCGTTTTCTCGACTTATTTATGTTGTTATCTCGGGATAACCAGGCTTGTTTTTCAGGGCTCTAATTTCCTGGCGCAACTCAGGGTGGCGCAGGGTGGCACAGCCTGGCGCACCCCCCGCAGTGGTAATTTCGTCCGGCGCACCGCCGTGCACAGCCAATTTGGCAATTTGGTAGACCGGTTGCGCCGAAATGGGTGTGACGGCGCACCAGGGGGAGGTGTCCACAGATTCATCTTGGCGCAGTGACAATTTGGTGCCAAAAAACCATGCGGAAGGTGCGCTGAAAGCCCGCCAGCTCCAACCTGGTCTATTCTCGGCGCAGGCAAGGCGCACTCGGGGCAGTGGTAATTTGGCTGACAGGGGCACAGTGCGCACACGTCACCAGAACCTCACAGGCAGGTATCCAGAGTGTCAGGCACATTTCAATGCAATAAACAATCACAACAACCACTATTTAATGTAACCGTCTGAACCAGCATATACATTTGTATCAATATTAATTGTCCCGTCACATCTGATGTCAGATCAGAGACGTTTGTCATAACTAACGAGTTCACATCTCTCAGCCAACCACAAACAGCCACATCATCCCATATGGAGTATCCTGCTTCTCTCATCTCATGAAATTCAAAACAAAAGAAAAAAAGAGAGAGACGCTCGCTGAATAAATGTAAGTCACTCGGTGTCTTAAGGATTTACCTGTGGTTGCCCATATTTGTCTGTTTTAATCTTTATTCGTAATGTGATCTAGAGGATGAGGAGGGGATACCGGGGGGCAATATTTCACCAAAGGTTCTGCTATTTAGCAATTACAGACCAGGAATGCAGGTGGATCACAAGCATGATGAATGGATTAGCCTGCTGCTGTGTTTAAATGTAATTATCACTTAATTTTGTACTCCTATTAATGAGGTGGTCCACACGGTGACGTGCATCATGGCCTCTGATGCGTGGCCCCTGCACTCTCCCAGTTGCTGTAAAAATGACAGCGGCTCTGACCTTCTTCGCCACCTAGGTGAAATTGTCACTGCGCCTCGCCCGCGGCGCATTTAAAGGCGAGGAGAGGCGTTCATTTGATTGGTGAAGATCACACTCAGCTGTGTTAAACCCATTCAAGTCTTATCTCCTCCCTCTCTGCTACGTGCGCCGGTAGGAGAGACGGAGGCGTGGGTGCGCCTGCCTGCGCCAGACTGCGCCGTGCATGAAACTTGGAAAATGCCCTGGACACACCCTGTTGGTGCGGCGCAGGCGCAGCGCAGGGCAGGTGCGCCCCGCCTGCGCCTGGTCTACGAAATTGGAGCCCTCAGAGAGATTGTAAAAAATTATCCTGTTATCTCGAGAAAACGACGCTCGTTTTCTCGAGATAACGGAATAAACTTCAGATGAAATACTAATCAAACCAATAGGCTGATTACTGTCATATGCCAGACCACGTTTGCTGTGTTGCCAGTGCCCACACAAACGAGGTAAATTACGCCTTTTTATGTGTTTCTTTGTGCTTTTGATACTTAAATGGTAGGAGTTATGATCATAAGATGTTATGGTGGCGGAATGAATGAGGAACTACTGCCGTACAGCAGCCATATCCGCGGCTTTGTACCCCTGCAAGTTAGTGCAGCAGCGTGGCCCTCCCACGAAAAGAACTGCTGTGTCTCTAGTCGGAGCAGGAGGAGTTGTTGGGGCATCTGTTCCCACCATCAACCTAATACTGGGGAAGAATGCTAGGTAAGATACACATTTTCCGAACCTCGGAAGAACAGGTCGCCCAGCGATTAGTTCATTTAATATTCAAATAGGCTACTGTTGCTCCCATGCTTCTTTGTTCAGAAGACTGTTAAAGGTCAGGTTGGGCTTTAACCCCTAAAGCCTGTTGTATCATATTTGATACATACTTTTATGATACCTGTATCTAATCAATATGATCAACGAATCACTAAAAGAAACATCTGAATACAATCAGATGTATGATAAAATGTCCTCAAGTAGATTATCAGTTGCCAAAAACATGTAATGTATCAAATGAGATACAAAAAATATGTATGCCAAATATTTATGGAAATTTGAATTTTTTGGATTTCAGTAGAAAGTGAAATAAACATTTCAGCTCAAAAAAATTAGAATTTTACAGCTATAATTTGCGTCTTCAGGCTAGGTGGCTCACAGCTCCGGCCGAACGACACCCCTGAGTGATCTCAAGCAGCTTCCTTTCCACTGGGTACCTGTGGCACCTGAGGCTCTGTAGTTTGTAGCTGGGACCAAACATCCTGCTAAGGTAAAGCCTCTCATAACAGACATACAGTATTTGAGATAGTTTTTTCCAAAGACTGTCTTGATAAGCAGCAAACAGATAATGAGAGTTTTTATGTTCACAGCTGCTTTGTATAGCTACTCCAGAAAAAGAAAAAAATCTTAATGGATGAGTTAAATCCCTAAGAACCACTTGGCAAAAGAAGGGCTGAAACAGTGACAATGGAAAGAGAACTTAAACAAGTATAATGTTCCTTTTACATTTGTGAAATAAATAAATAAGTAAATGTAGTTATGTTAAGTAATTCTGATAAGTTAGCGAGCTACAGACATTCATCATAAGAGTCATGAGTGAATCAAGAAGTCAGCAATGTTCCCACTTTTCAGTATGTGTCTGTGGGGATCAAGTTCCCCAAATTGGTGTTTACAACCACTTTGGTCTAGTACCACACACTGGCCATGAACTGCAGCCACACTAGCAGAAGCCATTTTGAGGAGTCATTTATTATTCATAGATTCACCAGACAAAGATCTGAAATTCATTTTTTCAAATGAGTCACTAGCCACTGCAATGACAGAATCTGCAATTCAGGAACAGACAATGTCATTTACATGAATAAAGCGCCTGCAACTTGCTGTAGAAAATGTAGACAAAAATTTATTTGGGAGTTTGAAACATCTAAGTAAAATAAAAAACAAAATTCCTGTTTTTATGTCTAAATTAATAGTGGATTCTTTACTGTTTATTCACAGAATTTTGAGAAATTGTTCACTTCTGACATGCAAATTAATGTATGATGCTGATTGCAAGAAAGGTAAAAAAAAAAATAATGATAAAATAAAATAACATAAAAATCAGGCACCCCCAACATTTTCCAGAACTCTAGTGGTTAAGGACAAATGAAGCAGGCGATCAAAAGTTTTAACAAAAACCACTTTTTGTTGTAAAGTTTATTAATAAATATTCAGGGAGGTAATTCAGTTACTTTGTGGAAAAATAACTAACTGTACCTAATTTCTAATTTATGGTAACTTGCCAAACACTGGTTACAGTCACTGTATGTAGCTCAATTGTTTAATTGCAAGTTAGGTATTTAGAGGGATGATAGTTGTGTTGTTGCAGACTGATACTTACATGCATAACTTAAATCTTGTACCAGATAGCTAACTCCTCATTTTGTGAACTTGGAATTACTTTGTTGAAAATACAGTCACCACAAAACTTCTATTATTGTTTTCTGAGCCTCCCACTTAACAGCCATTTCATTTATTCAGCTGTATGCAAAAAATGGATGATCCATTCCTTGCTGCTTTACGGGACAGAGGGATACCTGAAGAGAACCTTGAGAAAATGTTGCACGACAAGGTAAGAAGAAAAAACTCTTAATCTAATCCTGAGAAGAAGTTTGCCCTTTTGGGAATTTTCAGCCATTTTATATCATTGACTCAAACCATTTTAAATGACAATATGGCATGTGGTTTAGGTTAAAATTTTTATATTCAATACATTTTAGATTTGTGAGAGGATTAAGATTGTGTATTATCTTTGATGACAGCTAATGATGCCGTGACTGCATCCTGATGTGCAAGGGAGTTTGGGACTTGTCCAGTGCTTCTCTCATCTTTGACATGAATGTTTTGATTTATCTCGGCAGGTGGATCAAGATGTTGCCAGGATGATGGATGAGGAAACCCTGTGAAAGTATATTCCACATTTTGGAGACCGTGTGTTTGCCAAAAATTGGACTGGCACATCAGTAGCAGAAGCTGGGAGCAATGCAGAAAGGAAAAAAATCCTTATAGAACACATAAGATCTAAAATTAAACTTCCAAGCACTAGCCAAGCAGCAACATGCTCTGCAGGACATACTCACCAAGGACTTGGTGTTGGAAACAAGAATGCTGCACGAAAAACAAGAAAAATAGAACTGGGTTGGATGAATTACCAAGATGGTTATTTCAGGCAGGTTAGACGACCTACTGGTGGGGACACAAGAAAGGTTATTGCCAGAAAGGATGACACTATGAACAAAATTTTAGAGAATGGTAAGAAAATATTCTTCTCCAATGGGAAATCTCTATAAGGAAGAGTTGAGGACTTTGACTTCACACTTTGTGTTATAGGTTCAGAGGAACACTTGCTTGGCACAGTCACAGTTGGGGAGTTGTATGACATAACTCAACATAAAATACTCAGGTTGTACATTTGTTCGAGGAAAAGAGAAAATTATTCAGATTCTTGTGACTCCCCAGTACTAGTCAGATCACCAGAGAGATCCCAGGCAGCAGAGATCCCCACCTTACTAGAATTTTCTATTGCATCTTCCTCCCATACCATGTCACCTCAGTCCTCCTCAGCCTCTCTTTCCCTCAACAGTCCTGTGTCTACTTCCAGCCCTGTCAAATATACAAGTTTACAATTAACTTTGATTTCTAATTCTAGCCCAGCTTCTCAGACATCCAAACAATCCATGGCTAAGATATCTGATCAAACTTTTGATGAGGACGTTATTTTCCTAGGGGGATGGGAGGGTTTCGTTTGATGCTGTCTGTGACACACTGATATATCTGCCCACTGGTTCTGAGCAGCAGCAGTCACATGATGTTTTCCAAGCAACAGAAATGGAGAATCCTGTGACTGAAGTAACAAGACCCAACCCCTTGCCCACAAACAGTGAATCTGATGTTTACCTTGAGAGTGAGTCTGCAGCACTTGAAATTATAAATCAGGAAACAAGAGCCTACCAGTCCTCAACATCAAGCTTATCTGCTAATCATTCTGAGAATTTCTTTGAGAATCCAGAGAACATTGTGGAGAAGCAGACCATTACTATCCGGGGTGTACATTGTGTTTCTGACATGATCGAGGCATTTTCAGATGAGAATATACTGGATGCCAATGTTGACTTTAGGCGTGTCCTGCAAAATGGTGAGTTGGAGACTGGAGTAGGAAGTGGGCTTCTGATTTCTGGAATAATTTCTATGCATCAAGAACCTCAGGAACAACATACAAGATCCCCAATTTACATCATGCTTTTCAAGAACGTGAGTGGGAAGCTGTTGCCCAGATTGTGGCCTTTGGGTGGCTAAGATTTAAATACTTACCCATCCAGCTAGCTCCACCATTTCTTTACGAGGCATTCTCCCTACCTTCACAAATCTGCAGTCTGATGGAGACATTTTTCAACTATATCAGCCCCACTGAGAAAGATGCACTTTCAGAGGCTTTGAATGATTTCAGAGGAGCTGATGAGGAAGAGCTTCTCACCATTCTGAGCAGGCACAACTGCACTATTCTACCTACTCTGTCTCTGAGTGGTGAGGTACTTGACAAGATCCTGGCAGATCTTCAGCCAAAAGCAAGAAGTATCACAAAATACATTAATTTTCCAAAGACAATGTCGCTAGCAGAGAGGGCAACCTCTCACCATCTTCTGAGGTTTGTCAGAGAACTCGAGCAAAGAGAGCTTGGGCTGTTCCTCAGATTCTGCACAGGGTGTGACCTCTTTCTGTCAAAGAACATCACAGTCACATTCACAGACAACATAATGTCTGAGGCTGCCAGACGGCCTGTGGCACACACATGTACTTGTGTCCTGGAACTTGCAACCACCTACAGCACTTTTTCAGATTTTAAAAAATAATTTCTGTCTGTGTTGCAAAGTGGAATATGGGCAATGGATATGATCTAAACAAGGAATGTGATAAGGTCATGACCCTGAAATTGTCATTACTGTGTTTATTTTATAAAGGGACCGTGCACTGATCTTTACACATGAACCTGTCCATGCACACAACCAACAGGGAGGGATGATACCTCAGTCTGTCAAGTAGCAATAGCCACTAGGTGTCAGTATTCTAAAGCAACATTGTCATGAGGACCATGATGCTATGGTCTGTTCAAACATTACAGCGGTGGTCCAAGTGTTTTTTTGACTGTGATACATAATTCTCAGAAGAGATATAAAATGTGATTGTGGGTGTCTGTATTTGTAGAGCATGATTAAAATGTGACATCCCATCTATGTAACATCCAAAATGTTGTTCTGTATAGAATTTGTGAATGGGCAGGGAAAAAAGAAAACATTGATAGAGATATTCAGAATATTGTCATTCAAAGGTTTAACATTCTCATTTAAGCCAAAGTGATAATCCTGTTGGGTACTGTCTGTTTTATTAAAGAGTCACCTAGATATTGACATATTTAAATGTGATTGATGGATACAAATACATTTACATATTGACATCCTATACATGTCTTATGGCCTTAAAGATAAAAAAAAAACTGTACATCAATTCAGTGTTGATTCACTGTGTAGGCTACATTTATTACCCCAGTAATAAATCCAGTGTAACTGGATAATTTGTGTATTTTTATCTCTATCCATCAAATGAACCCACCAGTTTTTTTGGCACAATATGCATGTAATAACACGGTGTGCCCTTCTATGTTGTTAAAAATGATTTGAGCATTAGGGAACATACCAAAGGCTACTACAGTAAGTTATGTATTATTTTTGGGGTGTTGGCTTGTCTTTACAGCAACTATTGTGTCTTTAGAGGTCAATTGCACTGAAAACTCTACCTTGTTGTCAGCAAATTACTTCACATTGGTTTGTTCAGTGTAGTCTCTCTTACAAAATTTCTACAGTTAAAAGCTGTGTTGTATAAACCAAAGTTTACTGTGACTGCTGCATAATAGTGTATTTTACATTTTCCAGAAAATGTAAACAGCTACACTAGCTAGGTGTTATCAAGCTAGAGAGTGATTTCCAAATATTTGAAAATATTTATTTTAATACAGTTTATGTTGGGGACATTTTCTACCTTTTGTTGATCACTCAGCAGCAATCTAATTTATTGGGATCACTGTTATCTGATTGCACTAACTTGTTGTATTTTGTTCCAGTCACCAAGTGCCTGCGCACTGTGATTTGCTGCAATGTTTGGTTAAAACTGAGGCAAGGCATAATGTTCTTAAATAAATAATGTTGAAATGCTGAATGTTAGTAATTATGTGCCAGGATCATTTAGATCATAGAACAGGAACCGGTTTATAATGACTGAATGTTGTGCCTTTGAAAGACTATTTGTTGAGTGCTCTTTTGAAGATGATGTTTCTTTGTAAAGTTGAGGTACCTAAGCTTTCTTTCTTTCTTTTTTTTTTTTTAACTTGTCGTGTCCAGCATTGCAACAGCAGAATTATGGTCTGGCTGCCATTTTGTGCAGAACACACTTACTTTGCCAAGAGGAGCCGTTTGTATATAAGGCTCCCCTTGAGTTTTAAGTGAAACTTTTTATTAGTGTTTTTGTTAATTTTTTATTTTTATTTTATTTTCCCCCACCGTATACTGCCAAGTTGGAAGATTATTGCCTGACCAGACAAGAGTGATAATAGATAAGAGAGAGGGAAGAAAAATAGACAGAAAGGGAGAGAGAAACAACAAAACAGAAAAGAACAACCACAATAACTGAGCAGATGCATACAAACAGGAGAACCAAACAACCAGCTGCTGAACCTGAAAAGAAACAGTATCCTGAGGTCTTTGACACTACAAACACAAGGAGCACCTGAGGAGGGAAGAACTGGAGAGATCGTTAGCAACAATGAGCACAGCAACAACAATTATAGATGTATATATATATACACATACATAGACACATATATGCATAAACATACAGATGTCGGCATCTGTAGGGGCATGGCTGAGAGTGAAGATTGTTCGGATCAAGTTGTGCTTTGTGTTTAGTGATCATGCAAAGGAGTGATCGTGCAGATGTAGCCCCACTGCCTTTAGGGGCCAGATGTACACTGAGAGGGCCCCCCAGCGCCACGCAGCTGGCCGCCACGACAGAGCGCAGAGCAAAGGCAGCCTGCCACAGAGCCAGGAGCGCGCCAACCAAGGAGAAGGCCGGGAGAAGAGGCAAGGAGAAGCGGGAGGTAGACACCTGACTCTGCGGGGTAAGGGCCCCAGGGGCCCAGGGGCCTGAGGCCCACAGGCCCCGCCAGACGCCGGGCCCCCGATCGAGCGCAGGGGGGCAGGAGATGGGAACAATCCCCCCCCCCCCGTTTTCAGGTTTAGAGGCCAGCGTCGGCCTGAGGTCACCAAGCCCCTGGCACCCACACACTCATTCACTCATGCACTCATGCACTCATGCACTCACACGCACTGCACATCCACCCAACAAAGTTTTCTTTCCCCCTACCCTCTCCAGGACAGAGGGCCAAGGACACCCCCAGGGCGCTACCGGGTCCCAGCCACGTCGACAGCCCATAGCCCAAGCCAGTGGGTCCCCTCTACCCCATGCCCCAGGGCGCACCCAGGAAACGGGGGTGTGGAAAGGGCCCCCCTGCCCCAGCTCCCCTGCTCAGTAGTAGGTGATGGTTGTGTTCCTAATGCAGTTAAAAAATGGTTAAAATTGGGGGGCAGACGACCAAACGGTTCTGGAGGCGACGCCCTCCAGGTGGTCAGCCTGAAGAGCCCCGCCCACCATACACCATCCGGCCTGTCACCCCAAGGCCCTGTGTGTATGTTGTGTAGTGTAGTAGGTAATATGTAGTGATGTCTAAGTGCAATTAAAACTGAGGAGCAAGTTCTATCAGGGTGCAGTAGGAGTGGTCTCTAAGGACCCCTCCACTGCGCCTGGCGGGCATGCCACTCAAGGTCCTAAGTGTGTGGGTGTGTGGAGGAGCGGGGAAGCTAGGGCCGTGGGGCGAGGTAAGACCGGAGGGAAGAGAACTTCCCTCCAGAGGGTGAGCTGCCCATGGCCGCAATAGGCACCCCCGTTCCCCGGGACCCCCCAGGGGCAGGGGGGGCCCAGGACCCCCCAGGCCCAGAGCCAAGGGCTGCAGGAGCCAGAGAGCCCGGCACACCCCGGACAATGCACACGTGCCATATCCTGGAGAGAGAAGAGGGACGTACATATATACACACACACATCAATACATACACATACACACATACATATATACATACACATATACACACATATATACATACACACATACAAGGACATACACGGATACATACACCCATAAACATATATGCACATAGACACACACAAACCTACATCCAATTGTCCCTACACACGCATATACGTACCTAAGCTTTCTTTATATTTAGGAGTGGTATGTTATCTCAGGCCATCTGTTAGCAACCTTTGCCATTGTAAGAGACATTTCCCTCAAAATATCTATGCAAAAGTTATATTTTTGGGCAGATATTATAAATCAAATAAGTACAAATCATGAAATTTAAGAGTCAACATTTTAACTTGAAAGGTCAAAACTATAAGCTTCAAAGTCAAATTATATGATAAATTTGTGACTTTTAGATAATAACTCAATAATAACTCGCTGAAGTTAGTTTTTTTTTCTGTACAAGTCACAGCGAGCCACTGAAGAGGTGCAAGAGAAGTGGCTGAAGTGGCCCCTGAACAACAGGTTGCTGACCTTTTCTGAGGCAAAGCAAAGTACAGCTGGACTGCACAATGTAGACCCAGGTTTAGGCCTTTTGCTGTTTCTTCTGTTCTATTTTCAGTTTAATTTTCATAACAGATTTTCATAACCTCCTCCTAGTTCTGTAATGCTTTTGTTGTGAAGTAGTGAAATAAATCAAATAAAATTAAGATGTTGATAACATATTTTTGTAAACAGAAATTATATTTTTGTTCTACAATTTCTGTATTAAACAGTTTCAAACTTAAGTTGATCTGTTGTCTCATTTTAAAGTCAAAAAATTTTCAGTCATAGGTATAATTATATGAAAACTGATTCCTGCTGCTGGCCATAAGAAATTAAGATGACTAGAGAAACAGTAGCCTTTTACCCTTAAAGTTCCCATCTTCACTTAGCAGTGAAACTTCAACAAAATTAAACACATCGTACATCCTGCAAACAGCACACAAAAAATAGTATGACCTTGACAATCAATCATGGATGACCTGCTTCTGTGGACCTGCTCGCCTCCATGTAATCTATCCTGCATCAACCACCAACACAAATGACATCATTTACCGTAAATTAATACTTTTAGACTATGGAACCCCAAAAGATTCATAATTAAACTAGAAAAATTGCATTTCCTTGCAGCAAATGCGTTGAAATGCTGAGTCTGAATGCTGGAACTGTGAAATGAAAAGGCTAAAAGCAATGCAAACAAAGCCGAAAATGTGAAAATGGGACATAAAATAGTTGGATGCAGTAAAGTACAACTGCAAATGTGGGAAATGTGTAATAAAAATGGTTACAGTTGTGAAAGAAAGCTGAAAATGAATAAATGTGAAAGGAAATTGCAGAAAGCTGTAGAAATGTTTGGCCACCATGAAGAAGCTGTAATCTATGATTAAAAGAGTAAAATTTGTTAGGGCTAAAATGACAAAGATTGTAATCAGTAGCAGAAGTGTGAAATATGTTAACACATGTGCATTGTAAAGACAGGAAAAGAATAAAGTTGTATGGAAGTGAAAGGTTGAATGACTGACAACCTGTGACATCCAGACTGAGAGGACAGCAGCCAGATGCATACAGCAAGGAGCTGTAGTAATCAGCAGTCTGTATTGGACACACAGTTGAAAAGTACAACTGCCTTTGCCAGAATTTGAACCCGGGCCCCTGGAGGGAGAGTCGGCAACTTTGCTGCTATAACTTTGCAACTTTGCAATTTTTCTAGTTCTTCTTCTTTTTCTTCTTCTTATTATTCTTCCCTCAACTATTTGGACCTTTTCACAGCTTTCAAATTTGCACAGATTTTCACATAAAAAAATTGAGCAGTGCAGAATGTTCAGGAGATTTGGGCTTGTATTTTTCACATGTTTAACTGTTTCAGTTTTTACAGTAAAAATGATTTTCTGCAGGTCTGCTGAAAAGTGCTTGAACTTTCAGGCTGTACAGCTTCGGCATACTTCCACCTACAGACTTCATTCTTGCTTTGACAGATTCACTGACTTGTCAACTATTTTTCCATGTGTTCGACTTTTTGCTGTCTTGTACAGTTTTTGAGATATCACTGTTTAAGCAACACTAAGTTTGGAGGATTTCTCTGTTCTTAGAGCGTGTCACGTGACCTATTAGAGCGTGAGCTTCGTCTAAAAATTCCAAATTTTCTAGTGGATAAACTGCAATAAAAGATTCGAACTGTGTTCCACAGATATGATTTATACATCAAAATGAAGCTACACTTCTCCTCTTTCAGCTGAAATTCGTTTCAACCCCGACATTGACATTGTTTTGTCTCAGTGAGCTTCAGAGCCACGGGTATCCCACAAAGTCCCCCATCTCCTCCAATTGAAACTGTCTTTCCCAGAGAGCTGATCGCTTCACTTTGAAGCCCGTTTTTAAACTCCTCTCGTGTCAACATTTTCTACAGTACAGACATGAAACTTACATCAATCTTTTCAGGAGATTCTTGGGATGCTCACGGTGCAGTCCTTTTTTTGATAGCTATCATGGTTTTGGCACAGCATTAGCCCGTATACCCGGAAGTCCCCAGCTTAACTTCACTGCTCTGTACAAACTTACAGCATCAGTACATAGTCTGCTACTGTATGGGCGGGTGTGTCACTGTAAATTAGCTGACCTGTTGGTTGAGTGGTCAACACATTTGCCATTTTATCTGGAGACTGGGGTTCGATTCCTGGTAGAGACCATTTTTAGACTATCATACATATTTCAGAAAATACGTAAACACGCATGCTACTCATTACACTCTTTGCCATTTTACTCCTCAAAAATTCACGCCTGCCAGCTATCACGCATTGCTCGTCAGACCCAAACATTTCATTTGCGTATCACCACCTTCGTCTGCTCATCTTCTCAGTGTACAGCGTCATGACACAGACATGCGAAAAGGATTCTGGGAAATGTAGGCTGATGTACGCCGACACTATACGACAGCGCCGAGTCCGCTCCAAGCACTGCTGTCACACAAAACACTGTTCGCCATGTATTTTCACATCGACATTAAATGTCACACCAGATCCGTCTCTTCATGTTACTGCTTTGCAAAGCCAGCTGGCCGTCGTCCTCAATGTACAGCCTAATGACACAGACATGCACAAAGGATTGTGGGAAATGTAGGCTGACGTAGGCGACAGCTTCACTTTCAAGCCCATTTTTTAACTGCTCTCGTCATTTTCTACAGTACAGACACGAAGCTTACATCAATCGTTTCAGCTGATTCTTGTGATGCTCACGGTGCAGTCCTTTTTTTGATAGCTATCACGGTTTTTGGCACAGCATTAGGTCGTATACCCGGAAGTCCCCAGCTTTATCATCGACCCACATTAAATGTCACACTGCCTCCGCCTCTTCATGTTGGTGATTTGCAAAGTCAGCAGGCAGAGCATCTCCTCTTCCTCGTCCTCGGTGTACAGCGTCATGACAGAGAAATGGAAAACAATGCGCAAGGTTAGTGGCAAATGTGGGCTTTCACATTCGTTTCACAAGAAAATACTACGCGGCAGTGCGCTCGACTCTGACAGCTCTGACGCCCGTGGACATTGCTCTCTGCTCTACAGTCCGTCAGACTCTCGCTGCATACGCAGGTATACACCATATACCCACTAGAAATCGCCCCGAAATACCATATAACCACGACAAAATGCGCAAGGATACGTATAGCAGCATGCTTGTGTGACTTTCACTTTCTCTCAGTGTGTGTGTGTGTGCACTCCTCCGTCTGCCAGTGAGCGTAAAGACGCAGATAGACGCACATCGCAGGGACAGTGAAGGATCATCAGTCACTCTGTGTGATTTTATCATTCACATGGTGTCTTGACAGCTCATGTGCCCGGTTTAAGTGAACAAAAGACTTCAAAAACTGACGAGTCAGCCTTCATTAATCAAAACTCTACATTCTTCATCAGTCCAGCTCTTGTTTTCACTCACTCACTGTTTTCTAAATAATAAATTCATCCTGAGGGATCCTCCATCACTTATTCTCCATGATATCAGAACAATCTTTGAAGGATCAAGCTTCAAATACAGTCTACCAGTGGAGCAGTTCCCAACCTGTAGGTGGAGGCCCATTATGGGTCTGAGAGCTGTTTTCAGTGGACGGTGTATAAATCTGGTCAAATTGTGGTAAAAATGTCTTCAGTGTATGGAGACCCTAAGAGGACAAACATCATCAGAGTATGCCAGATTATACCCACTAGAATATACCAGACTACACACAAATATTACACTGTTTTACAATTCTCTACTCAGATATTCCTGTCCAGATTTACAAATTCATGTATGTAGGCTATTATTACTTTGAGTTTGATGTTCAAGTATAGATTTGTTGATTTAAAAATGAAGTAGTGATAACTTTGACTTAGATGTTAACTTGAGCAGATCAAGTTTCTAATGACATTCTGACTGTTAATGTCCACTCCTTATTGTCCTCCAATGAAAATCACCTCTGTTTACATTAATGTTCAAGTCAGATGCTTTTATAGTGGATAGTTCATAGTGTTGTGGACTTGTAGCCTACAAATTGATGCCAAAACATTTTTCAGTTACGAAAGGAAAATGTAATCTAGGCTAATTAAAAAAATTAAAAAAAGCTTGATCCTTCAAAGATTGTTCTGATATCATGGAGAATAAGTGATGGAGGATCCCTCAGGATGAATTTATTATTTAGAAAACAGTGAGTGAGTGAAAACAAGAGCTGGACTGATGAAGAATGTAGAGTTTTGATTAATGAAGGCTGACTCGTCAGTTTTTGAAGTCTTTTGTTCACTTAAACCGGGCACATGAGCTGTCAAGACACCATGTGAATGATAAAATCACACAGAGTGACTGATGATCCTTCACTGTCCCTGCGATGTGCGTCTATCTGCGTCTTTACGCTCACTGGCAGACGGAGGAGTGCACACACACACACACTGAGAGAAAGTGAAAGTCACACAAGCATGCTGCTATACGTATCCTTGCGCATTTTGTCGTGGTTATATGGTATTTCGGGGCGATTTCTAGTGGGTATATGGTGTATACCTGCATATGCAGCGAGAGTCTGACGGACTGTAGAGCAGAGAGCAATGTCCACGGGCGTCAGAGCTGTCAGAGTCGAGCGCACTGCCGCGTAGTATTTTCTTGTGAAATGAATGTGAAAGCCCACATTTGCCACTAACCTTGCGCACTGTTTTCCATTTCTCTGTCATGACGCTGTACACCGAGGACGAGGAAGAGGAGATGCTCTGCCTGCTGACTTTGCAAATCACTAACATGAAGAGGCGGAGGCAGTGTGACATTTAATGTGGGTCGATGATAAAGCTGGGGACTTCCGGGTATACGACCTAATGCTGTGCCAAAACCGTGATAGCTATCAAAAAAAGGACTGCACCGTGAGCATCACAAGAATCAGCTGAAACGATTGATGTAAGCTTCGTGTCTGTACTATAGAAAATGTTGACACGAGAGGAGTTTAAAAACGGGCTTGAAAGTGAAGCTGTCGCCTACGTCAGCCTACATTTCCCACAATCCTTTGCGCATGTCTGTGTCATTACGCTGTACAGTGAAGACGAGAGCCTGCTGACTTTGCAAAGCAGTAACATGAAGAGACACAGCTGGTGACACGTTTAATATTGATGTGAAAATACATGGCGAGCAGTGTTTTGTGTGACAGCAGTGCTTGGAGCGAAGTCGGCGCTGTCGTATGGTCATGACGCTGTACACTGAAAAGATGAGGAGATGGAAGTGGTGTAACGACAATGAAATGTGTGTGTCTCATGAGCAATGCATGACAGCTGGCAGGCGTGAATTTTTGAGGAGTAAAATGCCAAAGACTGTAATGAGCAGCATGCGTGTTTTCGTATTTTCTGAAATATGCATGATAGTATAAAATGGTCTACACCAGGAATCGAACCCCAGTCCACGGATAAAATACTAGGTATGCTAACCGCTCAGCCAACAGCTCAGGTAATTCACTATGACACACCTGCCAATACACCAGCAGACTATGTAATGATGCTCTATGCTTGCCAGAACGGTGAAGTTAAGCTAGGTACTTCTGGGTATATGGGCTAATGCTGTGCCAAAACCGTGATAGCTATCAAGAAAAGGACTGCACCGTGAGCACCCCAAGAATCTCCTGAAAAGATCGATGTAAGTTTCATGTCTGTACTGTAGAAAATGTTGACGCGAGAGCAATTTAAAAACGGACATGAAAGTGAAGCGATCAGCTGCCAGGACATGAAGTCTACCAATGGGCGCCTATGGAACAGTTTGCGGGATACCCGTGGCTCTGAAGCTCACTGAGACAAAACGATGTCAATGTCGAGGTTGAAACGAATTTCAGTTGAAAGAGGAGAAGTGTACCTTTATTTTGATGTATAAATCATATCTGTGGAACAAAGTTTGAATCTTTTATCGCAGAAATTTTGGAATTTTTAGGCGAAGCTCACGCTCTAACAGGTCACGTGACACGCTCTAAGAACAGAGAAATCCTCCAAACTTAGTGTTGCTTAAACAGTGATATCTCAAAAACTGTACAAGACAGCAAAAAGTCGAACACATGGAAAAATAGTTGACAAGTCAGTGAATCTGTCAAAGCAAGAATGAAGTCTGTAGGTGGAAGTATGCCGAAGCTGTACAGCCTGAAAGTTCAAGCACTTTTCAGCAGACCTGCAAAAATCTCCCATTGACTTCAATGCAAAATATCTGCAGAAAATCATTTTTACTGTAAAAACTGTAACAGTTAAACATGTGATAAATACAGGTGCAAATCTCCTGAACATGCTGCACTGCTCAATTTTTTTATGTGAAAATCTGTGCAAATTTGAAAGCTGTGAAAAGGTCCAAATAGTTGAGGGAAGAAGAAGAAGAAGAAGAAGAAGAAGAAAAAGAAGAAGAAGAATAAAGTCGGATAACAATATGTTGAAATGCTGACTCAGCATTTCAACATAATAAAGTCGGATAACAATATGTTGAAATGCTGACTCAGCATTTCAACATAATAAAGTCAGATAACAATATGTTGAAATGCTGACTCAGCATTTCAACATAATAAATAAAAACAACATTTTGAAATTAATACCATTTTTATAAGTAACAGACAAATATAAAATATGGCCATTAAATTGTAAAATAACGCAATATTATTATGAAATATGTTTCATTATCATTAAATTATCATTAAATATTTCATAATGATTATTTTAACAATTTCATACTTTTTAAAATAATGACTTTTTATTTATTTTCCAAGCTTTTATAAAATAAAATAAAAAATGTTTTTTACTAAGTCCATTAGTATTTCATAATGTCCTTTTCCACAATGGCCTTTTTATTTCATAATGTCGTTTTTCAGCAGAATGACTTGGTCTGTCAATCAAAGCACATAAGGCGGAGCCAGTTCAGTGATTGGCTGATCCTTCACATACACATTGCAGTAGCTCTTGCAGTATCGATTCAAACGTGTAGACTTATCACTAACGCTGAGAAGCCTGAAAAGCTGAAAACGAGCCGATAAAAACCCATGTCACTTGCAGGGTAAGTCGACCCAGGTCGAAATGCCGAGTAGACCCTTTCAAACTGAGGACAGGAGCCGATTGTTGGAGGATTTACACGGGTTTTTTGGCCAGTCTGAAAGGGGTATAGGAGAGACATTACCTCTATGATTCTAAGAAAGCAGAACTGGATGAGTTCCTTGTCAACCATATCCCCATTGAAATCGCCCACTGACTGGAAGCTCCGGTATTGTCCCCACCAGCTTTCAATTCTTTGGTTGGCAGTACTTCTTCCTTGAAGCACACAAGGTCCATGAACTGTGCCATTTTCGTCTTCACCCAAAAAACACTGCAATCTGTTGACATGTACATTCTCTGTACCCAGATCAGATTGGAGGATTTTTGGACAACCCCCATGCTCACTAACAGCACTAATGAAATAAGCTGCAATAACTTCTGGTTTACTGTTCGTGAAGTTTGCTTGCATCCAGATAATATATCGGGAGAAGCCGTCAATGCATCCATTAACTCCAATGCCATATGGTGTGAGTTTATTGTATGAGTCCATGTGCCAAATGTAATTTGGTCCCAGGACACTGTAATGCCTTCTTCTGAGTCTCCTACCTCTTCTCTGCAGTAAACCTTCTGGATCCAACACAGATTGCACTTCATACACCAGGTTTCTAGTGACCCGCAGTCCTGCAGATCTGCATCTCTCAGTCATCATCCGATACCCATGGAGACGCCCAGGACCTCTTAGCTGCTCAGCTATGTAGTGAACTATGGCATCAGGCCCAGTTAGATCACGCCGCCGATAAAGCTGAAGCCTTGCAAGCAGTCCTCTTAGATGACACACACTGATTTGTATATTGTGCCTAACAGCAAGGCACATGGCTATTTCAGCCTGTGTCAGCCCTTGGTTGAAAAGATAGGTGATGCAATGATCTATATTCTCCTGCTCATCTGACATTGTGACAGTGACATCAGGGTGCAGACCACTGGTTCCCAAGAGAAGATGAAGGGCTCAGCTGCAGCGAGTAAGAGGAGGTTGACAGTTAGATCACTGTCCCCAAAAGCTTCATCGGTCACAGCCACAGAGTGTTGAGCCTCTGCTGTCAAAACCACCCCTAGTCCATGGGCCAAGACCCAAAATTTGACATACCAGTACCATCTGGGTGGGCAAATTCTAGTTGTGATTTTTTTTATACCTACACATCCCTAGTTTATGTTTTGATATGATAGACATCTCAGACTGGTAGCTTATTTGTGGTTATCGCCCCATGAAGTTAAAAAATACTGAAAGGAAACTGCACTTCAGACGCCAGTGCACATTCTGCTTTAGACTCATGCTTAAGGCACTTTTCAGTGTTTTAGAATATCTTGTTAGGTATCATTTTAAAGGGAAAATTCTAGGCTTTCATTCAAGCCCACTAGCCCACTCTCTGACAAATATGGAGGTCAGTGGAGCCCCTCAAAACATTAAAAACACAATTTTTTCCTCAATTTCTGCCTAAAAAGTACACTGTCTTTAAACCTTGTGGCATTAAGTAACCTTGGAGACAAAAATTAAAAATACTGGAATAATCACAGGACTCCAAGGATTCAGGAAATATATATTTTATGGAGGGATTCATGATTGGCTATATGGATTCATGTTGGGTGTTGGATGTATATATTTGTATATATATGTATATGTGTATTTTTATATGTATATATGTATCTATGCATAAATGTGTATCCATAATATGAAGAGCTTTGTGCTCTATTGTAAAGTGTCTTGAGATAACACTTGTTATGAATTGGCGCTATACAAATAAAGATTGATTGATTGATTGATTGATTGATATTTTACCCATACTATTGCATTGCTGGATGTGATCTCAGGCATAAATAAAAAGGATGACTTTGGCCAACTTGTCTCTGAGCACCTCTTTCGTGTAGGACAGATCAGACAATCTGAGTGGGTAAAGCCCATTAGCTTTTATACTATTCTTGAAGGGTTAAATTAATTTTAAAGGGGCAAATTTTTTATTTGAAAAGTCTATATTACAGACTTGTGTAGACTTACCATAAAACTTAAAAACTTTACACAGGAGTAGGTTTTATAGTTATTGGACACTTTATTTTCTGCTATAGATTTTGTTGTAGATTTTTTCACAAATATAATTTCTGTATGTGATATTTTATTGACATTAATTACAAGGTATTAATATCAGTATTATTTAGAATGTTTATATAATTGTTGTCTCTACTTTGTGATTAAAACACCAACACTTGAAGGTTTTGTCAGATCCCATCCCTGTGTAGCACATGAGTCACCTTGATGACTGAAGGGACCATCGGCTGTGACAGCTACCACAACATTGTAATGTGTAACGTTCATAATGTGGCTAAGTGTATAACCATTTTGTGTCCACAGGTAAGCTTTGTAAAGTAAGTAAGGCAGTAAATGTATAACCATGTTTCTTCCAAAGGTAAGTTTTGGAGGGTAAGTAAGGTAGTAAATGTATAACCATTTTTCTTCCACAGGTAGGCTATGAAAGATAAATAAAGTAAAAACTGTATAATCATGCTTTTCCACAGGTAGTCTTTAAATGGTAGGTTAGGTAATACATGTATTATTATGTCATTTCACTGGTAAGCTATAAGAGATGAGTAAGGTTTTAACTGTATAACCACTTTGTTTTCATAGGCATATAGAGTAAGTATGCCGGGTAAGTTAATCAGAAATCATTTAATTTCAAGATGTTTATGAACAAATACATTTAAAATGTGTCAGTTTTTCAAAACAACTTCAGAGTAGTGTAACATCTTCAACATCACTGTAATCTACATCTGAGTCCGTCAGCTGTGCAACAGGCTCTTCTTCACTGTGTTGGTTGGCACAAGTTTGTAATTTACAGAGGGCTGTGCACTTGAGACCATTGTTGAGGCATGTGCACTCTGGTTGTTTGCATAACCTTACACACTTGCAGGACATCAGCTGCAAGACGACATCTAGTGCCGCAGAACCATACATCCACTTGATCTCTAGCTGCCCCCTCATTGTCCGTAGTCCATCCATGGCCTTTGGGGCTTGGCACAGGTGAATTGGCTTGAAGAGACCATTTCCAGATTCCAGCCTGATAGTTTGCACAAAGAGGATGCATGAGAAGACAGTCCTTGCATGGTGGAAGCCGACTTAACTTTACTTCTCCTCTTTTGGTGCAGAAAAGTTGATACCGAAGCATGTTGACTTCAGTGGTGTGTTTAGAGGGTACATACATCCGGCACGTGATTTCCTGCAGCTTCTTGAAGAGCTCATCGGACACATCCCAAGCACAGCCAAGCTCAAAGAAGGCTTCTTGGTACGTCCTTCTGTCTTCATTTCTTTGAAGGTGCCCTCCACTTACATCACTGAAGTCTATGAGCTTCAGTATAAACTTTTCTGCTACCAAATGAGGAGAAGTAGAGTCGACTCAGCTTCCACCATGCAAGGCTTGCCTTCTCATGCATTCTCTTTGTGCAAACTATCAGGCTGAAATCTGGAAAAGGCCTCTTCAAGCCAAGCCACCTGTGCCAAGCCCCAAAGGCCATGGATGGACTACAGACAACGAGGGGGCAGCTAGAGATCAAGTGGATGCACGGTTCTGCGGCACCAAATAGACAGACAGACAGACAGACAGACAGACAGACAGATAGATAGATAGATAGATAGATAGATAGATAGATAGATAGATAGATAGATAGATAGATAGATAGATGTACTTTTTTAATCCCAAGCTGGGAAACTGTGGTAATTACAGCACCTTGTTTCAGAGGGACTAATAACATACACACACTAAAAAGAACTAGGGATTTTAACAAAATATAATATACCATATATACAAAAAACCATAAATAAAACAAATAAAGAAATAAGGCAATAGAAGTCCATTGTTTATTAACTGATTCACACAGGGCAGAGTAAGTCGCAGGGATGAAAGTGGAGCTTTTTCCATCATTATTGAACAGTCAGAGCAACACTTCCCTGCTTGACAGCCTTGAGCTGTTTAACAGCCTTATGGCTCTGGGGAGAAAGGACCTCCTGTACCTGTCCTTTAGACAGCGGAGCTGCACAAGTCTGTTGGAGGAGGTGCTCCGCTGTCTCTCCAGCAGTTGGTGCAGAGGGTGGTCTGGATTATCCATAATGGTTAACAGTTTGTCCAGTGTCCTCCTCTCTGCCACCACCAGGAACGGGTCAAGCTGGCAACCAATCACAGAGCTGGCTTTCCTGATAAGTTTGTTCAGCCTGTTTATGACCCTGGCATGGCACTGATGCTGCTCCCCCAGCAGACCACTGTGAAGTACAGGCCACAACAGACTGATAGAAAACCTCCAACGTCTTGCTGCTCACATTGAAGGACCTCAGCTTTCTCAGAAAATAGAGTCGGCTCATTCCCTTTTGTACACAGCCTCAGTGTTGGTCTTCAGTTCAGTCTGCTGTCGATGTTGACACCGAGGTACCTGTATTCCTCCACCACAGTCACTTCCTCACCCAGGACACGCAGCGGTGGTGAAGCTGTCCCTTTCTTCCTGAAATCGACCACCATCTCCTTAGTTTTGGCCACATTTAACAGTAGCTGATTTCTCCCCGTCCACTCCACAAATCTGTCCACCAGCGCTCTATACTCCTCTTCCTGTCCATCTCTGATGCACCCCAACTGCAGAGCCATCAGAAAACTTCTGCAGATGACACAACTCTGAGTTGTACTGAAAGTCAGAGGTGTACAAGGTGAAAAGGAACGGAGACAGCACTGTCCCCTGTTGAGCTCCTGTACTACTTTCCACCATTTCAAACTGAGCACTACCCAGTCGTACAAACTGGGGCCGGTTTGTCAGGTAGTCAGTGATCCAGGAGGTGATGGACGAGTCTACACCCATCAACCGCAGCTTCTCTCTCTGTAATCCTTGCCAGATGGTGTTGAATGCACTGGAGAAATCAAAGAAGGTGATCCTCACAGTGCAGCCAGGTTCCTCCAGGTGTGAGTGGGCATACTGCAACAGGTAGAGAATGGCATCGTCCTCTCCCAGGTGTGGCTGATAGGCGAATTGCAGAGGGTCCAAGGATAATTTCACCAGTGGCCTGAGGTGGGACAAGACCAACCTCTCAAGCACCTTCATCACATAAGATGTAAGGGCCACTGGTCGATAGTCTCTTTGATCAGATGGGGTCGACTTCTTTGGCATTGGGATCAGGCAGGATGTCTTCAACAGCGCTGGTACTCTCTCCTGGCTCAGACTGAGAATAAAGAGTTGTCTCAGTATTGAGGACAGTTGGAGATCGCAAGTCTTCAAAACCCTGGAGCTAATGCCATCTGGGCCTGGGACCTTGGTGTATTTTATCCAGCTGTCTTTTAACCTGGCCTGTAGTAACAGTGAAGTGTGAGAGGGAGGAAGAGGTGGAGCCTTTCATCACAGTGGGGCTAGTGGGAGCCAAAGGCTGGGAGCCTTTGGGTCCGTGAAGAGGGTTGGAGGAGGGAGGGAGAAAGCACCAGGGGCTACTGGGATGTGTGGCTGCTGGGGGTTCCATCGGTGTTGTCAGCGATGGAGGAGGGTTGCAGAGTAAACTGAAGAAGAGGTTTAGCTCATTTGCCCTTTCCAGGCTACTTGGAGATGGCCTGTCTCTCACCTTCAACCCAGTAATTTCTTTCAAGACGCCGTCTTGCAGCTGATGTCCTGCAAGTGTGTAAGGTTATGCAAACAACCAGAGTGCACATGCCTCAATAATGGTCTCAAGTGCACAGCCCTCTGTAAATTACAAACTTGTGCCAACCAACACAGTGAAGAAGAGCCTGTTGCACAGCTGACGGACTCAGATGTAGATTACAGTGATGTTGAAGATGTTACACTACTCTGAAGTTGTTTTGAAAAACTGACACATTTTAAATGTATTTGTTCATAAACATCTTGAAATTAAATGATTTCTGATAAACTTACCTGGCATACTTACTCTATATGCCTATGAAAACAAAGTGGTTATACAGTTAAAACCTTACTCATCTTTTATAGCTTACCAGTGAAATGACGTAATAATACATGTATTACCTAACCTACCATTTAAAGACTACCTGTGGGAAAGCATGATTATACAGTTTTTACTTTATTTATCTTTCATAGCCTACCTGTGGAAGAAACATGGTTATACATTTACTACCTTACTTACTTTACAAACTTACCTGTGGACACAAAATGGTTATACACTTAGCCACATAACTCATCTGATATGTGGCCAAGGTGAGGCAAAATGTTGACATTTTCCTGTCACTATATCAAAGAAATATGGAAAAACAAGTATACATTAACCTAACAAATCCTAAGAAGAAAATGTGAGACATTCTGGCCAAAGTCATCCTTTTTACTTATGCCTGAGATCACATCCAGCAATAGCAAGGGTAAAGTTTATATTTCCTGAATCCTTGGAGTCCTGAGAGTATTCCAGTATTATTATTTTTTGTCTCTAAAAACATTACTTACGATGTTGTGGTAGCTGTCACAGCCGACGGTCCCTTCAGTCATCAAGGTGACTCATGTGCTACACAGGGATGGGATCTGACAAAACCTTCAAGTGTTGGTGTTTTAATCACAAAGTAGAGACAACAATTATATAAACATTCTAAATAATACTGATATTAATACCTTGTAATTAATGTCAATAAAATATTACATACAGAAATTATATTTGTGAAAAAATCTACAACAAAATCTATAGCAGAAAATAAAGTGTCCAATAACTATAAAACCTACTCCTGTGTAAAGTTTTTAAGTTTTATGGTAAGTCTACACAAGTCTGTAATATAAACTTTTCAAATAAAAAATTTGCCCCTTTAAAATTAATTTAACCCTTCAAGAATAGTATAAAAGCTAATGGGCTTTACCCACTAAGATTGTCTGATCTGTCCTACACGAAAGAGGTGCTCAGAGACAAGTTGGCCAAAGTCATCCTTTTTATTTATGCCTGAGATCACATCCAGCAATGCAATAGTATGGGTAAAATATATATTTCCTGAATCCTTGGAGTCCTGTGATTATTCCAGTATTTTTAATTTTTGTCTCCAAGGTTACTTAATGCCACAAGGTTTAAAGACAGTGTACTTTTTAGGCAGAAATTGAGGAAAAAATTGTGTTTTTGATGTTTTGAGGGGCTCCACTGACCTCCATATTTGTCAGAGAGTGGGCTAGTGGGCTTGAATGAAAGCCTAGAATTTTCCCTTTAAAATGATACCTAACAAAATATTCTAAAACACTGAAAAGTGCCTTAAGCATGAGTCTAAAGCAGAATGTGCACTGGCGTCTGAAGTGCAGTTTCCTTTCAGTATTTTTTAACTTCATGGGGCGATAACCACAAATAAGCTACCAGTCTGAGATGTCTATCATATCAAAACATAAACTAGGGATGTGTAGGTATAAAAAAATCACAACTAGAATTTGCCCACCCAGATGGTACCAATATCCGCTCTGGCCCATGGACTACCCAGGAGAAAGGAAACAACCATAGCCTGTCGAACCCTGAATGGCTGTTGATGAGCACTAAATGGAGCTGAAATAGAAGGAAAGAAACAGGACAAAGTACAGTTTTTATTATATTGTATATTTTTTTTACCTTTCTTGCAATCAGCATCATACATTAATTTGCATGTCAGAAGTGAACAATTTATCAAAATTCTGTGAATAAACAGTAAAGAATCCACTATTAATTTAGACATAAAAACAGGAAGTTTGTTTTTTATTTTACTTAGATGTGTCAAACTCCCAAATAAATTTTTGTCTACATTTTCTACAGCAAGTTGCAGGTGCTTTATTCATGTAACTGACATTGTCTGTTCCTGAATTGCAGATTCTGTCATTGCAGTGGCTAGTGACTCATTTGAAAAAATGAATTTCAGATCTTTGTCTGGTGAATCTATGAATAATAAATGACTCCTCAAAATGGCTTCTGCTAGTGTGGCTGCAGTTCATGGCCAGTGTGTGTTACTAGACCAAAGTGGTTGTAAACACCAATTTAGGGAACTTGATCCCCACAGACACATACTGAAAAGTGGGAACATTGCTGACTTCTTCTATTCACTCATGACACTTATGATGGAATGTCTGTAGCTTGCTAACTTATCAGAATTACTTAACATAACTACATTTACTTATTTATTTATTTCACAAATGTAAAAGGAACATTATACTTGTTTAAGTTCTCTTTCCCTTGTCACTGTTTCAGCCCTTCTTTTGCCAAGTGGTTCTTAGAGATTTAACTCATCCATTGAGATTTTTTTCTTTTTCTGGAGTAGCTATACAAAGCAGCTGTGAACATAAAAACTCTCATCATCTGTTTGCTGCTTATCAAGACAGTCTTTGGAAAAAACTATCTCAAATACTGTATGTCTGTTATGAGGGGCTTTACCTTAGCAGGATGTTTGGTCCCAGCTACAAACTACAGAGCCTCAGGTGCCACAGGTACCCATTGGAAAGGAAGCTGCTTGAGATCACTCAGGGGTGTCGTTCGGCCAGAGCTGTGAGCCACAAAGCCTGAAGACACAAATTGTAGCTGTAAAATTCTAATTTTTTTGAGCTAGAAATGTGTATTTCACTTTCTACTGAAATCCAAAAAAATCATAAGTTACGTACCGTAACTCCAGATTCTATGAGTATAGGCGCAACCCTTTTAATGCTATCGCTAGTGGGTACACCCTATCGCGTCAGCGCAGCACTCAAGCAAACTTTGTCTACGCCCACCCACGTGCTGGGCCCTTCCCGCGGCTTCACCCCTATAAATAGCCATGAGTGGATACATTCTGCTCCCAAATACTGCCTTTTTCTTCAGCTGATAAGGGAACCAGTGAGGCCCATGATTTAAAGGGCTGCACCTATACTCATAGAATCTGGAGTTACGGTACGTAACTAACGTTCTATTTCGTATAGGCTTCGCCCTTTAAGGCTATCGCTAGTGGGTTAAAGGCGAAGCAGGATATAGTCCATGCCTCACTGGGTCTTCATCCAAAAAACCCAGTAAGAGACACATAAAAACACTCAAGTTCACACAAGCACATTCACGGACCCCTGAATAATGTTGCTCCCTTGTACGTGAGTGCAAGTCTGCCCAATCAAACATCTGATGAGATGTGATCATACAACAGCCCACAGATAATGAGTACTCATAAACCCTCAGGGCTGACATGATATTCTGTTGCTGTAAAGGAGTAAAGACGACCGTTACGCATTGTAACAGTCCGACGATGAGCAGAACAGAATAATGAAAAAAACACCATTCATCACCCTGACAAGATTTCTAGTACAGAGTGAGACATCATATGAAAGAAACCACCTCTGATACTGACCCGCATCACTCTGACAGGATTCCTAGAACAGAGTGAGACATAGAAAAAAGGGAAGCATCCTTTATATTGTGTTCAGGTCAAAATTGACCCGTTTTCAACTTTAGGTACATTAATAGTACCATTTGCTTTTTTGTACAGGAACGAGGCTTCATCTAATCCTCAGATACAACTATTTTAATGCAACAAAATTAATTTTCACCATTTTAGTAAATTCCAGTGCCCTAGAGATAGTAAGAGTTGCGACACTCATGATCTCGCCGCAGAGAGGTCACGTGGTTCATGTAAGCCTGAATAGTTCCAAACACACACCGCGCTGTTATGTTCTTCTATGGGACAGACAGCGGAGATCGTGACATTTCATGGTAAACATGAATAAAATCACATATCCAAGTACTTGTTTGATTTTTATTGCATTCTTGCATATTTGCATATGTCAATTTTACATTTGGAGTGGTAAGATGACAGCTGAAGACTATGTAAAGTATTACGTAGATGTTTTGTTGTTTTGGAGGGAAAGTTTCACGTACGTGTTCGCATGACAAATGGACTTTTACATGGAAATGCAAGATGATTCAAGATGTTCTTTTTGCCCAACTGGATTATTGTATTTCCAAAGAATGTCTATATTCCCTTGAGTTTGCTTCCAATTCACTTACCCATGGTCTGAGAATGATCTGGGAATGACTGAAAAGCAGAGTAGAACCAATCCATTCAGCATTTTGTGTTCTGATGAGGCAGGAGCAGACCACACAACCAGTATCATTTTAAGACTAAACCATACACAGGATATCTATCTATCTATCTATCTATCTATCTATCTATATATATATGTATATATATATATATATATATATATATATATATATATATATATATATATATATATATATATAT